>OU342744.1:260825614-261211475 GCA_910589775.1 Avena eriantha | reverse complement strand
TGCACAAATTCTAGTTGTGGTTCATGAAAAGAACAGACATGCAATGACTCTAGTGGATCCATGTTTGGTTCATGCAAATAACAGACATGTAATAAACCCATGTCGATCCATATATGGTTTGTGAGAAGAACACACATGCAATGACTCTAGTTGTGGTTAATGAAAAGAACACACATGCAATGACACTTGGGGATCCATATGTGGTTAATGAAAAGAACACACATGCAATGATACTGGTGGATCCATATGTGGTTAATGAAAAGAACAGACATGCAATGAACACTAGCGGATCCACATGTGGTTTGTGAAAAAACACACATGCAATGACTCTAGCTGTGGTTAATGAAAAGAACACGCATGCAATGAAACTGGTGGATCCATATGTGGTTTGTGAAAAGAACACACATGCAATGACTCTAGCTGGTGGATCCATATGTGGTCTATGAAAAGAACACACATGCTCATGTGGTTTATGAAAAGAACAGACATTCACCGACTCTGGTGGATCCATATGTGGTTTGTGAGAAGAAGAGAGATGCAATAACACTAGGGGATCCATATGTGGTTTATTTAAACAACACACATGCAATGACACTAGGGGATCCATATGTGGTTTGTGAAAAGAATAGACATGCAATGAACCCTGATGGATCCAGATGTGGTTTGTGAAATGAACACACATGAAGTGACTCTAGTTGTGGTTAATGAAAAGAACACAGATGCAATGACACTAGGGGATCCATATGTGGTTTGTGAAAAGAACACACATGTAGTGAAACTAGGGGATCCATATGTGGTTTGTGAAAAGAACACACATGCAATGACTCTAGCTGTGGATCCATATGTGGTATGTGAAAAGAACACACATGCTCATGTGGTTTATGAAAAGAACAGACATTCACTGACTCTGGTGGATCCATATGTGGTTTTTGAGAAGAATAGACATGCAATGAGTCTAGTTGTGGATCCATATGTGGTATGTTAGAAGAACAAACATGCAATGAACTCTAGTGGATCCATATGTGGTTTGTGAGAAGAACAAACATGCAATGAACTCTGATGGATCCATATGTGGTTTGTGAAAAGAACACACATGCAGTGACTCTTGTTGTGGTTAATGAAAAGAACACACATGCAATGACACTAGGGGATCCATATGTGGTTTGTGAAAATAACACACATGCAGTGACACTAGGGGATCCATATGTGGTTGGTGAAAAGAACACTCATGCAATGATATTGGTGGATCCATATGTGGTTAATGAAAAGAACAGACATGCAATGAACACTAGCTAATCCACATGTGGTTTGTGAAAAAACACACATGCAATGACTCTAGCTGTGGTTAGTGAAAAGAACACGCATGCAATGAAACTGGTGGATCCATATGTGGTTTGTGAAAAGAACACACATGCAATGACTCTAGCTGGTGGATCCATATGTGGTCTATGAAAAGAACACACATGCTCATGTGGTTTATGAAAAGAACAGACATTCACCGACTCTGGTGGATCCATATGTGGTTTGTGAGAATAATAGAGATGCAATAACACTAGGGGATCCATATGTGGTTTATTTAAACAACACACATGCAATGACACTAGGGGATCCATATGTGGTTTGTGAAAAGAATAGACATGGAATGAACCCTGGTGGATCCAGATGTGGTTTGTGAAATGAACACACATGAAGTGACTCTAGTTGTGGTTAATGAAAAGAACACAGATGCAATGACACTAGGGGATCCATATGTGGTTTGTGAAAAGAACACACATGTAGTGAAACTAGGGGATCCATATGTGGTTTGTGAAAAGAACACACATGCAATGACCTAGCTGTGGATCCATATGTGGTATGTGAAAAGAACACACATGCTCATGTGGTTTATGAAAAGAACAGACATTCACTGACTCTGGTGGATCCATGTGTGGTTTTTGAGAATAATAGACATGCAATGAGTCTAGTTGTGGATCCATATGTGGTATGTTAGAAGAACAAACATGCAATGAACTCTAGTGGATCCATATGTGGTTTGTGAGAAGAACAAACATGCAATGAACTCTGATGGATCCATATGTGGTTTGTGAAAAGAACACACATGCAGTGACTCTTGTTGTGGTTAATGAAAAGAACACACATGCAATGACACTAGGGGATCCATATGTGGTTTGTGAAAATAACACACATGCAGTGACACTAGGGGATCCATATGTGGTTTGTGAAAAGAACACTCATGCAATGACTCTAGTGGATCCATATGTGGTTTGTGAAAAGAATAGACATGCAATGCACACTAGTGGATCCATGTGGTTTGTGAGAAGAACAGACATGCAATGACACTGGTGGATCCATATGTGATTCATGAAGAGAACACACATGCAATGACTGTGGTGGGTCCATATGTGGCTCATGAAGAAGAACATACATAGAAAGACTCTAGTGGATCCATACGTGGTTCTTGAAAAGAACACACATGCAATGACACTAGTGGATCCATATGTGGTTCATGAAGAGAACACACATGCAAGGACACTGGTGGATCCATATGTGTTCTATGAAAAGAACACACATGCAATGACACTGGTGGATCCATATGTGGTTCATGAAAAGAACACGCATGCAATGACACTGGTGGATCCACATGTGGTTTGTGAAAAGAACAAACATGCAATGACTCTACCTGTTTACATATGTGGTTTATGAAGAGAATACACATCTAGTGACACTACAAGGAATGTGTTAACTAGTGACCCCTAATATTGGTCACTGAAAGGTCATAGTAATCCATCTATGACCTTTCTTTGACCAAAACGAGTAGGTCACATAGTGAGGGTCACTATAGACAACTCACGACCTTTTTTTAAAATTGGTCATGGACTACTATGACCAAAATAGATGGTCATAGAGTCTATGACCAAAATTTTGGTCATGGCATTCTTGCCTGTCCACGTAAGCTAATCTGACGTGGAATATGACGTGGCAGCAGATTCAGCCCAGTCCAGTTTGGTGCATTACAGGGGCCAAGCCCAACAATTCTAGCCTTTGGTTTATAAGCCTAGCTTTTATTATCTATTTCTTTCATAGGCCAAGCCCATAATTTAAGCCCGTATATTTTTAATTCCTGGCGTGTCCTTTGGCCCAGCATTTTATTTTTTAATTTTATATCACATCAGGTCCCACATGTCCGATGGGTCCTACCTGTCAGTACTAGTTTACTACTGGTCCCACACAGATCAGGTATAATTTCCAAACAGGTCGTCCCACTAGTCAACATTTCATAAAAGCCCCATTCGACAGACAATAAACAACAAATAATTGTTGATTGTTATCAAATAAAACTTAGATAACAATAGTACATTACAGAATAATGGACCGTACGTAGGTATTCATCTTAAAGTATATTACAATCATTCAACTTGTACATTGCAATACAATCATGGATAGTACATTATGGAATCATGCAAATCACAGCGTATGGCCAATATAATGCTTGATGTGGGTCTTGGACAACCACTTAAATTCGATGGTGACGGACTAGAGCTGCACGCCGAGTCTATGGTCGACAAGCTTTGTTGTACTTGGAGATCTGCGAGACATGGGGACAAAAACATCAAGGATGCTGCTATAGGTCAACATTAGTAAATATAAGGGGGATATAGCATTTTATTTGGGATCAAGGTTATATCCCAAATAGCATATAGTTATACCAAATCAAGCAAATAGCATTTTAGCAATGATGATCATATGAAAAGAGATGGCATATATTTGGGATCAAGGTTTTCAAACATCGCATACGATATATTATTCTATCATAACCTGATTATAAACATTAGTTGTAGTTCCATTTTGATCTTTGATAAATTACCAAAAGGCAGAGAACAAGGTTCCATATCAGTCATCTAAAATGCTAGCATTCATTGACAGATCTTTTAAGAACAGGATTTCAAGAACTCTGGCTTTACATGGATAAAGGTAAAATCACACTAGTTAGCAACTAACCTAGTACACTTCATTTCATCAGCTCAATCTCTATACAAAACACATTGTTTACACACTATCAAACACACAGCGAGTTACTCCGAATCACCTAGTAGCACATTGTTTACACACTATCAAACATATGGTACAATTCATCCACTTTCTGTAAGCACACAGCATCAATGCAACCAATTTGTCAACGTCTACTATGTCCTACCAATTCACGTGCTAGCCCATGATTCACCTGTTGTAAAGAGAAGTAAAGGGGCACGGAGACACACACGTACCATGAGTGTGCGGAAGGATCTTGTGGCAGACAAGATGGTCAACAATGATGTGGACCTACGCCTACGTGTCCTGGTGGCCAGCATGCCGGTCGCATCACGCTTGTCGGTCGCATCCGCCTCGCCCAGCTCGGGATCGCCCATCTCCAGCAGCTCCAGCAACATCGCCATGTGTTGCTGGTCAAGGGACAAGGCCAGCAAGGTGTCATCAACATCGCTACCTGAACCATGTAACAGAACATGTGTTAGAAGCAGTGACAAGGGAGTACCAGCAGCAACATGTTAGATTTTTCCAAGAAATAGTTGTAGTAGAACTGGAGGATAGGAGTGCATGATTAGAGGTTGACTATGCTAGGACTACTGAGTTTCAAAAGTGGAGTACTCCTAAACGTTTAGGAGATTGAAACAGTAATTTGAGATTCACTAGATTGACAATGAGAAAACTCAAAAAGCACATAGACTAGCAAGGTCCGTCTCGTACATGCACACACGATGCAGAAAATTCAGAAGATAGTTAACACCAATACCAGTCACTTGTACTCCCAGCTGAGAACATAACTTGTCAAGTGGGAGTCAGTTGTTACTGCACTCAGCATCATCTTGTGAAAATTAAAAGAACATAACTTTATGGAATATTGTTAATTTCATGGAGTAAGAACAATAAGAAATGCAACACTCGTATATTAGATGTACTTTCAGGCATCCTGGAGTATGAGATGACTGCTGGGAACAATAAAGAGAAGCATGAGACTACTTACATGCATCTCTATGTTGAATATACTCTAAAGATTACAGCAACCGGACAACATATATGTTGAATATCCTCTAAATTTTAAATTTACAATAGCACAACAGATATAGCAAATGCATAAAGGAATATCTCTCTCTCCCTCTCAGCAAAACAGTACCACAATCAACGATTGACAGTACAAACAGTACTACCATCGACATCAGCAAGTAAATTAACCAACTAAACCTGAGTAGCAACCCATGTCACCACGCTGCAACTGAACTTTGCCTAACAATTAAACCTAGAAGAAGCATGTAAGGGTAGCGCGAGAACTACCTGGACGGAGATGCACCATTAAACCTGAGATTGGTTGGGTAACTAAACAAAACCTCAACTAAACCCATGCAATGTTCTTGAGGAACTGCACCAAACTCAATGTATACCAGGTAATTAAACTGTGGTCCGTCTTAGCTATCAAAGTGAACCAAATAACCATTTTAATAGGTTTACTACTGAAGACTATGAATGGACAATGTATACCAGGTAATTAAACTGTGATTTGCATCCTGGTATTGCTTCCGAAGCTAAACAAATCCTAAAGGAGTATGATGGACTTCCCCTTACAATAGCAATCATTGGTGAACTTCTGTCCAGCAAGACTATGACTGCTATTGAGTGTAAGAAGTTGAATGATCGTTTCAGTGTTCGGTTCGAGAGCACCCATGTCTTCAATTCATAAGGACGGCCCTTTCCCCAACATATGATGATCTGCCCTATCATCTATAGGTATGCTAATCATCATCACAGACTGGTTTCAAAATTAAAGATCTAAGATTCAAATTGTACAGTAGAGCTGAAGAAAGCAATAGGGCAAGAAAGGAATAGACCTGAACCTGTACGAGCTCCCACTTGATGAGATAATCTTCTCCTGCGGCAGTGAAGATGTCGGCGTGCTAGTGCTGCACCACGACCACCTTGCTCCCGCCCTTCATGAAGTCCCACCCCTGCCTCCTCCCCTGCCACCAAGGCGGCTCTAGCTCCGGCATGATGGAGGTTCTCGAGGCGGGTGGGCAGAGGCGGACGTCTTGGACTTCTTCTCTGGCTCCAGCGCGACAGAGGTTCTCGAGGCAGGTGGGCAGAGGCGGACGCCTTGGACTTCTTCTCTGGATCCGGCGCGATGGCGGTTATCCAGGCGAGCGGGGGGAGGCAGGCGTCTTTGACTTCCTCTCTGGCTCCGGCACGACGGCGGTTCTCGAGGAGGACGTCTTGGACTTCTTCTCTAGCTCCGGCGCGATAGCGGTTCTTGAGGCGGGCGGGAAGCAGTGACATGGGACCATTGCTGGCGGTGGACAGATGGATCTAGAGAGGAGGCGAGGAGAAGGAGAACAAGGTGAGGGCAACTGGCTGGCGGTGGGAGGACGGGGGGTGGTCGGAGAAGAGGGAGGCGAGGGGATCTGGGGAGAGGCGGCGGGGATGGGATCTCGTTCTTTGAGGGATTAGGGTTTGGGTGCACCGCCAACCTCTTCACCTGCCGATGCCGCTACGCGGTAGAACCACCGGCTCCAGAGGCGGGCGAAGGCGTAGGATGGGCGAGGCTACAGGGCCGTCGTGGGTCATAGAGGAAGAGGAGAGGAGGGGTTTGTGGTGGCGGCGGCGAATGGGTGGTGTGGACTATGGAGAAGGGACAGCACTGCAGGGTGGGAGGAGATTAGGGTTTGGGTGGATGTCCCTCACGAAATAGATGGGTAGTATGGAGGATTTTACAAAACTGCCCCTAATCATTTATATGCTAGTGTTGTGGAAGGTTTGGGCTTTTCGGTCATTTAATCATAAAATGTGGGCAGGGAGGGGAGGCGGGAGACTTGGTGGGGGATGAAATTTGGCCCGTTGGATGGAGTCCATGTGGACGGCTGAGATCTACTTCTATGGGGTGATCCATGGATAGTGTCCCTCTCTATTCTGATTGGCTAACTTCATTTAGTGCAGAAAAGGGACCTTTTGTGAAGAAACAGACATGAAAGTTTCAAAATGCTACCCATTTTTAAAAATACTAGACTATCTTACATCGACAATGTTTCAACCGGTGTATCTCAAACATTTCCATCCACCCCTAATGAAAAACACAAATGTTATGGAAAAGCATGTGATAATGTGCACAATGTTATGACCAGAATCGCGACATAGTTTGTGATAATGTGCCCATATTGTGCAGGCATGGGCATCTTGGGACGACGAACAATGTTGCAGGAGGAAGTTTTCCTTGTCGTCGCATGGAAAAGCCATTTTTTATTTTCTGAGTGCCACAATCGGGGCGTTTTGTGAACCAACACCAAATGTTCAATTCAAAAATGCTACCACCCCATTTTTAAAAAATACTAGACCACCTTACATGAACAATGTCCCAATCGGGGATTTAAAAACCTTTCCGTCCACCCTTGGTGAAAAAGACAAATGTCTGCCAAATCGGTAGGAAGTGGGTCCGGTTTGAACTACAGCTACTAGATCTAATGCTCATGATTTTTTGAAAAAATCATTTTTAGGTTCACAATATGATGTTTCTTCATAGATCCAATGAAATTTTAGCAAGGCTCATCCCCTATCTATGAACCTTCGCGCCCGCCGTTTTGACCATAGTTCGAAACGGGTATGAAAAATTCAAAAAACGGTCCAAACAATGTAAAACCTTCGCGTGGTGTCATATTATGTGACATATTTTCAAGGAAAAATACCAAACTTGGTATATTGCAAACATCTCAAAAAAACCTTCACAAAAATGACCTATCTTGTTCGAGGATTCATGGATTTTAGGTCAAACGACCAATTTTATGGCCAGAATCGCAACATAGTTTGTGATAATGTGCCCATGTTATGCACGCATGTTCATCTTGGGATGGTGAACAATGTTGCAGGAAGAAGTTTTCCTTTTCGTCGCACAGAAAAAGCGTTTTCCATTTTCTGAGTGCCAAAAACAGGGTGTTTTGTGGAGAAACACTAAATGGTTAATTCAAAATGCTACCACCATATTTTTCAAAAATATTAGAACACCTTACATAGACAATGTCCCAAGTAGGATATCTCAAACCTTTCCGTCCACCCTTGGCGAAAAAGACAAATGTCTGCCAAATCGGTAGGAAGTGGGTCTGGTTTGAACTATAGGTACATGATCTAATGCTCATGATTTTTTGTAAAAATCATTTTTAGACTCACAATATGATGTTTCTTCAGGGATCCGATGCAAATTTAGCGAGGATCATCCCCTATCTATGAACCTCCGTGCCCGCCGTTTTGACCATAGTTTGAAACAGGCACGAAAAATTCAAAAACGGTCCAAACAATGTAAAACCTTCGCATGGTTTCATATTATGTGACATATTTCCAAGGAAAAATACCAAACTTGGTATATTGCGAACATCTAGAAAAACCTTCACATAAATGACCTATCATGTTCGAGGTTTCATGGCTTCCGGGTCAAACGACCAATGTTATGGCCAGAATCGCAACATAGTTTGTGATAATGTTCCCATATTGTACACACATGTGCATCTTGGGATGGAAAACAATATTGCAGGAGGAAGTTTTCCATTTTGTCGCACAGAAAATGCATTTTCCATTTTCCGAGTGCCAAAAACGGGTTGTTTTGTGAAGCAACCACCAAATGGTTAATTCAAAATGCTGCCACCATATTTTTCAAAAATATTAGACTACCTTATATAGACAATGTCACAAGTAGGATATCTCAAACATTTCCATTCATCCATGGTGAAAAAGAAAAATGTGTACTGAATTAGTAGGAAGTGGGTTTGATTTGAACTACAGGTACATGATCTAATGCTCAAGATTTTTTGTAAAATCATATTTAGACTCACAATATGATGTTTCTTTAGAGATCTAATGCAAGTTTTAGCGAGGCTCATCCCCTATCTTCATGAGCGCCATTTTGACCATAGTTTGACACGTGGACATGACACATAGGCCAAACTGCTTAGTTGGCAGCCTAGTTGTCATGTATCAGCATACCGGACATTTAAATTGGTCATAGTCGTCCAAAGTTAAGGTCATGGACCAGCGATATTTATGTTATGACCAACTGGTTTAAGCAAGGTATGACCTTCTTGACAAAAAAAGGTCGTAGTTTTTCTGGGTTTGGACCCTCCCAAATGGCCTACGACCAGTTGGTTCAAAATTGGCATAGATCCATGACCAAAAAACTCAGGGTCGTTAAGAAAAGGTCACTAGTCAACACATTCCTTGTAGTGTGACTCTAGCTGTGGGTTATTAAAAGAACACACATGCAATGACATTGGTGGATCCATGTGGTTTATGAAAAGAACACACATGCAATGACACTGGTGGATCCATGTGGTTTGTGAGAAGAACAAACATGCAATGACATTGGTGGATCCATATGTGGTTCATGAAGAGAACACACATGCAATGACACTGGTGGATCCATATGTGGTTCATGAAGAAGAATAGACATTCAAAGACTCTATTGGATCCATATGTGGTTCCTGAAAAGAACAGGCATGCAATGACTCTGGTGGATCCATGTGTGGTTTGTGAAAGAAAAGACATGCAATGACTCTAGTTGTGGTTTATGAAAAGAACACACATTTCAATGACACTAGTGGATCCATGTGGTTTATGAAAAGAACACACATGCAAATGACTCTAGCTGTGGTTCATGAGAAGAACAGACATGCAATGACACTGGTGGCTCCATATGTTTTTTAGGAAAAGAACACACAATCAATGACACTAGTGGATCCATATGTGGTTTGTGAGAAGAACACACATGCTCATGTGGTTTGTGAAAAGAACAGACATTGACTGACTCTAGCTGTTGTTAATGAAAAGAACACACATGCAATGACTCTAACTGTGGTTTATGAAAAGAACAGGCATGTAATGACACTAGTGGATCCATGTGTGGTTTGTGAAAGAACACACATGCAATGACACTAGTGGATCTATGTGTGGTTTGTGAAAGAACAGACATATAATTTGATGTATGCCACGATGTATTTCATTATACAAGACACTCACTATCCATTTTTTATACTACTTAGTTTTTCCCTTGGTTTTTTGATACTACTCAGTTTCCCCCCTCTCTCTCTCTTTCGTAGAAGCCCAAACCCATGCTCACTCTGTCTGCTATGCCCTGATTGGTTGTCACACTTGTCACGTGGATCGTGCGCACTAACCGTTTGAAGGAAATATGCCCTGAGAGGCAATAATAAAGTTGTTATTATGTATTCCTTGTATATGATAGATGTTTATTTTGCATGCTATAATTGTATTGATAGGAAACTTCAATACATGTGTGTTTAATAAACAAAAAGGGTTCCTAGTTATGCCTCTCTTATAGACTAGCTCGTTGATTAACAAGATGATCAAAGTTTCCTGATCATGGACATTGAATGTTGTTAATAACGAGGTCACAACATTTGTGAAATGATGTGATGGACATTCATCCGAAGTATAGCATTACGATCAAAGTCATTATGTTTATATTGCTATAACATCATACGAAGTATTCTTAGTCCTTAGACCATGAGATCATGTTAATTGCTAACACCAGAAGAGTATCTTGATAACATCAAACGTCACACCGTAACAGGGTGACTGTAAAGGTGGGTTCAGTGCTATGAATGTGTTATGTTGAGGCTCATGGATCAAGAGTGGAATTTTTCAATCCTGATGACTGATAGATATACTTTGGGCCCTTTCGGTGATATCACATTAAGGTAGCTTGCAAGCAAGTGATGTGATCACTAGAATGTTATATCACGGGAACGAGAAAAGAGTGCATGTCGGTAACGAGATCAAACTAGGTATTTGGATACCGATGATCGAATCTCGGACATGTATTATATCATGAGACAAAGGGATTAAATTACTAGCATTAAAGGTTCTCACGATCACAGAAGTCATCGTTGAATGTGCAGGAGTCAGTATGGATCTCTAGGTCCCGCTTCTGATTATTGATCTAAGAGGAGTCTCAATCATGTCTGAATTATTCGCGAACCATAGGGTGACACACTTAAGGGTTGCCGAACACCATTTTGGAGCACATATGTTTCAGACAAAAGGATTGCAAAGCGTAGGAATTGTTTCAATAGAAACAGGAATTGTTTCGATGGAAACCGGAATTGTTTCGGGTGAAATTGCAGAAAGTGGTTCTGCATGTGATATTGAAATGATGCAAGGGGCTTTATGTGAATGTTTGTTAATTAAAGTAATTAACAAAATTCTAAATAAAATAAATAAAAGAGTTTTATTAATTGATAGTTGCATTAAATTTGGTGGAAATTTAATGCATGTGGGTGGAATTTTGTGTGGAGTCAAAATTGATGTGAGTTGAGCTTCCACCACATGAATGAGGAAGAGGTGGGGGCACCACCCCTTGGCTGCCGTCCATGGGAGGGGAGGAGCCCCCTCTCCTATAAAGTCCCCCCTCTCCTCCCTCACAAAGCACACCTCCTTGTGAAGGATCTCTCTCCCCCTCTAGATATTTACCCATGGTCTCGAATTAGCGAGATGCATGTTCCCGGTGCCCTTGCGTCTGGAAGGAGTTGCTTCTACCGCTGATTTGCTGGAGCGAGGAGGTGGAGGTTGTCTGGTGGCTTGGACGTGTGTGCGAGGATGGATGCGCTGCTGATTTGCGGTGCTCGGACTTCCACACGATCTTGAGATCGGCAAGTGTACGACTACATCAACCACGAGTTCCTACTCGTTAACAAAACTAGTTGTCTTCGAGGGTAAGTTCTCTATGGATGTATATCCACCCGTTGCTCTGTATTTAGTAGATAGATCTTGGCGTATAGTTCTCATCGTAGGATTTTTTTGTTTTCTATGCTGCGAACCCAACAGTGGTATCAGAGCCTGATCTATGCGTAGGTGCTTTGCATGGGTAGTACACATATGTTTATATGGGGCGATGATGATCATGTTATTGCATCTTCTATGTATTTTGGATATTGGTGGCATAGTGGGATGAAGCGGCCCGGACCAACCTTACATGTCATCGTACATGAGACCGGTTCCACGACTGACATGCAACTAGTTTTGCATAAGTGGCTGGCAAGTGTTTGTCTCTCCTACTATAGTCAATATCTGATTTACAAGAGTTGCTAATAATTTGGTTATCCTCGTTGTGGTTCATTTTCGTAGGTTAGACTGGTTCTATCTCCGAAAGCCCTAAGCCACGTAAAACTTGCAATTGATAAATTAGAGGCGTCTAGTTTAGATCGTTGTTGGGCTAGTGTCTTGATATGGTATTGTTGTAAGTAGATGTATGATAGATACTCTTACAGCACACTCAATGTGTAAGTTCCATAGACCTTGGCCTTACACACAAAGGAATGATAGAGATCATACCACGATGCAAATGATAGAGATCAAATGCATGGACCATATCATCTCACTTTACACATTAGATGTTTGCATCTTATACTGCTAGTTTGGCGCTTTTGGTAGCATTGTAAGATGATCCCTCATTTAGATATCAAGATAAAATGTGTTCTTCCTTAAGTATGCACCGTTCTATGGATCGTGTTTCGAGACATCACGTGATGATCGGATGTACTCGACTCTACGCTTTCATACAACGGGTGCAAGACAGTTTTACACACGCAAATACTAAGGTTCTTACTTAGCGATCCTAGCATGTACAAACATGGCCTCAGAACATGGACCGAAAGGTTAAGCATGAGTCCTATAGTTGATATGATCCCCATATAGATGCTCGCCTTTGAAGCTACACCGACTCACGTGATGATCAGACTTGGTGTATTGGATTTGGTTCATGTAATCACCAAAAGGACACGAGGGATGTCATTTTTGAGTGGGAGTTCATTAGTAATTTGGATTAGTTGAACTCAATCTATCATAAACTTAGTCTAAATATACTTTACAAATTCTATTGTAGATGGCACCACCTGCTTTTAATTTCAATGTGTTCATGGAGAAAGAGAAACTTGTTGCGAATGGTAGCAACTTCACCAACTGGGCTATGAATTTGAGAATTCTCCTCAATGCTGCACAAAAGCTATATGTGCTAGAAGCGCCGCTAGGCCCCCCACCAGCTCCTTATGCCCCTGACGAGGAAAATAATGTCTATATAACTCGTCAGGAGGACCACAACTTAGTTCATTGCGGCATACTGTATGGGCTAGAGCCAAAACTTCGAAAGCATTTTGAAAATGGCAATGCCTTTGATACCATGGGAGAATTGAAAATGATTTTTGATACCCATGCTGCCATAGAGAGTTATAATGCTTCTGAAAAGTTCTTTAGCTACATGATGGAGGAGAACAGCTCCATTAGTGAGCACGTACTCAAAATGTCTGGGTACGCCGATAAGCTTGTGTCCTGGGAATAACAATTCCCATTGACGTAGGCATACATCGTGTTCTCCAATCTCTGGCACCTAGCTACAAGAGCTTCGTGATGAACTATAATATACAGGGCATAAAGAAGTCTTTTCCCGAGCTTCTGTCAATGCTTAAGACTACAGAAGTGGAGATTAGGAAAGAACATCAAGTGTTGATGATCAATAAGACCACCGGTTTCAAGAAGGACAAGAAAGGCAAGCAGAAGGGAAAGAAGGGCGGCAAATCTGTTGCCGCACTTGAAAGGAAATCCCGAGCTGGCCCTAAGTCTGATACCGAGTGATACTATTGTAAGAGGAGTGGCCATTGGAAGCGCAACTGCCCCAAGTATTTGGCGGACAAGAAGGCCGGCAAGGTAAACAAAGGTATATGTGATATACATGTTATTGATGTGTACTTGACTAGTACTCGCAGTAGCACCTGGGTATTTGATACAGGATCGGTTGCTAACATATGTAACTCAATTCAGGGGCTACGGAACAAGCGACAGCTAGCAAGGGATGAGGTCACGATGCGGGTCGGCAATGGATCAAGAGTTGATGTGATCGCCGTCGGAACGCTGCCTCTCCATATGCCATCGGGATTAGTTATAAACCTGAATAATTGTTATTTGGTGCCTGCACTGAGAATGAACATTGTATCCGGATCGTGTTTAATGTGAAGTGGTTATTCGTTTAAATCTGAACACAATGGTTGTTCAATTTATATGAATGATATCTTTTATGGTCATGCACCTGTGTTGAATGGTTTATTTCTGTTGGATCTCGATAGTAGTATACAGCATATTCATAATGTTGATGCTAAAAGGATTAAACTTGATAATGATATATCTGCATATATGTGGCACTGCCATCTAGGTCATATTGGCATTAAACGCATGAAGAAACTCCATTCTGATGGACTTTTGGAATCACTTGATTTTGAATCATTTGATACATGTGAGCCATGCCTTATGGGCAAGATGACTAGAACGCCGTTTTCTGGTTCAATGGAACGGGCGACAGATTTATTGGAAATCATACATACTGATGTGTGTGGACCAATGAGTGTGTCGGCACGAGGTGGATATCGTTATTTTGTTACTTTCACGGATGATTTGAGTAGATACGGGTATATCTATTTGATGAAACATAAGTCTGAAACCTTTGAAAAGTTCAAGGAATTTCATAATGAAGTGGAAAATCATCGTAACAGAAAGATAAAATTTCTGCGGTCCGACCATGGAGGAGAGTATCTTAGTTACGAGTTTAGCACACATATGAAAGACTATGGAATAGTTTCACAACTCACCCTGCCGGAACACCACAACGTAATGGTGTGTCGGAACATCGTAATCGTACTTTATTGGATATGGTTCGATCTATGATGTCTCTGACTGACTTGCCACTGTCATTTTGGGGTTATGTACTGGAAACCGCTACATTCACTTTAAATCGGGCACCATCTAAATCTGTTGAAACGACATTGTATGAATTATGGTTTGGAAACAAACCTAAGCTGTTATTTCTTAAAGTTTGGGGATGCGATGTTTATGTGAAGAAACTTTAGTTGGATAAACTCGACCCCAAAGCAGAAAATGCGTCTTCATAGGATACCCTAAGGAAACGATTGGGTATACCTTCTATCACAGATCCGAGGGCAAGGTTTTTGTTGCCAAGAATGGATCCTTTCTTGAGAAGGAGTTTCTCGTGAAAGGTGTGAGTAGTCGAAAGGTAGAACTCAAAGAGATTATTGAACCTTCTCTTCATGAATTGGCGAGTGGCGCATCACCGGAAGTTGTTTCGGAGTTGACTTCACCTGATGAAGAGAGAGCTAATGATAATGATCATGAAAATCCGAAAGAGGATACTGCTGAACCTCACATGTCAAGCAGGACACGTGCAGCTCCTGAACTATACGGCAATCCTGTTATGAATTTCATGATTGATGAAATAGATGACCCTGTGATGTATGAAGAAGCGATGATGAGCCCAGATTCCAACAAATGGCTAGAAGCCATGAAATCCGAGATGGAATCCATGTATGAAAACCAGGTTTGGACCTTGGTGGACTTACCTCACGATCGAAGGGCCGTTGAGAATAAATGGATTTTCAAAAGAAAAACTGATGTTGATGGTAATGTGACCATCTATAAAGCTTGACTTGTCGCAAAGGGGTTTCGACAAATTCAAGGAGTTGACTACGATGAGACATTCTCTCCCATAGCGATGCTAAAGTCGGTTAGGATTATGTTAGCAATTGATGCATATTTCGATTATGAAATATGGCAGATGGATGTAAAAACTGCGTTCCTCAATGGTAATGTTGAAGAAGAGTTGTATATGATACAACCTACGGGTTTTGTCGATCCTAAGGATACTTATAAGGTATGCAAACTTCAGCAATCCATCTATGGACTAAAGCAAGCATCCCGGAGTTGGAATCTCCGCTTTGATGAGGTGATCAAAGAGTTTGGATTTGTCCAAAATTATGGAGAGGCTTGTATTTACAAGAAAGTGAGTGGGAGCAATGTGGCATTTCTGATATTATATGTGGATGACATATTATTGATTGGAAATGATATAGATCTTTTAAACAGTGTTAAAAGTTATCTAAACATTAAATTTTTTATGAAAGACCTTGGTGAAGCTTCATATATATTAGGCATTAAAATCTATAGAGATAGATCAAGACGCCTAATTGGGCTATTGCAGAGTACATACCTTGATAACATATTAAAGAAGTTTAATATGGACGGAAGTAAGAAGGGGTTCTTACCTATGTTGCAAGGCAAGACATTGAGTAAGACTCAAAGTCCGGCTACGGCAGAAGAAAGAGAGATAATGGATAAGATCCCCTATGCCTCAGCCATAGACTCTATAATGTACGTCATGCTATGTACAAGGCCGGATGTGGCACATGCTATTAGTTTGACTAGTAGGTACCAATCTGATCCAGGTTCGGAACACTAGATAGCGGTCAAGAATATCCTTAAGTACTTGAGAAGAACTAGGGATATGTTTCTTGTATACGGAGGTGAAGAAGAGCTAGTCGCTAAGTGTTATGTCGATGCTAGCTTTGACACCGATCCAGATGACTCTAAGTCTCACTCTGGATATGTATTTCTCTTGAATGGAGGAGCAGTTAGTTGGAGGAGTTCCAAACAACCTGTGGTGGCTGGATCAACGACGGAGGCGGAATATGTTGCTGCTTCAGAAGCGGCGCAGGAAGCGGTTTGGATGAAGGAGTTCATAAAGGAACTAGGTGTGGTTCCTAGTGCATTGGACCCAATGGTGATCTATTGTGACAACAATGGAGCCATAGCCAACGTCAAGGAACCAAGGTCTCACAAGAATTCCAAGCATATTAAGCGCCGGTTTCACTCCATCCGCGAGCATGTCAAGGATGGAGATATAAAAATTTGTAAAGTGCACACAGACCTAAATCTAGTGGATCCATTGACTAAAGTTCTCCCTTGGGCAAAACATGATCAACACCAGAATAATAACACCCATGGAGCTTGCAAGCAAGTCATGTGATCACTAGAATGTTATATCACGAGAACGAGAAAAGAGTGCATATTGGTAACGAGATCAAACTAGGTATTGGTATACCGATGATCGAATATCGGACATGTATTATATCATGAGACAAAGGGATTAAATTACTAGCGTTAAAGGTTCTCACGATCACAGAAGTCATCGTTGAATTGCAGGAGACAGTATGGATCTCCAGGTCCCGCTTCTGATTATTGATCTGAGAGGAGTCTCAATCATGTCTGCATTATTCGCGAACCGTAGGGTGACACACTTAAGGGTTGTCGGACACCATTTTGGAGCACATATGTTTCAGACAAAAGGATTGCAAAGCGCAGGAATTGTTTCAATAGAAACAGGAATTGTTTCGATGGAAACCGGAATTGTTTCGGGTGAAATTGCAGAAAGTGGTTCTGCGTGTGATATTGAAATGATGCAAGGGGCTTTATGTGAATGTTTGTTAATTAAAGTAATTAACAAAATTCTGAATAAAATAAATAAAAGAGTTTTATTAATTGAGAGTTGCATTAAATTTGGTGGAAATTTAATGCATGTGAGTGGAATTTTGGGTGGAGTCAAAATTGATGTGAGTGGAGCTTCCACCACATGAATGAGGAAGAGGTGGGGGCACCCCCCTTGGCCGCCGGCCATGGGAGGGGAGGAGCCCCCCTCTCCTATAAAAGGCCCCCTCTCCTCCCTCACAAAGCACACCTCCTCGTGAAGGATCTCTCTCCCCCTCTAGATATTTACCCATGGTCTCGAATTAGAGAGATACATGTTCCCGGTGGCCTTGCGTCTGGAAGGAGTTGCTGCTTCCGCTGATTCACTGGAGCGAGGAGGTGGAGGTTGTCCGGTGGCTTGGACGTGTGTGCGAGGACGGATGCGCTACTGATTTGCGGTGCCCGGACTTCCACATGATCTTGAGATCGGCAAGCATACGACTACATCAACCACGAGTTCCTACTCGTTAACAACACTAGTTGTCTTTGAGGGTAAGTTCTCTATAGATGTATATCTACCCGTTGCTCTGTATCTAGTAGATAGATCTTGGCGTATAGTTCTCACCGTAGGAATTTTTTGTTTTCTATGTTGCAAACCCAACACCGTTGATCCTGTGTGATCCAATGAGGATCGTTGCACATGTCGTGCCCTTCACAGTACAGCGTGAGACAGCATAGACGTCTCCCTCAGCGAGAATTCTACAAGAAGGAACACGAAGCCGTCCATGGAAAAAGTCGTCGACTGGTCATGTCATGTTTAATCAAGTCTGAAAAGCCTACTACTGCTACTACAACACATGCATAGGGCAACAGAGTCATCGAGTGCACGGTTGTCGACGGGATGCTGCAATTTATTGCCACTTGATTTTAATAAGACATATCCTATTTTTACGCAGCGGTCTCAATCTCACTTCCAACTGGGTCCTATCGCAAGTAACTTCCATGCGTCAATGGGGCCCCTCGAGTAGATCTAATGTTGCTAGAAATTGGTTCCGCGCCACTTGCATGCAGTGGAATCGAGGTCTACTATGAGCGTGTTTTCAATGTAGTTCTAAAGTGGAGATCATGGTTGCTTCAAAAAAAGGAAACCCAAAAAAAAGGTGGAGATCATGGTAGCCCCATCTCCCCACCCACCACATGTGTCCACTCGAGGACTATGAACGGTCTAGTGTTTATAAACCCGCTCGGCCTTCTTCTTCCATGAGCTCGTGTCATTTTCCCCAATCTGTCTAGTCCCAAAACCCCAATCTGCACCTACTGCGCGCGCCGAAGCTCCTTTGCTTGCACCACCTCCTGCCCTAGGTGCGCCATGAAGCGTACGCATGGAGACGAGCCAGAGGTGAAGCCAGTTGAAGGCGCAACAAAGGATGGCTCGGTCATTGCCAAGTAGGCAGAGGCATCTTCTCCGGGCAGGAATGTCGTTCATCGCTGTGTCGTCGAGGGTTCGAGCTCATCCGTCTAGCCAGTAGCCATCACCGTTGAGTAGCAGGTGGCCGACAATGTCGTGGTGCCAGCGGCAGATCTGGATGGGGGGCATGCGGCAGGCGGAGGCAATCCGGTGCTCTACCTCAACGACCCCATCGCCGTCCAAGAAATCATCGACGCAATCGCATAGAATGAAGAGTTTGAGGAGGAGGTCCCTGATGAGGAGTCTAAGGTACTATATTGCTAGCTTCTCTAGTCGCAGCCGTAAATTTCACTGTTTATACATAGGATTTGCTCTGTCGTGTATAGATTCTTTTGCTCTTGAAGTAGGGTAGTATATATATGGTTCGAATGGTCGATTGATGCATCTGCCATCTAGTCACAAAACCCCAATCCGTCTAGTCACAAAACCCCAATCTACTCATATGCCATCTAGTTGATTTTGCTAGTTGAGTGTTGATTTTGATACACAACATGCCTATAACATTACATTTCTATTCCTTACTGAGCCCAAATGATTCAATTTTGCCTCATAATAGTGCAAGGGAGACGCATCTGATGGTGTCGTTTTCTTAGGGATGGTTAGTGAACCTGAGGCAGCATTGTACATAAACAATATAGGTTGTGATGTTGATATTTTGGTTCTCCAACTCTATCTCTAAAAAAAATAATGAGGCCCTTAATTTATTCTCAGATGGAACCTATATATATAATCTTTGTATTGTTTTTGATCTTTGAATGAGTCGTATGATGCATATGTATATCCCTAAATATTGTTTTGTACGATTACATTTCAATTTCTTATTGTGGCAAATGATTCAAATTTGCCCCAAAAGAGAGTCAAACACATAGGTGTCAGATTTTTTCAGGGATGAATTAGCGAACCTGGGGCCATGTACAGGAACAATATAGGTTGTGCAATTTTTACTTGGTTCGCTTACACCATCCCTGAATAAACTTATGAGGCCGCAATCTTTATTCTACATTCATAGAACTGTGATATTTGAATTATCTATTCCATGCATTCATAGTGTATACAAATTACATTTCAGTTTGTCACCAAGGCCGATGATTGAAATTTGCCCCAAAAGAGTTCAAGGGGAGACACATATGATGGTGTCGTGTTTTAGGGATGGGTTGGTAAACCTGAGGCACCAATGCACACAAACAATATAGGTTGTGCTGTTGGTACTTTGGTTCTCCAACTCCATCTCTGAAAAAAATTATGAGGCCCTTGATTTATTCTCATATGGAACTACATATATGATCCTTGAATTGTTTCTGATCTTTGAATGATTCGTATGATGCATATGTATATGCATGGTTTTGACCATAAGTATTTTAAACATGTACTTGAAGGTTAATTGTTTGGTTTTTTTTATTTATAATTACAATATTTAGGCTTGTTTTTGTACCTGACTATGTATATCCCTAAATATTGTTTTCTATAATTACATTTCAATATCTTATTGTGGCCAATGATTCAAATTTGCCCAAAAGAGAGGTAGACACATTGGTGCCAGATTTTTTCAGGGATGAGTTAGCAAACCTCGGGCCATATACAAGAACAATGTAGGTTGTGCAATTGTTACTTGGTTCGGTTACGCCATCCCTGAAGAAACTTATGAGGCCGCAATCTTTATTCTACATTCATAGAACTATGATATTTGAATTATCTATTCCTTGCATGCATTCATAGTGTATAAGAATTATATTTCAGTTTGTCACCAAGGCTAATGATTGAAATTTTCCCAAAAAGAGTTCAAGGGGAGACACATATGATGGTGTCGAGTTTTAGGGATGGGTAGGTGAACCTGAGGCAGAAATGCACACAAACAATATAGGTTGTATTGTGGGTACTTTGGTTCGCCAACTCCATCTCTGAAAAAATTATGAGACCCTGATGTCTACGCACTTCTATTCTTGTAGACAATTGTTGGGCCTCCAAGTGCAGAGGTTTGTAGAACAGCAGCAAGTTTTCCCTTAAGTGGATCACCCAAGGTTTATCGAGCTCAGGGAGGAAGTGGTCAAAGGTATTCCCTCTCAAGCAACCCTGCAATCAAAATACAAGAAGTCTCCTGTGTCCCCAACACACCCAATACACTTGTCAGGTGTATAGGTGCACTAGTTGGGCGAAGAGATAGTGAAACACAAGTAGTATGGATAATTATAAGTGGTAATGGTGATAGAAAATAACTTGATGGCGTGGAAGAGACTAAAGGCAAACTGAAATAAAGATGCAAGCAAGCAAACATGTAACAGATCTAGTTGCAAACGGTGTATCAATGCTTAGAAACAAGGCCTAGGGATCGTACTTTCACTAGTGAACACTCTCATATAAATACCTTATCTTTATGATACTACTCTTAACTACTCTCCGGTTGGACACTCTAATCGATGGTAGGGCTATAACAGCACACCTCAAAGTAAGCCTTTCCCATCTAGAAAACCCCACACTGTCACCTTCAGTACTAGATAGGTCCAACAAACACCACAATTTCATAAAGACATCCAACTCCAAATATAACTCATAACAAGTATTTGTAATCTCTAGCCTAAGTGCCACCATGGTGTGCACGCTGTCACTTTCACACACATGGGGAGAGCAGAGATCTAATAAAGCACTTGAGTAGCAAGGTAGATCTACTAGATTACAAAGCTCATGATCATAATATGATCATGCATAGAGAGAGAGATGAACACATAGCTACCGGTAGAACCCTTAGCCTCGAGAGAGAACTACTCCCTCCTCATCATGGGAATCAGCAATGGTGATGGAGATGGCGGTGGAGATCGATGGAGATGGCTCCGGGGGCACTTCCCCGTCCCGGCAGGGTGCCGGAACAGAGACTTTCTGTCCCCCGAATCTCCCCTTCGGTGGTGGCGGTGCTGCAGAACTTTTCGTGGCTGGACGCTTGACGATCTAGGGTTTTGGTATCGGGAGGCTCTTATAGGCGAGAGGGGAGATCGAGGGGGTGCCAGGGGCCACCACACCATGTCCTGGCGCGGCCTAGGGTGACCCGTGCCTGGGGGGTGTGGCCAGGCCCTGGCCCTCCTGCGTCTCGTATTCTGGCTCCGTGAGTCTTCCGGTAAAATAGGAACTTTGGCTTTTGTCCCATCCAATTCCGAGAATATTGATTTTCTGACTTTCCTAGAACCAAAAACAGCAGAAAACAGGCAACTGGCACTGTGGCATCTTGTTAATAGGTTAGTCCAAGAAATCATATGAAAAGTACTCCAAAGTTGGAACAAAACATAAGAACGTAGATAAAACTAAGCATGGAACATAAAAAATTATAGATACATTTGCAATGTATCAACATCCCCAAGCTTAAGTCCTGCTCGTCCTCGAGTAGGTAAGTGATAAAAAGAAAGAATAGTTTTTGAGGTGACATGCACCATCAAAGACTTTGATCAAAGTATTTGTAAATTATTCAAAGATGGGATCATAGTACTTCAATCATAACACGAAAGACAAAGTTCTAGCAATAAGACAAAGAAACTATGATGCAACATGAAAAGGCACAAACAAAAGATTCATGAATAACAATGCTTTGCAAGACGTTTGTTTGTTTCACATAAAGAAAACATAGCATAATAGTATTCAGCTTGTCCCTCAATAGAGTAGCAAATATAAATCCATAGGACACCTTCAAAGTTCATAAGAGTGAGTAGATACAATAGTTTAAAACAAGCAATATCAAGTTATGCATCAATCAACTAGTCTTGGGACAATGCACATAGAACTAAGAATGGCCACTATGCTCTCAAAGTAAGTGCATAAAGATAGAAGGTGGAGACTCAATATAATGGTGGAAGAAAGGCCTTTTGTAAAAGGAAGTAGGGATTCAAGTCTCATAAAGAGCTTCCAAAAATTATGGTACTTGTAGTTTTCAGCTCTCATTGCCCCTATCATAAGCATCTTGAAGGTGATTAAGGTTAAAGTGACACAACTAAGAGGATATGCTTGACAAGTTATAAACCGAAATCTCATGCCCCTTACTTACAAAGACCGATCCTCATGCTACTCAACTTCAGTCACGAGTAAGCTCTTGTCATTGTAAGTATACGTGTATCATTAAGAACCGCCAACGGGGTACCCCTTGCACATGATACGGGAGCTTTCCCATAATCAAAATGACAAGGCAAGCAGACAATGAGCATCTCAGTGATCTTTTTATTTGCTATTTGCATAGGTTTTTATTGAGGATGCTTCATAGAGTGCTCATTATGGTGATGCTGCAAGTTTCCACCATGATTAGGCATGGCTTAGGCTAGTGACCTAGGCGTTTCTCTAACACACATACAAACTCCATGATCTTACAAGTTCCACTTTTATTTCACACCGCCGGGATCCGTAGGCAAAAGAACATGATATCAACGGGGTACAAAGTACAAGTGCAATGTTGAAAGCGTTCCCCATGAAACATGGTTCTGCTAATTTCAACTTATAAAGCGCAAGCATATACGCAACAAAGAAGGACCCAATGGTTCAAGTTTATTAAGGGCAAGAAAATTAAAGTGTGCCATCAAGTTCGTTAGAGCTTTAATCACTAGTTTTCTCATAACAAGTTTAATTTGGAAGGTAGATAAAACATGAATATACTTGGAATAGCATAAGCTAGTAGGTAGGTATGGTGGACTCGTTGGAATAACTTGGTTTAGGGAGTTGGATGCATAAGTGGAACTCATACTTTGTTGTGGAGGCTAGCAAAAGACTGGGAGCGACAAACTAAGAGAGCAATAATGCCATAATCATGCAGAGCGACAAAACATCATTGATCAAAGCATAAAGTGATAATACAAGTTGAAAAATAAAGGATCATCAAGGCTATGGTGACTTGGGATAGTCATAACATGGTGTGAGCATGCGCCAAGTCAACCCAAATAAAGCATCAAAGGAGAATACCACTATACTATGCTTTAATATGCTAAAACAACGCATGATTCATCCAAGGCACATTAATCAATCTCAATTGTTTATAACAAGTCATGCTACAGCAAAGAATACTAAGCATAAAGCCAAAACAATATCAAGCATGGCATGACAAAGCATAGGCCACAGTCAAAAACAAGCTCTCTTTACCACTTAAGCATGAACTTTCCTACTCTTTCCCAAACCAAACCAAACTATTTGAAAACCAATGCATGAAAGAGGGGGTCCAACTAATTTATTCAGAAAACTAAGAAAACCAAGAAAACTAAAAACCAAAACGAAAACAAAAAAGAAGACGCTCCAAGAACAACACAACTGTGCATGGAACAATAAAAATGAAGTGTTTGAAAGAAACCTAAGATTTTTATTGATGAAGAAGGGATGGCTTGGGCATCCGCAAGCTTTGACGCTTGTAGTTCTTGGATATTTATTGGGGTGACACACGTGGCATCCCCAAGCTTGAGCTTTAGTCCATCCTTCATCTCATTACTCATTCCTTCCATACACCTGAAATTTTTTCCTTCATACAAAACTTCACACAATCTCATTAGCAACATTAGTGCACTTAAGATAAATAAGTCTCAAGGTTCAGTTCTAAAACCAAATAAACTTCCATTAGAACACTAGCTACTGTAGCACTTCCCTCAAAAAGCTCAATTCCCCAAAAGAACTCAAGAAGGAACTAACAAGAAGCAAATGCAGAAAATGGTAGAAATTTGTCAAAACAGACCAGCAGGTAAAGACGAATTTTTTTGAAGACCTTCTGTTGCTCAACTCAAAAAGTGTTGAACTAACGAAAGTTAGATAACAACCTGGGCAGAAGCATAAAAAATTACAGCTCGATCCGACATACAGAGCTCTCTCACGAATTTTTACAGTGAAGCACAAAAATCTATTTCGGGACAGCAACTTTCCCAATCATTACTTCTCTCTCATTAGAGGTTAATCTTGGCACAAAAAGCAAATAAAAAGGATAAGGAGCGGTTATTACAGAGGTAATAACTTCCAAGACTCATCTAAAACTTTTGGGTTATCTCCCAATAAGTACTTTTCTTTAACGCCTTTAAGTTAGGCATGATAGTTTGAGAAGATGCTCACATAAGAAATATGAATTGAAGTAAAAGAGAGCATCAAGAAGCAAATTCAAAACACATTTAAGTCTAACCCACTTCCTATGCATAGGAATCTTGTAAAGAAACAAGTCATGAAAGCACAAAGCAACAAGCATAGTAAAGAAAAACAAGTGCAACTTCAAGACTTTCAACATAAAGAGGGGAAACCTAATATTATTGAGATGCATAAAACCATGTTTCCCTCTCTCATAATAACTTTTAGTAGCATCATGAATAAAATTAACAATATAAATATCACATAAAACATTCTTATCATGAGCCACATGCATAAAAGAATTAATACTCTCCACATAAACATAGTCATTCTTATTAATTGTAGTGGGAGCAATTTCAACAAAATAGCTATCATTATTATTCTCATCACCATAATCATCAAATATAGGAGGCATATTGTAGTCATAATGAATTTCCTCCTCAATAGTAGGTGGACTGAAAATATCATACTCATCATTGTAATCATCATATATTGGAGGTTTTGTATCATCATAAGCAATAGAATAGCTATCTTCTAAAGCTGGGGAACTAAAAAGAGCATTTTCATAAAAACTAGCTTCCCCAAGCTTAGACTTTTCCATAGCATTAGCAATAATGGTGTCCAAAGAATTCATACTAACAACATTGCTATTAGCATGCAAATAAATTTCCATAGGTTTTTTATTTTTCTCTCCAAACACTTCATGCCCTAACTGAAGATAAATACTATAAATCTCTCTAATTTTGTTGTTGTTTTCCATTAAGCCTAACTAGTGAAAACAAGAAACAAAAAGACAAAATTGCAGAATCTAAAGGAAATAGCTTCGAGCACTCACACCGGAGGATGTGAGTACCTTTTACCTTACCTCCCTGGCAACGGCGCCAGAAAATAGGCGCGTAGTTGACGTGGGAGTTTCTTCTTCTTAGTTCCCCGGCAACGGCGCCATAAAATAGCTTGATGTCTATGCACTTCTATTCTTGTAGACAATTGTTGGGCCTCCAAGTGCAGAGGTTCGTAGAACAGCAGCAAGTTTTCCCTTAAGTGGATCACCCTAGGTTTATCGAGCTCAGGGAGGAAGTGGTCAAAGGTATTCCCTCTCAAGCAACCCTGCAATCAAAATACAAGAAGTCTCCTGTGTCCCCAACACACCCAATACACTTGTCAGGTGTATAGGTGCACTAGTTTGGCGAAGAGATAGTGAAACACAAGTGGTATAGATAATTATAAGTGGTAATGGTCATAGAAAATAACTTGATGGTGTGGAAGAGACTAAAGGCAAACTGAAATAAAGATGGAAGCAAACAAACATGTAATAGATCTAGTTGCAAACGGTGCATCAATGCTTAGAAACAAGGCCTAGGGGTCGTACTTTCACTAGTGAACACTCTCATATAAATATCTTCTCTTTATGATACTACTCTTAACTACTCTCCAGTTGGACACTCTAATCGATGGTAGGGCTATAACATCACACCTCAAAGTAAGCCTTTCCCATCTAGAAAACCCCACACTGTCACCTTGAGTACTAGATAGGTCCAACAAACACCACAATTTCATAAAGACATCCAACTCCAAATATAACTCATAACAAGTATTTGTAATCTCTAGCCTAAGTGCCACCATGGTGTGCACGCTGTCACTTTCACACACATGGGGAGAGCAGAGATCTAATAAAGCACTTGAGTAGCAAGGTAGATCTACTAGATTACAAAGCTCATGATCATAATATGATCGTGCATAGAGAGAGAGATGAACACATAGCTACCGGTAGAACCCTTAGCCTCGAGAGAGAACTACTCCCTCCTTATCATGGGAATCGGCAATGGTGATGGAGATGGCGGTGGAGATCGATGGAGATGGCTCCGGGGGCACTTCCCCGTCCCGGCAGGGTGCCGGAACAGAGACTTTATGTCCCCCGAATCTCCCCTTCGGTGGTGGCGGCGCTGAGTAACTTTTCGTGGCTGGAGGCTTAACGATCTAGGGTTTTGGTATCGGGAGGCTCTTATAGGCGAGAGGGGAGACCGAGGGGGTGCCAGGGGCCACCACACCATGCCCTAGCGCGGCCTGGGGTGACTCGCGCCTGGGGGGTGTGGCCAGGCCCTGGCCCTCCCCCGTCTCGTATTCTGGCTCCGTGAGTCTTCTGTTAAAATAGGAACTTTGGCTTTTGTCCCGTCCAATTCCGAGAATATTGATTTTCTGACTTTCCTAGAACCAAAAACAGCAGAAAACAGGCAACTGGCACTGTGGCATCTTGTTAATAGGTTAGTCCAAGAAATCATATGAAAAGTACTCCAAAGTTGGAACAAAACATAAGAAAGTAGATAAAACCAAGCATGGAACATCAAAAATTATAGATACATTTGCAATGTATCGGACCCTTGCTTTATTATCATATGGAACTACATATATGATCCTTGAATTGTTTCTGATCTTTGAATGATTCGTATGATGCATATGTATATGAATGGTTTTGATCATAAGTATTTTTAACATGTACCTGAAGATTACTTGTTTGGTTTTTTATTTATAATTATAATATTTAGGCTTGTTTTTGTACCTGACTATGTATATCCCTAAATATTTTTTTGTACGATTATATTTCTATTTCTTATTGTGGCCAATGATTCAAATCTTCCCCAAAAGAGAGGCAGACACATTGGTGTGAAATTTTTTCAGGGATGAGTTAGCGAACCTAGAGCAATGTATAAGAACATTATAGGTTGCACAATTGTTACTTGGTTCACTCACTCCATCCCTGAAGAAACTTATGAAACCTCTAGATTTATTCTACATACACTCTAATGCAATTAATTGTCATTGTGTTGAGATGAAATGATATATGAACTGATCAAACTATTGTTGGGATGCTTTCTCTTTGATATCCATGGATATATTGTCTTACATATACATTTTCTCAATTCTTGAGTTATAATACAATTCAATCATATGTATGAGTTCTAAGTTATGTTCTTAAAAATCAATAGGAGGAGGATGATGAAGTGGACGATAGCAAGGAATCCCGGGACAACAAGAGTCGCTACGTGCTGAGGCGGTTACGGTGTGGGCTAATCCGTTTCTACCGTAGGATGAGACTATTTTACCCATTCTGTGGCAGAGCAATCAACATGGACCTCGACAGTCTGATCCAGCACGCTGTGGGCATTGCTAGAGGCGGAGGCAGAAGTCATACCGATTACCTTGGCGCAGCACGCAGCCTTTGGCAAATTCCTCCGTGATTATGTCAGGACTAGCCTGTATCCCCTCGACTAGGATGTCCCTGCCTCCTGCTGATGCCCCTGCCCTGCTAGGCGTCTCTGTGTCCTGACCTCCTGCTGCTACCCATGCTTTTATTTTGTTTTAGTTAATTATTACCTTTGTGTGGCATGTAAGACAATATATCTGTGGTGTCTCTGGTGAACCTTCTATATATATATATATTAATCTATTCCTTTATATGGAGTGCCTTAAAATTTCTAGTGTTCAATTATATTACTGATCATGCTCATGCACACTACAAAATAATTCTAGTGCTCTATTATATTATAATTGTCAAGGAATACATCAACAAGTTAAATTGGTCGAAATTTTGTATTAAAGAAACTAAATGATCTCACATCGGCGGTGGACATTTGTAGAAGCCGAAGGCATCAGCCGAAGACCTTGGAGCGGCACACAGTCTTCAGCAAATTCTTTACAGGTTCAACAACGGGTTGTCGCCACCTAGCTCCGAATTCGCTTACAGGTTCAACATGACAGAACTTGAGCTACCATAGAGACCTCAGCAGAGGTGGCAGAATTGGTGCGGGTGCGACCACGGCGATGGCAAGCTCGGATTCTGGACGAGGAAAATAGGACCGACCATGGTCGACACGGTGACATGAACCAATTCTCGTCCCCGCACCATGCCATGGGTGCGGCCATGGTGATGATGAGCTCCGACTCGGGATGGGGAGGAGAGCGGGGCCGAGCAGGTTCATCACGTCCCAGCTCCGCGCCATGGCTGTGACCATAGATTACCGCTCCGGGGAAGAAGAAGACGCGTAATGGATGTAGGCGCCAATGCTGCAAGCCTACAGGGAGGAGAGTGGAGCCGAGCAGGTTCACCCACGTCCCATCTCCGCGCCATGGCAGCGACGCCCCATAGATTGCCGCTCCGGGGAAGAAGAAGACGTGTAATGGATGCAAGCGCCAACGCTGCAAGCCTAATTGACGTTGCAAGCCTAATTGATGCCTAAGCGACGGAAGCGACATAACGGCGAAAACTAATAGGAGGGCCCAACTTGACGGCCGTTAGACTGATATTTTGTATTGAAACGTAAAGTTGAATTCGTGCCGAAAAAGACCCTCTGAGTATTTGGCACGCCAACTGTAGTCAGCGCGGCTGATTACAGGCAACTTGGGTACCGCATTTCCTAGGCGCATCAACTTTCGGGCCGCAAAATGATATTCTCCTACACGGCTAGTGAAGTGAGCAACATTACCAAGGTCAAAACAGCAGGCGCGACCAAAAAATCCATCATGCACAGATTTCTTTTAAAGAGAGACTAGCATATGGGACCCAGTAGCGAGACTAAACGGCTAACATGTTGAGCAACGTTATCAAGTTCTAAACAAGGAGGCACAAACAGAACAAGTAAGTCCATCATGCACACGTTTTTCTAATGTGAGGCTGGCATCTGGGACCTAACAGCCTGAGCAGACGACTGATGCATCGAGCAAACATTATCAAGTCCAAAATAGGGAGGCGTGATCGGAAAAAGAAATTCCATCGTATGCACGTTTCATTTATAGAGAGGCTAACCTCTAGGACCCGTCAACCTAACTAAATGGTTGATGCTCAAGTAACCTTATCAAGTTGAAAATAGGGAGATGCAAGCGAAGGAAAAACATCCTTCATGCACACATATCTTTTGATGATAGGCTGACATCTGGACCTAGCAGACCGACTAAATGGTTGATGTATCGAGCAACATTATCAAGTACAAAACATGGAGGCACAACCAAAAAATGGTCCGCTAGAGACACTGACACTGCATCCCCACAGGCTTCAAAAGAGTTCAGTGGCATCGACCAGAATCAAAATCATGCGAGAAACTAAAAATCTGACATCTACCATAGCTCGTCCGAGCTTCTTCCACCTTTCTAAAAATTTCGTGGTAGTAGGGTGCCTCAAAAATGAAAAAAATATTTCCATCTACCACGGGGTCATGGCAGAAGGCAGAAGGTGCACCTTTTACCACGCTTGGTGGAGCAATCCATTGTGAATGGCGAATTTTCTTTTGTGTTACCTCATCAGCATATGATATCCAATTTGAATCATTATACCCTTCAAGTACTCTTGGATACCTGGTGTAATGAATTCAATGGCTCATTGTTCTATTTAGATAGCACATTACTCTCTCAAGAGCAAGCCAATGATCATCTCCCAGGTTGGCCACAAACCGGCTAAGTTTGCTCCTAGAAAAAGAGATGTTAGACCTCGTAGTGCAAGATAAATACATAAGCGAGCTAATAATCTGAGAGTATCTCAATTGATCTTTAGTCGCCTTTTGATTATTTTGAAGTAACACACTAGGATCATAAGCCTTGGGAGAGGATTTTCAATTAGCATATCCAAATATGCTCAACACCTTTTCCACATAATGTTATTGCACAAGTGTAATCCTATTATTCTCATCTCTTGGTAGCTTAATGTTCAAGATAACATCATCTTCTCCGAGATCCCTCATCTCAAAAATTAATATGTCATCAACATACAAACATAGAATAACTCCTTTGCCCCCACTATGATGGTAGTACATCAGATCTCCTCGTCCAACTCTCCATTTAGGAAAACCATCTTAACATCCATTTGATGACCGAGAAGACCGTGTGGGACAACAACTAATAGTTGTTCTCAAATTGTGGTCAGTCTAGACACAAGTGAGTAAGTATGAAAGAAATCTTCACCTTCCTTTTTGGTATAGCCTTTAGCCACTAGCGAGCTTTGTACTTCTAAATAGTACCATTAGCCGTAAGATTATTTTTAAATACTCATTTACATCCTACAGGTTCACCCCCATATAGAAGTTCAGTTATCTCCCATGTTCCATTAGCCAAGATGGAGTCCATCTTGCTTTGAACCGCTTCCTTCCAGTAGTTTTATCTGGAGATGAAAAAGATTATAAAATGGTGGTGGGAGTACCATATACTAGGTATATAATGAAATCATTACCAAAAGACCTTGAGGTCCTTTGTCTCTTACTCCTTGTGGGAGCTTCATTGTCATCCTCATGTGAATCCGATCTCTCATCATATGATTATTCATCAATCTTCATGGGAGTTTCAGGTTCAAAAATTGGATCATATTACTTATTAGATATGCTAGGCATATCTCTCATAGGAAATATATCCTTAAAGAATGTAGCATCTCTAGATTAAAAGATGGTATCGACATTCATGTCATCCACTATGTATTTCACCAGAAGAAATATATAAGAAATGTTGTGATAAGCATGGCCAAGATAGACACAATCTACAGTTTTTGGTCCAAGCTTATGCTTCTTGTTATTTGGCATGTTGACTTTTGCAAAACAAACCCAAGTTTGTAAGTAGGAGAGTGTCAACCTTTCCTTTTTCTATTCTTCAAATGGAGCAATCTCTTTATTCTTAGTTGGAACTAATTATTACATGACACAAAGTCAATATAGCCTCCCCGTACCATTCCTTGGATAAAATGGCAGTGTATAACATGGTGTTAACCAAATCTATTAGAGTCTTTTTTCCTTTCAACAATCCCATTGGATTGAGGAGAATTGGGAGGCATCCTCTCATGTATTATACCATGTTCCGAATAGAAAAAATTGAACTCATTAGAAAAGTACTCTCCACCATGATCAGACTGAACTCTTTTGATCTTTCTCTCAAGTTTATTTTCAACTTTTGCCTCATAGGTTTTAAAGAAATCTAGAGCATCATCTTTAGTCTCAAGAGATATACGCAACTGTATGGAGTAGAATCATCAATCAAAGTCCTTAAATATTTATTTCCACCTATTGTCAACACACCACTGATCTCACAAAGATCTGAGTGTATGAGCTCTAAAGGTGCCAATTTTCTTTCCTCTGCATGCTTGTGGGTCTATCTAGGTTTCTTTACTTGCACACAAGCATGGAACTTAGAGCCTTTGACAATAGTGAATATCAGAATTAAACTCATACTAGCAAGCCACGACATACAACTGATATTAATATGAGAAAGTCATGAATGCTAAACATTAGTCTCATTACTAGCAATGCATACATGGTTCACAATATTATCATAGAAGTCTACCAAAGGGAAACAGAACATGCCTCCATATTCATAGCCTCTTCCCATAAAGGTTCTATACTTAGACAATACAACTTTCAATAGTGGAAAAGGCCTATTCGTGGCGCTCTGAAAATGGGGTCAGTGGCGCACGCCTAGTGCGCCACGGATATTACACACCTTGATGTGCGCCACAGATACCGCACTTATCTGTGGCGCATGGGTATTTTGTGTGCCACTAATAACATTTTCAAATTTCAAAAAAAGGTGGGATACCCAAAATTATTCATGGCGCATGTGGGTATGGTGCACCACTGATAAAATTTTCAAATTTTAAAAAACAAATGATGGATCTCCGCCATCGCCTCCTCGTCGTCACATGGGCTGCCGAAGGAGGATGCAATAGGAGGTGGCGCCCATGGGCTGCCAGAGGATGGCGCGACTGGAGGAGGGTGATGTGTTCGGAGGAGAGGAATCAGAGGAGGAGAAAGAGATGAGGAGGAGAGGGGGAGGAGGAGAAAGAAGAGAGGAGGAGAGGAGGAGGAGGAGGAGGAGGAAAAGGACGAAGAAGAGAGAAGGAGGAGGAGGAGGAGGAGGAGGAGGAGGAGAGGAGAAGATAGGAAAAGGAATAAGAGAGGAGGAGGAGAGGAGAAGGAGGAGGAATAAGAAGAGAGGAGGAGGAGAATGGGAGGGGAGGTGGAGGTGGAGGAGAAGATAAGAAGAAGGGACTAGGTGGCCGGGGTTGGAATTCAAATTTGAATTCCGTCCAAACTTATCAGTGGAGCACCATAATAGGGTGCGCCACAGATAAGTGGCCACAATATTTTTCTATAGGACAAAAATCATCTTTTTGCCATAACGTTTTATCCTTTTCAAATTTTGAGATTCTAAAAATCGCTAAACGACCTAAGGTAGATGTTAGATTTTCGTGCTCGTCATTTTGATATATTAAAGATTTTTTCCAATGTCGTGTGCAAAAATTATGGCCGTTTTACCGTGCCATAACGTTTGTTTTTGCAAAAAAAATGTCAAAATTTATATTTGTTAATTTTCCTACAAACTAGACCACCTAACCTACCTATATATGAAAGGATTCTGTTTTTTGAAGTGTTTTCTATTTTCCTTAGTTATTTGCAAAAAAGGCGATTTGGGGGGTGAAGGCATATTTTTTGAAAATTATTTGTGGCTCACCCCTATTTGGTGTACCACATATATTCCAGGTTAGTGGCGCACACCTATTTGGTGCGCCACAGATATTTTTCCACCTTTCAGAGGCCTAGGCCCACACATATCCATGGCGCACTGAAACCCATGCACTGATACCGAACTTATCCATGGCGCACACCTATCTTGTGCGCCATGGATATGCCACCCATGGATGGGGCGACCACCAGTGCTGGGGCCCAAATATGTGTGGCGCACCATTTTGTCCATGCGCCATGGGTAAGCCCATGTCAGTGGTGCATCTTTTTGGCGTGTGCCACAGATAACTATCCGTGGAGCACCCTATGGATGTGCACCATGGGTATGACCCCCATGGATAAGCCTTTTCCTACTAGTGTTTATTCGACTCAAATACTAACTTAAACTCATCTTTTAGAAGACAGAATCCACTAACGAGATTCTTCTTGATAAAAGGGAAATAATACACGTTCTTGATTTGCACGATCTTGCCTGAATGAAACTTCAGATCTACTATGTCAGCACCAGAACAGTAGAATGTAACCCATTCCCATCACGATGGAGAAACCTCGAGCCTGATAAGAGGTGAACAAGGAAATGTCACCACACACATAAACATTAGCACCCACATCAACCCACCATTCCGTAGATTGAAATACTGAAAAATTAGTAGGTAATAAATTACCGTACCCAGAACCCGAAGTTCCTGCCTCGGTATCAACAATGACCTATTGATAGATTTAGAACTTTATCCAGCTTGACTCTTCTTGCCTTTCTTATGTGGGAAGTGATGAGCCTAATGGACAATCTTACTGCACCCCCATCAAGTTTCTTACTTTTCATTGTTTTACCCCTTCTTCTTATTGAAGTTGGTAGTCTGGTAGACTTTGTTATTTCCTTTGTACTTGTGGGAATTTTTCTGCACCATGTTGGTAGTGTCCCTTGGTTCCACTAGTGTGTTTTTATTTTTATCTCGCATTCTCTTCAACATCCAGTGAGCCACATGCCTCTAATGTTTTACAGAAGTGGCAAAGTTTCTCCATGAAGGGGAAGCTTAGTGACAATGCACCCCGCAACAAAACTTGTCGGGAGCGCACACTTGAGGAGTTCGATTCCTTAGCCATGCTCATTAGCTCATGAGCGTGTTCTACTAAAGATCGGTTTTTAACCATCTTGTAGTCATTGAACTGCTCCACGACATATAGTTCGCCACCGAAATTAGTCGCACCGAACTTAGCATCCAACACATCCTACAGTTCCTTGGCATCACGAATATGCTTATATGTATCAAGGAACTAGTCTCCAAACACACTAAGTAAGGAGCCCACAAAGAGTACAGTGGCCTCCCTAAACGCTCTCTATTCTTCTTCGCGGGAGCAGACCTCTAAGAGTGTCAGTTGCAATTCTTTCTATGCCCATAGCAGTGAGCCATAAGAGGGTTTTAATTTTCCATCTCTTGAAATGTGCATCAATAAATGGTCTTGGTTGAGTGCAGCAACAAAGCCGGATGAAGAAAATTGACTAAAGACATAAGGTTCTTTATTGTTGGATTATTAAGAAATTTCCTCATGAGATTAAATCGAAATCATCAACATGTAAGAACTAGGAGAGCTAAATACATGCAGCCAAACAAGAAAATTTAGTATATATGTAAATCTAGCAAGAACTAGTCCTAAAAAAGAGAGGAATAACAGATACACGCTGGCCGGAAAGTTCATCACCACAATAGCAGCATGGTCATTGGTGTTGTTGAGGTTGTCGGTTGCTAGATCTGTAGAGAAAGAAGTACACATACGGAGGTGAGCGGTCGCATGGGGACACTCCCAAAAACCTTATCGCCCATCTCCTGGTGTAGGATCTCGACGAACGGGGTTTTGAAGGGCTGCTCTCTCGGATAGTCATGCATGAGTCCCCGTTACGCTATTTTTTTGCCAATTAACTAGTAATAGTTCCATCGATAGTATGTGCCTAACTGGGCCATCATTCGTTGTAGCAAGTTTATTCGGCAAAGGAAATGGCCCAACATGCTAAAGGGCCAAACGGGCTGGTCCAGTCCAGCAAAGCTTAAAAATATTTGACTTATACAAGCGGTGGCCCCACATGTCAGGTTAGGTGTAGCAAGACCCACATGGCAGTTGGAGAGGGACGCATGTCAGGTGGAGTGTGGTGGGGTATGGGATGCACCAGTCCCACCTGTCAGAATAGTCAAAGTCATTGGGTCCCACCTATCAGTGGTTCAAATGACACCTAGATACTACCATGTAGACGCAACTGCTGACGTGGCGACCCAGTCATGTCAATGCATCCTAGTTAAATACATTGCTCATAGATGTTATGACCATTTAAATTGGTTCTAATCTACTAAAAAAGGTCGTGGACCACTGTTGTCTAGGCTATGACCAATTCGTGTAAGAACATTATGACCTTTATTGCTAAATTGGTCATACAATTTATGGCTTTGGACCCTACCAAATGGCCTATGACTATTTCGATCCAAATGGTCACAGACCTATGATAAAAAAACCATGATCGTTAAGAAAAGGAACTAGTCAACATATTTCTTATAGTGAGAGAGCAGTGCAACTAAAGGAACAAGGGTGAGAGACAGAAAAAGAACATGCAACGTCTAGCCTGGGATTGGGAAGTGAGCCAACCGAGCCGCTACATGGTGGAAGATGAGGACACACATCAAACATGCACACGAGTTGGTGCATTGTGCCAAAATTTAGTCCTCTAGTTGGTCCATCATGCAAAAATTTAATCCTTCACAAAACAATTTTTTAACTCGATTCACGAAACGCGTCGCGCATGTGGGCGAGGCATGCGGTGGAGGAGGAGTGTGCGTGGACTCATTCACTTAGTGAGAGTGGAACACCTTAACTTATAAACTGCTCCAACTCTCTCCTAACTAGCTACGTGAGACTAAACTTATCTTTCATGTGGCTTCTAAGCTGTCATAAGAGATGGATCTTGACATTTCTTGATTTATTGGGTTTAGGGCCGGGCCAAGGGGAGTGCAAACCGTGCGGACGCACAGTGCCCATTTTTTCTTGGGGGCCTAGTTTTTCGTATAGGCATGGGATTGTGACATGGGTATGATTATTGAGGTTATTATAACTAGTTACTCTGGTTATATAAAGACATCTTGCAAGGCCCAAGAAGAACCAAGGAAGGCTTAGGAAGCATCTGACCGAAGGCATGTTTTACTAGATAAGGAAAGAGTAGGAACCGACGTTGTACTAGTGTTGTAATCAACTTGTAACCTATACGTATACGGCCTTGGGACCTAGCCTATTATATAAAGGCTGGGAGGAGCCAATGGAGAGGTGTCAAAAAGCCTTGAGTGATCTGTAATCATATTGTCCGGGAACAATCAGACGACTTTGACTCCCTTGTTTGTCTGATTAGCTGATGAAATTCCCAGCGTTCTCTTTTCCACGAAACCCTAAGTCCATAAACAAGGGCATTGTTTGGCACCATCTGTGGGAAATATGGATGCTGGAATCATGGATTCGACGACCCCATCCTCACCAAGTGAAATATCGACATCAGCTGATCCAAGCCCACCCACCCCAGTTTTGGTCCGTGTCAACTTCAATGGTGTATCCGATCTCATCATCGGAAGCTTCCACTTCCAAGTAGAGGAACCCAAAACATTCTGCCTATCAGCCCCTGATATCTTCGGTTCTGTCAGTCATAATAGCAGCGCCTACGGTGATACCCGCATCCTCCATCTGCTCATCAGAAGAAGCCACACCCGAGCCGGCAAATGGTGAAGAGAATTATGGAAACTCCGCAGATCTAGGAGATCTGGCCGATCTATATGACAGTCTCTCCTTCGGGTCAGACTCCCAGCTAACGCCACCATGTGGCTCAAGTCCAGCAAACACCGAACCCTAGGAAAGCAATGAAAACATCAACTTCGGAATCAGGATGGCTGAGATCTACCTAGAACAAAACCATGGGATTTTACTAGCTTTCCAGACAGTATCTCCCGTGGATCTGATTACAACAGTAGCAACTCATACATGATGCGCCGGTAGGTGTGCGTGATTATCGGCGAAGGAACATCCACACCACATGACACCAATGGTAACCCAATCCTTTATCCCAGTGATATTCTATCAGATGACAATGCAGGAAACAACGGGAATGAAGGAGATCCATCCAACAATCGCTTCATACAAGGAAGAGAAGGGGCACGCGATGGTGAACGACAAACTCTTCGATTGCCAGCAGACGCATGGCAAAGGGCGAGGGATGCAGTCTCAGGCGTAGTCCATGACAGCCGAAGCCATGCATGAGGACTTACTAGCATATACCAGTACTTGCTTCACCACAAGAAAAGGGACCTACTCAGGATGTAGAGGCAACGCGACGAAAGGAAAAGGTTAGCCGATGAATCTAGCATGCGGCGCGCATAATTAAGCTCCACCCACGGATCTAGCAGTGTCGCTGGAGGCGTGCCACGAAGAGGAACCTCACGATTTCAAAATATTCCAAAAGCCGAGAGAAATGACCTGACTCGAAATTTGGACCCGTCCTTCATGATAGTAGATCTAGCAGGACACATCAAAGCAAAACAAGCACAAGCCGCAATTGTCACCGCCAAAACTTACCTACTCACTACTCAACCAGCACCCAACGACCCCTAGGCAGCACTCCACCGTTCCACCCTCATGAACCTTGGTATGGTAGGCGTATCTCTCGCACAAGCAGAACATGGAGTCATGATACGTCCAAAACGTATCTACTTTCTCAAACACTTTTGTTACTGTTTCTCCTCTAAACTTGTGTGATTTGGATGTAACTAATATGGACTGACGCTGTTTTCAGCAGAATTGCCTTGGTGTCTAATTTTTGTGCAGAAAATCAACTATCAGGAAAAATTCCGGAAAATATGCCAAAAATCATATTTCACCAGAAGACTCACGGAGCCAGAATACGAGACGGAGTGGGGTTGGGGCCTGGCCACACCACCTGGCCATGCGGGCTGGGCCTAGCCATGCTGGGGGGTGGTCTGGCCGCCCCAGACACCCCCTCGGTCTCCCTCTTCGCCTATAAGTTGCCTTCTGACCTAAAAACTCAGGGGGGTTAGACGTTTTTCTAGAAAGAGTTCCGCTCTGCCGCCACCACCAGATTCCATGAAACAACACCAGAAACTCCGTTTTGGCACCCTGCCGGGATGGGGAATTGGAGGAGATCATCGCCATCATCATCACCATTGCTTCTCCATCGACCATCCATGGTTCCCCCATCTATGAGTGAGTAATTCTCCGTTGTAGGCTATGGGGATGGTAGGGATTGGATGAGATCGTTCATGTAATGGCATCATATTGTTAGGGCATGGTGCCTAGTGTCTACTATTAGTGTTTTTTGACTTTGTTGCGACTTGTTATGCTTAATGCTTGTCACTAGGGCCTGAGTGCCATGATTTCAGATCTGAACATGTTATTGATTCATTATGATAGTATTGTTTATGATCTTACCTGCGAGTTCTATACACACGTTATTGTCCGAAACCAATTGCCCTGAAGTGACAGAAATCGGGATAACCGGAGGGAATGGTTTTGATGTGAGGATCACATGTATTCACGGAGTGTTAATGCTTTGCTCCGATGCTCTATTAAAAGGAGCACCTTAATTGCCAGTAGTTCCCTTGAGGCCCTGCTGCAAATGGGCTGGCAGGACAAACGATGGTGTGCAAGTTCTTATTGCGAGCACGTATGACTATATATGGAACACATGCCTATGATTATCTAGTACTTGGATGCTTTATCTTATTTATCTGCAATTTCCCTATGTTTTGATTGCCATGTGAATTTTCTTGTCCATGCAACGCCCGTCCATCCATCCATGTGCCTACCGCCCTCTAATCCTACTGTTTACTGCAATTGTTACTACTGTCTTTACTTTACTACTGCTATTACTTTACTATTACTACTACAAAACTGTTGCTACTGATAAACTGTTGTGAGTAAGATTGTTTCCAGGTGCAGCTGAATTGACAACTCAGTTGTTAAGGCTTATAAATATTCTTTGCCTCCCCTTGTGTCGAATCAATAAATTGGGTTTCACTTCCCTCGAAAATACTGCGATACACCCCCTATACTTGTGGGTCATCAAGACTATTTTCTGGCGCTGTTGCTAGGGAGCATAGATTTATTTATCAAGTTCACTTGGATTCATTATTGTTCGCTGCCATCCATCCATCATGGGTAAGTCTCGTGATGGCAAGGTTCCTATTTTACCATCCACTACAAGAAGAGGTACGGTTCTGAACACCTCTGTTACTCTTGATTCACCATCTGTTATGAGTAAGCTCGTTACACCACCACACACACATGCTATACACACTACTACTACTGCTGAATCTGAAACTTCTGATACTAATGATGCTTCTTCGACTGTGCTTGATAAGAGTGGTTCATTAGGTCCTTTCCTAGATGCTACGATTGCTAGAACTATAGCTGGAAATACTGAAACTCCTAATGAAGACACTACTACACCTGTTAGTTCACCTAAGTCTAGTGAGAGTTATGATATTGAAGACGATTATGTTGAGATGACCAATGAATTTATTAAAGAATGTAAAAACACCCATGATAGGAGCGCTGCTAAGAGTCTCCTTGAGAGGCGTACTATTAGACCCAAATTGTCTCCTATTGCTAAGTTTGCTGCATCTCCCATAGACATTAAAGATAAAGATTATGATTTCTCTCTTGATCTACCTTACATAGCTATTGTTGAGAAAGAACCTTTTTGTGGGACTAAGAATGAAAGTACGGTAGCACATATGACTGAGCTTTCTACCATGAATGGCTTGTTTTCTGATGATATTAAGATGCGTACTTACTTTGTTGCTAGATTTTCCCCTTTTCATTGAAAGGAGAAACTAAAACTTGGATCAGTAATTTACCTCCTGGATCTATTGATAGCCCTGATTGCTCGAATAGTACTTTCCTGCAGAAATAATTTCCTCCTAGTGCTAGACATGCTATTTTGCAGGAACTTTTTGATTTTAAACAGGGAGAAAAAGAGATATTCCCCAAATCTTGGGCAAGGTTTTGTGCTTTTATTCATGCACATGTTGGATGTCCATTACCTAAGAATGAGCTTCTTGATATATTTTATAATGGACTAACTGAAGAATCTAGGACATACCTGGATAGTTGTGCTGATTGTGTTTTCAGGAATAGGACTCCCAAGGATGCTGAGGAATTAATGGCTAAAGTAAGCAAGAACTATGAAGATTGGACTCCTCCTGAACCAGTTACACCTGAGACAACTATACCTAAACCAATTATTCCTGTGCCTATACCAACATCAAAGAAGAGAGGAGTTATCGAACTAAATGATGAAGTGATGAAGGAAGCTAAGAAATGTCTTAAGGAGAAGGGTATTAAAGCTGAACACGTGAAGAATCTACCTCCTATAGAAGAATTATGTAAGCCTATCCCCCACTCATCCACTATTGAGGTACACTCTCTCCAACACTTTGATGAAGGTGATATCCCTTACTCTAAACCTCTTGATCAATGCTTAGAAGAATTCGATATTTTTATTGTTAAGCAAGATAATTTTAATAAAAGGGTGCAAAATCATTTAATGGAAAACTCTAGAGCTATTGTTGAGTTAAAAGACGTTGTGGAAAGAACCTCTAATGATGTTAAAATGCTTGTTAAACATTTTCAAATGATTCAAACTTAAATAGATCAACTTGTTAATGTGCAAAAAGACTTGCTAGTTAATGCTGCCAAGGAAAAACATGCTTATGAAATTAGAACTAGAAGTGGTGCTGCTACCCAGGATCCTCTATATCCTGAGGGGCATCCCAAAAGAATTGAGCAGGATTCTCAACAAGAAAATAGTGGTACTACTCATAAGAAAATAAAAAAGAAACATAAAACTATTGTAGAACCCTCTGAACCTGCTAAAGATCATAATAGTATATCTATCTCTGATGCTAAAACTGAAAGTGGTAATGAAGAAAATGATGTTCCTGATAAATAAAAAGTTGAAGAAGAACCTAAAAGGCACACTAAGAATACTAAATACACTAAATAAGATTTTGTTGCCAAGAAACATGGTAGTGAAAGAGAGCCTTGGGTCCAAAAACCTATGCCTTTCCCTGATAAGAAACACAAGTCAAAGGAAGATGAACACTATAATAAGTTTTGTGAGTGGATGAAACCTTTATTCTTGCAAATTCCTTTGACTGATGCTATTGAATTGCCTCCTTAATCAAAGTATATGAAGGATATTGTCTCGAATAAAAGGAAGATCCCTAACGAAGAAATTTCTACTTTACTTGCTAATTATTCCTTTAATGGTAAGGTTCCAAAGAAACTTGGAGACCCAGGGATTCCAACTATTCCTTGCTCTATTAAGAATAGTTATGTTAGAACTGCTTTGTGTGATTTGGGAGCAGGAGTTAGTGTTATGCCTTTATCTCTCTATAAGAGACTTCAACTAGAAAAATTAATACCAACCGATATATCTTTGCAAAATGGCTGATAAATCTACCACTATTCCTGTTGGTATATGTGAGGATGTACATGTTAAAGTGGCTCATAATTGCCTGATATTAACTGATTTTGTTGTGCTTGAAATGCTCGAAGATGATAATATGTCTATTATTCTTGGGAGACCTTTTCTCAATACTGTAGGAGCTGTTATTAATTGTAATCAAGGAAAGGTGACCTTCAATGTTAATGACAAGGAACATACTATCTATTTCCCCAAGAAGATTGATAGGACTTATGGTTTAAATTCAATTGAACATGTTGAGGGCATTCAAGTTGGAGAAATATATTGTCCCATACCAAGAGAAAAATTTGAAACTATTATGATTGGGACCATTGCTATCAAGGTTGAGGTAACATAATCATTACTAGAATACAAAGTTTTGTTTCATATAATTTTTTTTTGCTAACAAGACCTGATCAACCTTGTTAACAAAAGGATTTCATTGAACAAAACAATGTTTTCACCATGATTATCTCTGCTTACTTCCATTTTATCCATTTTAGTTTTTGCTTTTGTTTAGTTTACTTTTCTTTTGCTAGTTGCTTGCATGTTAGAGTGTCTTAGAACTCCTAAAGTTCTAGCCTTGTTTTGTCATTGCATCTTTTCAAAATCTTTTTCTATCAGAAAATCATTCATCTATACCTGAAAATTGCTCAAAAATAAAGTGTCTTGAAAAACTCCAGAAAATGCATATTAAATTTTTACGTGAAAAAAGGGGTAGAGGAGTGCCTGGAAGGTACCAGGGGGGCCCACCAGGTAGGCACACCACCTGGTGGCGCGGCCAACCCTGGGGATGCCTGCCTATGGTGTGGGCCACCCTGGCCCTCCACTCACTCTCTCACTTGCCACTTTCTTCTCTCTCCCGAGTAAACACCAGTTCATTGCTCGAAATCGCATTCTTGCTGTTCTTTCCCTCGATTTTTCGATCTCCTTGCTCAGCCCATCTTTGCTGCTGAAATATGGAGCATTTGTTCTCTGGTATGTGACTCCTCCGCTTGTCCAAGTAGATTTGTGTTTAGTGGTTTATATCTTGAGTATTTTGCTGCTGTAGGTGACAGGTTATGAGAGCTTGTAAGCCTATTCAATGCTTAGAGATATAGTTTTGATGCATGTTTAGGCCTCTTACAAGTCCCTATGAGTAGTGCCCTTCATTATATTCACTTTACAATCGCTTGTTTAATAGATGTTTAAATTTCAGAATATCAAACATGAACAACCATACCTTTGGAGAAATATTTGAGAGGGATGCACCTAGGAGGTCAAGGCCCTCAAGATCAGCCTCTCAGTTTAGGCCATCATACAACGAAGATCTCGTTGCACCTCGCATTGGTAATGAAGGAGATGATGGGGATTCTCACCCATCTACTTTTCCTTGTTTTACTTTCTTACAACCTGCAGGGATTCTTGATGATTTCTTGCTACTGATTCAGAGGGATGGATTGACCTCATATATGCAAGATGAGAGTGAGCAATACGCTATGCTCACCAAAACTTTTGTTGAGAGCTTCGTTTTTACTAACACGCCCTATCAGTCAACTATTTCTTTTAGAAATTATATCTACCCTTTACCATTCCATTGGAAAGATTTTGCAGTATTATAGGTGTGGGCACGATAGGGACCGTGAAGAAGATTCAAGGGCGACCCGCTAATTTGCTGGAGCTCTATCGGGGTGTGACCAATGACGACGACCGCGTAGCTCAGCGCAGAAACATAAGAAACATCCAACTCCCAGCTCTTAGATACTTTGCCTATTATCTTGCTACTAGTGTTCTTGGTAGGGAGAATACGAGTAATATCTCCAATTATCATCTAGCCTTCCTCATTGCTGTGCTTAACAATGATACTCAGCACAATCTTGGCTCCCTTATTGCTCGCCGCCTAGCTGCTAGGGGGGGCATCATCGCTTCACGTATGGTCAATGCATTAGAGCTTTCTGTGGATCCAAATGATACTATTTTGGCACCACAAAGGCTTGACCTTGCTGCCATGAAAACACATCACTTCGTCACTGCTGATTCTGATATGGACAGTCTAGTATATAGGATGTTGTTTACTGAAGGGGATGAAAGGGAGATCCCTTTGCCGCAATCTACTCTTCTTAGTGTTCACAGGAGGCCGTGGTCGCGTTCCAAGGAGGAAGTGGACGAGCAGCTCCGCTTGCTTGGTTTCCATAGGCAACACCCGGAGGATGTGCCTTCTTACGACTACTCTGCACACTATGGTGGGGCGTCTTCGAGCTCATACCAGGACGAGGGTACCTCCTCGTCATACCACGGAGACACTTCATCTTGGCCAGCTTGGGACTGATACCCAGTTAGGCCAAAAGCCTAAGCTTGGGGGGAGGTACGCCGACATCACACTCATCTCCATATCATGTTTCGTCGGTACCTTGTATATTCATATTTCGTTCTCTTTTTAGTTTTCGTTCTTTCTTTGTTTTTGCTTTCTTAAAACACAAAAAGACCAAAAATATTTCTGTTGTTTCTCTTTGTTTGCTTCTTCTTCTTTTTGCCTTGGTTTGCTTTTCCCTCTTTGCTTTGTTTGAACTATTCGAAAAACCCAAAAAGATTTTGCTTTGCTTGTTCTTCCTTTTTGGTTCTTGTTTTAAAATAGAAACACAAAAACTATTTGTTGTTCTTCTTTGGTTTTGTGAGTTTGTTGCAGGGTTCAGCAGTTCTCAGTGGAATTTGGTTTCATATTATTATTCAAGCCACACAAGTGAAGGGCAATAATGAGGATTAATGACAACTTGAGGTGTGGTAAGAGGCTGGTAACGAACTCTATTTGTTTTCATTTTTGTACATATACTCCTCATTGTGGGCATGCTTAGCCTGTTCGTGTAGGGTGTATGTTATTTATGGATGCTTAGTAGTTCTTGCTTTCATATGATTAGTTTCAGCTTGCTAATAGTTTGTAGCATGTCATATGAATGTTCGCTTGCATTGCTCTATTCATAAATTGGTATGACACTGTGGTGTCCTCCTCTGAATGTTTCACTTGAATTAACTTGGCACATGCTCACGCATGCATATGACTAAAACAATCAGTTAAGTCTCAATGAATTATTTTGCCTCACAGATCTTGCATCACTTTCATGCCATGATTAGTCCTGTTTTGTTGCAAGCATGATTATGACAGTTATTGCTCTCTCGGTTGTCGCTCCCTTTCTATTGCTAGCCTTCACTTACACTGAGTATGTTTTACTCATGTTTCCAATTCCCCAAAACCAATATTGCCAAAAGTGTCCACCATAACCTACCTATTAGCATCATTTGCTGTTCCGTGCATATTCAATATGCCTTGTTTTCTTCCGAATAAAATGTTTGCTTGTTATGAGAAAGTTAGTCAGTAAAGCTCTCACGAACTTGATGGCACACTTTATTTTCTTGCACTTAATAAACTTGAACCAGTGTGTCCTTCTTTGTTGCGTATATGCTTGCGCTTTATAAGTTGAAGTTAGCAGAACCATGTATCATGGGGAACGCTTTCAACATTGCACTGGTACTTTGTACCCCGTTGATATCATGATTCTTTTGCTTATGGATCTCGGCGGTGTGAAATAAAAGGGGAACTTGTAAGATCATGGAGTTTATATATGTGTTAGAGAAACGCTTGGGCCGCTAGCCTAAGCCATGCCTAATCATGGTGGAAACTTGCAGCATAACCATAATGAGCATTATATGAAGCATCCTCAATAAAAACCTATGCAAATAAAAATATCGCTGAGATGCTCATTGTCTGCTTGCCTTGTCATTTTCATTATGGGATAGCTCCTGTATCATGTGCAAGGCGTACCCCGTTGGCAGTTCTCTATGATACGTATATACTTACAATGACAAAAGCTTACTCGTGATTGAAGTTGAGTAGCATGAGGATCGGTCTTCGTAAGTAAGGGGCATGAGACTTCGATTTATAACTTGTCAAGAATATCCTCTAAGTTGTGTCACGTTAACCTTAACCACTTAAAGATGCTTATGATAGGGGCAATGAGAGCTCAAAGCTAACGAGTACCATACTTTCAGTATTTGGAAGCCTTTGAAACTTTTCAAAACCTTTTGTTTTCCTTGTTGAGTCTCCACATATTCTATGAGCACTTTCTTGAGAGTATAGTTGTCATTCTTAGTATAATGTGCTTGTCTCAAAACTTCATTATTTGTGTTATGACTTTGATGCTTGTATCTTTGATATCTTTACTTTTAGTCTTCACCTAAACTTCAGAGGTGCCTTGGCATTCACAATCAAAGGCAAGCGAGATACCACTCTATCATACCTTGTTATGAGCACTGCAATGTTGCTTATGTTTATGTTTCTTGGTACTTATTATTTTTGAGCTGGAATCTCTTCATAGCTTGCAATGCCTCTTAAGTAAACTTAGTTGCATACTCCTTATTATGAATTGTCTAAGTAGTTGATCACATGTATTATGAATTGTCTAAGTAGTTGATCACATGCTGAGAATATATACATCATATGAAGCAAATGTGTTCGTGAAAGTTTCTTTTATCGCACTCAGTTTTCAACTGAATTGCTTGAGGACAAGCAATAAGAAAAGCTTGGGGGGAGTTGATACGTCCAAAACGTATCTACTTTCCCAAACACTTTTCCTATTGTTTCTCCTCTAAACTTGTGTGATTTGGATGTAACTAACACGGACTGACGTTGTTTTCAGCAGAATTGCCTTGGTGTCTAGTTTTTGTGCAAAAAATCAACTATCAGAAAAAATCTTGGAAAATATGCCAAAAATCCTATTTCACCAGAAGACTCACGAAGCCAGAATACGAGACGGAGTGGGGCTAGGGCCTGGCCACACCAACTGGCCGCGCGGGCTGGGCCTGGCCGTGCCAGGGGGTGGTCTGGCCGCCCCAGACACCCCCTCGGTCTCCCTCTTCGCCTATAAGTTGCCTTCTGACCTAAAAACTCAGGGGAGGTTCGATGTTTTTCCAGAAAGAGTTCCGCTTCACCGCCACCACCAGATTCCACGAAAGAGCACCAGAAACTCCGTTCTGGCACCCTGCCGGGACGGGGAATTGGAGGAGATCATCGCCATCATCATCACCACCGCTTCTCCATCGACCATCCATGTTTCCCCCATCTATGAGTGAGTAATCCCCCGTTGTAGGCTATGGGGATGGTAGGGATTGGATGTGATCGTTCATGTAATGGCATCAAATTGTTAGGGCATGGTGCCTAGTATCTACTATTAGTGTTTTTTTGACTTTGTTGCGACTTGTTATGCTTAATGCTTGTCACTAGGGCCCAAGTGCCATGATTTTAGATCTGAACATGTTATTGATTCATTATGATAGTATTGTTTATGATCTTACCTACGAGTTGTATACACACGTTATTGTCCGGAACCAATGGCCCTAAAGTGACAGAAATTGGGATAACCGGTGGGAATGGCTTTGATGTGAGGATCACACGTGTTCATGGAGTGTTAATGCTTTGCTCCGGTGCTCTATTAAAAGGAGCACCTTAATTGCCAGTAGTTCCCTTGAGGCCCCGCAGCAAACGGGCTGGCAGGAAAAAAGATGTTGTGCAAGTTCTCGTTGCGAGCACGTATGACTATATATGGAACACATGCCTATGATTATCTAGTACTTGGATGCTTTATCTTATTTATCTGCAATTTCCCTATGTTCTGATTGCCATGTGAATTTTCCTGTCCATGCAACGCTCGTCCATCCATCCCTGTGCCTACCGCGCTCTAATCCTACTGTTTACTGCAATTGTTACTACTGTCTTTACTTTACTACTTCTATTACTTTACTATTGCTACTACAAAACTGTTGCTACTGATAAACTGCTGTGAGTAATATTGTTTCCAGGTGCATCTGAATTGACAACTCAGTTGTTAAGGCTTATAAATATTCTTTGGCTCTCCTTGTGTCGAATAAATAAATTGGGTTTCACTTCCCTCGAAAATACTACGATACACCCCCTATACTTGTGGGTCATCAAGCCACAAGGAAACCTGATAACTCACCACACCGTCACAATATCCCTCGACATGTGGGACACACCCGATGATCATGGTCGCCACATCAGGCGCAATTTCCAAACGCCGAGCCACGAGATGACACAAGAAATAACATCACTTAGCGCAGGATGAATAGATCTAGAGAAGAGCGCAACAGCTGAGATACTACGATAGAGAAAGCGAAGATGAGTACGAACTATGTGGGGCTAGTTGCTTTACCCAGTAGGTTCATAAGACCCTAGTACCCAAGGAATTCAAACTTCCTCATGATCGCCAAAAGTATGACGGTCTCTAGGAACCCGAGGCGTGGCTGGCAGATTACCTGGCAACCGTTAAACTTCAGGGTGGCTCCAAGGCTACCGCAATGCAAATCTTGCAGTTACACCAAAGCAGAGCCGTCCGCTCATGGATAAGGCAACTACCTAAAGAATCCATCAACAACTGGAACAACCTCGAGGATAAGTTCACCCGGAACCTTAAATCCAGGTTCAAGCAACTCACATCCTTGGAGCAGTTACGAGCGTACAAACATAAAGTTGGAGAACCAATATGAACATTTATCCAGCGATGGAACATCATAAAAAACTCAGGTTAAGCTATATATGATAAAAGGGCAATTGGCGCATTCAATAACAGCCTTCGCCGAGGAGAATTCATTAAGGAGCTAGAGCGAGTTAAGCCTAAAACATCTCGCAATTGATGGACATGGCAAATTGCTGGGCAGATGGAGAGGACGTAGTAAGCAACAAACAAGGGTGCTCACCCAAAGAAGATCGAGACAGGTGCAATAATGACAGGAGAAGACACAAAAACGACGGGTATGGTGGGCCAGGCTATGTTGCGGGTTGCCTTTTAGGAGAGGACAACCGAAGAAATAACGATCGTAGCGGTGGATACTGCAGCAACAGAGACGATGCTGGTGGAACCCAATCTGCACAGCAGTACCAACCAAGGGCTCGAGAGGCCCCAATGTCTCCACTTAAGATATTGGAAGGACCCTGTAATATGCACTTTTATGTCGACTCCGCGGAAAGGAGGCGATCGAACCACCTCATGAAAGACTGCCGCACTTTCTTGAAAATGTAGGAGGTATGTAATGCAAAGGCAGTAGAAGTAGCAAACCGGGGATATGCCATCGCACCTAGAACCCTAGCTATTGGCGCACCAGCACCACCACCACCAGTACAGCCTCCAGCTGGGCAGCCACAACACGCAACAAACAGAAATCCGGAGGATGAGTATCCAAGGTCTAAAGGCGCAATGTCAATGATCCAAAAAGGGTGCCCGTCCAACAAAATTCAAAATCTAATCACTCGACAAGTTAACATGGCAGTAATGGCGCCACCATCTACACCCGAATAGCTCCACTGGTCAGAACAAGAAATTACATTCAGTAGGGCAGATCACCCACTACGAGTCCACGACCAGGTCATCCGGCCCTGATAGTGGAAGCCTAAATTGGCGGGTTCGACATGAGCAAGGTCTTCATGGACGCCAGAAGTAGTATCAACTTAATCCACGCCAAGACCCTGCAAGCAATGAACTACTCTCTGACAAATTTGGCCCCAACGGACACGACCTTCCATGGCATAGTACTAGGCAAAGCTGAGATTCCTCTAGGCAAAGTCTATCTTGACATAGTCTTTGGATCAAGGAAGAAGTTCAAGCGTGAAAATCTCGAGTTTGAATTCATGGACTGGCCATCACAATACCACATGATCCTGGGGCACCCAGCTTTCGTAAGATTTATGGCAGTACCTCACTATGGATATTTAGTATTAAAAATGCTAGCACTCAATGGAATCATAACCGTGAGAGGCAGCTTCACTCGTTTTGATAACTGTGATCGGGAATTCAATAAAATATCAGAATCTTTCGGGATGGAAACGGAGTTCGCCCAGCTAAAAATTGAAGATACAGAGCCACTACGCAAAAGACACGTATCGATCTACCAAACTCCAAAGAGTACAAGAGAAAATCAGGTCTACCATACAGACCCAAAAAAGAAGACCTATCCGGCCTCCAATATTGGTCCCGCATAGGAAAGCACGCTTGCCGGGTTCCCCGTGAGAATTGGGAGATTTCCGCATCAGAACCAAGAACCAACCAACGTGAAGAGAATCCCCAAGGAGCCTGACAAGCACTCATTCAAATCATATCTAGACAGCAACCCAAAGATACGATCCATCCGGGAAACCATAGGACCAAAACCCAGGTCCATTGGACAAAAGCCCCATCGCCTCACCAACTCCTGACACATCACAGAAATAACAAAGGCAACATGGGTGGCCAACTCAGTTCTCACCCTGAAGAAAAGCATAGGACTATGCATATGCATCGACTTTGCCACCTCAAGAAACCAAACACAAGAAGCGATCCTTCCCTCTAGTCCACGGCGCTGAAGCCACCCTCCAGTCTAAGGAAACCATAGGGCCTCTATCGGGTCAACAACTCTTACACCTGGGAAGCACACAAAGACGACGACATGCGCTTCAATCCAGAAATCACTGCGAAGCTGCGGCGCTGTCTGTACTTAGAATTTTACTTTTCCGCACTTTACATTCAATAAGGCCACGACTAGGTGAGTATGCCAAAGCATGTACCTCATGCATTTCGACGATAAATATAAGATAAAGTTCCTAAAATAGAGTCTCAGATTCTCCTTTCTGTCAAATTTCATTCATCAACCGATACTCAGGGATCAAACCAGTGATCATACGAATAAAAGTGTCCACCTAACACTTGGGGGCTTGGCCAAAATAAAATATGCTCAGATTTTTGGCCTCACCAACCGAAAGCACAACATGTTTTGACCCGAATAGCTGACTCTACCCCAGGGCATCAGGCAAACGAAAGGGTCTCGCGTAAAAACAATTTTGCATTAAGATGTCATTAGAAAAAAAAGGTACAACATACATTTTCCAACTATAAAATAGAAATTTATATATTCCACATGTTTGGCTTTGTAGAAAAATATAGTCATTTATAGGGCAAAATTAAGGAAAAATTCTTCGTCTTCTTCCAAGCATCTTCGGGTGATTTTGATGGCAGGCCTATGAATAGCCACATAATGGGGCTCCATGTCCACCATCCTACCCTCAGGAAGTGGAGGCAACCCCCGCGACACAACATCTAGGTCCAACGTCAGGTGGTGTACGTGCACCCAAGAAAGAGAAAGTTTTGCACCCGCCGCAAGTTGTAGGTTCACGAAGTGATAAATCCTCTTGCCTTGCTGAAATCTCGCCATCAAATTGGCAAGACTCTGAGGCTGAGGATCCCGAGGAAACATGGCATTATACACAAGGGCCAGCGACCGGCGATACCACTCTACAAATTCCTCCACCTCGGGCACGCGATCCTGGAGCAGGGCTAATGTGTACGCACGATGATGATCAGTCTAGAAAGCACCGCCGGTACCTCGAGAAGCCTCCATCAAAGCATTCATACGGTTTCGCAGGTGCTAAGTCTCTTCCCTCTCGCACAATCAAGTACCCGAGGAAAAGAAGAGGGTGACCTTTTCACAAACACATAAGATAACCTCAGGGGCTCTGTGAGGAACTTACAAAGCATTTTTTTGCTAGCTCTGGATATTTCCTCTAAAAGGTATGCTTCACAATCCAAAGCTTTGTGCATTTTTGACTCCGACACATCCACCATCCCCAGCATAGTCCGGAGATTCCCCTCCATGCGGTTTACTTGTCCAATTGTTTCAGCATACAATGGTAGGTCCACAACACGAACGATGGCATTGGTGGATACAACCGCTCCAGAGGAAGATGGATCAACATCGGAATGCTGAGGAGGACCCGAAGGAATAGCTGGACCATCAGTAATCTAGCAGAATAAATGGAGAAGGCAGGAACTTCAGCAGATATACATGATCACATACACGACAAATAAATGTGACAAGAGCAATATATACATGCAAAAGACTGTTCCAAAGGAGCAGTTCAGCATAGGTCCCAAGGTTCATTACAAGCAGCATGAAAAAACTTCTATAAAATAAAGCTAAATTATGAGGCAGATTTCTCAGCTGAAAGCGTGATGCTGGCTGCCGGAGCATCAGCCGGAGGATTGGTAATTGGGGTAGTACTGCTAGAAGGAGCCCCGGTTGAAGGAATAGCAGGGGGTATCTCTTGACCCATGCCTATATCTAGAAGAAGCCACGAGTACTTCTTGGCCTTATTAATATAGGGGTCAGGTCAACCTCTTTGCCATTACGGGTGACTAGAACAAAGGATCTAACCTTCTTCCAGTTGGCCATCTCACCGTGCGCCATCGCCAGGGCCATGGAGGTTTCAGCGCTGCTCTTCGATTGGATCATGCTATATCCCATCAGCGGGTTCGGATCGGCACCAAAAATGGTGGTAAGCTCATTAAGATCCACATGCATCGCCTTCATTGGAAAAAAATCGGCATAAAGACCCTTGAAGGCACGACGTGAATGGATCAGAAGATTTCGCCCACGAACACTATTGTCCTCTAAAGTACCAACAACATCCATCAAAGGATCAATCTTTTTGTCCTCGTCCAGCGTTAGAGATTGGCCAGTAAGAACTACAATAGGACAAATTAAAGGTAGTGAGATGCAGCCGATAAAATGCTTTAGAACGGTGGCACAAGGTAAGACAACTTACGAGTCAAGGAAGTGTTGAGAACTTCTAGCCATTTCCTGAGACTTTCATACCGATCAGCATGGGCAGTAGCTTGTTTTTCCTTCTCATCGGCATCAACCTTGGCTTTCTATTTGTCATCCTCCAACGCCTCCTCCACGACCCACAGTTTGGCCTTCAGATCCTCGACACTCTTCAGTGACTTTTCCCGAATAACTTCGAATTCCTTGGCAGGGGCTAGATAGTTAAATTACACCAAAATTAGCAGAAGCCAGAGCTCAAATGAAAAGAACAAAATTCATCAACTGATAGAATAAACCTTTAAGATCTTCGGCTTCGTTACAGATCTTGATGAAGTGAGAAGCCATATTAACCATCTCACGCATCAGTGACTGCAGTCCAGAGAAGAGGTGGTCAGGACACTACGAGAAAAACAAGAGCAAGCTACAAAACGAACTAGGTAAATAACACTTACATCTTGCATATCAACCTAAGTAGGATCTTTGGCTATGGCCACGCCTTTACCCGCAAATTTCCTCCTTTTTGTTGGAGAAGACTTGGGCAGCCCGCTAGTATCCTTGGGACCAGTTTCCTTCACAGGTAATTTCTGCGTGTCGGATGATGGAACGGGAGATTTGGTAGGAGGGGATGCAGTAGAGGCACCATATGGTGATATGAGAGGCTCTTCTTCATCATCCCCTCTGGATAAACAAATAAAAATAATCAGGAGCAACTAGCAATAATTTGACAAAGCTGCGAAAACATAAGTAAATAGGATATAGCACTTATGAGGAAATGTCTTAGGTCATACAGAAGATATTCACCCTTGGAGGAGCAGTGGAAATAGGAACTGCAAGTTTTGGTTTGAACCCGTCGAATCATCCAAATCCTCGACTGTTTCGACGGCTTCAGAGCGTTTTCACTTCTCAGCAGCAGACACCCTTCAAAAATCCCCAGACTGAGCCGAAGCAATAGAATGGGTATCCGAAGAAGACTCAGCAATGGATGCCTCCTCTTCTTCATCGGCTGTAGTTCCAGCTCGGTGAAATCTTCGGATAGGGAGGCACTGGCCGGCAGTTCACCATTCTCCGGGAGGGGATGAAGCATAGAAATATGATCATAATCCTACACCACAAGGAGATAGAATAAGATGATAAATATTATAGCAGGTAAAGAAAAGCAAGACATTCACATCTGGGAGACGATTCTTCTTTCCAACATGTTCCACATGACAACTTGAAGGAATTGTGTTCTTCTTCGTCAGCGTGGTGAACGAGCGAACCCTTTTCTCATAAATGTTGAGAGGAAGACTATCCGGTGAAATACGCATAGGATCCTTCTTGCCCATATAAGCCCACATACTAGATAACCTTGCCTGGATAGGCTGGATGTGCACCCGGATGAAGTAGGCCAAAATCACTAAACCTGATAGCTCCTTGCCAACTTCAGTGTGCATTTTTTCAAGCCACGTCAGCAAGGGATTTATGTCCTTCATTTCTTCGGGAGTAGGGCATTGGTCCCATGAGTCAAGTCTTCGATAGGTTTTCTTGGGATCAAAAGGTGTCATCCTGAAGGTTTGGCCCTTGTTTTTCTGGTCCTTGATGTAAAACCACTTGGTTTTCCATCTTTGGAGATAATCCAAAATTTTGAAGTCAAAATAATCAACTTCAGGGCGAACGGATAATATGGCGCCCCCGACATCATGGACAAAGTCGTCGGAGGCGTTACTGCAAACATAGAAAAGGTACTTCCACAAACCCAATGGGGATGGATCCCAAGGAAGCACTCGCAAAGAGTGATGAAACAGGTGACGTGAAGAATAGAATTTGGCGTGAGCTGATAAAGCTGCACGCCATAAACAAAGAGCAAGCCACAAAGAAATTCATGAATAGGAAGAGAAAGGCCGTAGTAGAGGAAGGAAAGAAACATTACCCGCCATCCAAGCTTAGGCATGGGATTTTCTTCATCTCCCGAAAGCTTGAAGGTGCCTCCGTCCAGAAGACACTAGTTGCGGGCACCACGAAGATCTCGCTAGATGCACTTCGTGGGGCCCCATCCGGTGGCCCTCTTCTTCGTCGCCTTGGCGGTGGCAGCGGAAGTCCCCACCTTGGACTTGCCCATGGCGGCTCTAGAGGGGAGGAGGAGTGTGTGCAAGGAAGGAAGAATATGCAAACACACACAGAGCGCATAAGCGACGTAAGGAAGAAGGAGTATGCAACGAAGGGGAATAGTAAAAACAGTAAATGTATTATCCCTTGTTTATAAGGGAAAGGAGCACGAAACTCAGCTGTAAATAAGGGCAGCCGAATGTTAAGACGCAGAGGATGAAGAAACGTGGCAAGTATTGTTAAAAGGATAAAAATCCTAGGCAGTTATTACCATGGTAAACACTGAGGAAATCTGCACGACGTCTCGATCCTCACGCATAAAGGAGGTCATGCGGTCAAAAATAACCGCTGACGTACCGCTCAAGCATCATCATTACTGCAATACAGACCCACTATCGTAACGTTCCATCATGACTCGTTTTTCAGAAACCACGACACGCTGTCTTCGTTAGCAACGATGCCATCAATAGCCAAAGTGAAGAAATGTCCGGGTACGTACAACCAACTGTTTCATAATAAATTGTCAGATTTAGACTTCGAGCCTATGTTCATATGCAAGCATCCGAACATATCATCGGAGGCTACTCCCACCGGCAGCGCTGGACGCACACCTGATTAATTATAAGTTTATTTTTTTTGATAAAAGGAGATATTGTGAGCCAATGTACGGATGAAATCATCCGAACATAGATTCAGAGGCTACTCCCATCAGGAGCGCTTCCGCGCATCTGATAGAAACGACATGGTCCAGCAGGACCCGAAAAAATATTATCATCGCGCGGTGAAAGCGCACTCAATAAAACAACAATTCCATCAAAGTATTGAAACATATAAACCTTTAAGTATTACATCTTTGCGTTTATACAATACCCGAGAAAACTGACAAACTTCAGTTATTTCAACAGTCAAACAAGGCAGCCGACAAATCTGAATGCAGTGTCCATGACATAAAGATATGACCCCAGGATTTGTCCTGTGTGGCCTGGTAATCGCACATGAATGCACTCTGTCAGTAAATTATTCATATCAACGATACGATGAAAAATCTCGATAGATGTGTTGAGTATCCGAAATAATAGTACTCAAATTCAGTATTCGATAAGACCTCAACGGCTCGGACTGAATTACGCAGCAAATGCCAAGTTCAGGAATGGGGACTTGAATTTGAAGTAGGTTCACGATGTTTTTTCTCGTGAGAAATTAACTGATTCCCGACCCGTCGGATGCATTAGACCCGTGTTACCATTATCCCTACGATAGTTAAATAAAAATGTATTCAGAATACTTTGGCTCACTTTATCTTTGAGACTCAACCCGAATCTACGATTTGGGTAACGTCTCGGGGGCTACTCACATGGGTATAATTATTGAGCTTATTATAATTAGTTACTCTGGTTATATAAATACTTATAACCCGCAAGGCTCGAGAAGAAACAAGGAAGGGCTAGGAAGCATCCGACATAAGGCATGGTTTACTAGATAATAAAAGAGTAGGAACTGACGTTGTACTCGTGTTATAATCATCACTTGTAACCTATCTGTATACGACCTCGGGACCTAGCCTATTATATAAAGGCTGAGAGGAGCCAATTGAGAGTTATCGAAAAAGTCTTGAGCAATCTGTAATCATATTGTTCATACGCAACCAGACGACTTTGACTCCATTGTTTGTCTGATTAGCCGACAAAATCCCCAGCGTTCTCCTTTTCATGAAATCCTAAATCAACAACTATGCGCATTGCCGAGGTTACCTCTCGTCATATTGGTAGTAAAAAATTTCATTGAAAAAGAGCAGCGTCATTAGCATAGCTCTATTTATGTCGAACAGTTACGCTTGTGAGGAGGAGGAAAAAAAATAAGCCTGTACTAGCGGTCTCATGTGAGTAGGGAAAAGCCCATCTTTTTGTTCACTCGCATATAGCTTTCCCAAAAGAAAAAAACATGCAACATGTACCCCCGTAAGCCCACTCGACTAGGTCGATTCAATCAGAAAAAAACCCGCATGTCAGAGCCTTTCCATCCATAGCTCATCTCTACGCTCTAGGAAGCATAAGCAACAGATGACACCGCGCCTCGGTTAGGGATAGGAAGTTTGGCTCTAGGAACACAAGCAAGAAGGTAACCGTTGAGGGCTCGAGACGATGGGCCAAGCCACTATGAGACACCGTACCGGTTTAGCTCGCTGGTCCTCCCAAAATGTTGGTCTTTTGTCTTGCTATAATCCTGATCAGCTTCGGCAGAGATTGGTCTATGATGTGAAACGAGTTTCTTGGTCTGCCTAATCATCCAACAAAAATTAGCAATTTTGTTAATACACCGATTATTTGATAATGCCAAGTCCTTCTAACCGTTTTTAATATTTTATATCCACAATTGCTCATTGGTTCAATTTTACCAACGAGAGAGGGCCCATTTTACAGTTCTTGCACAGGGCCTTGGATTTTGCTGGCCCGGCCCTGATTGGGTTCCATGTGCCATAGCCCATACAATTTTTTTTGAAGGAATAGCCCATACAATTTAAATCTAACACCAAACACAAAAATATGTATCAGCATCCTACTTAGACGATCTGATGCTGTTGTCGAACACAGGATATGCTCTTAATTTGGGCGCTATGTACCGGACGCAGCAGACAAGTGCAACCGCACTTAGGGTAGACAAGCACATACCTAAAAAAAATCGCCCTGGGCCAGCTGGATTCGGCCCAACTGGCCCGTACACCGGGCGGTGGACGGACGGAGAGGATTCAACAACAGCGGACATTGGCCGTTGTCTCCGAGGCTGCGGTCGCAGTCTCCATCGTGCGAAGGAGCGCAATAAAAAGCAAAGCGCCGCTGCCCAATTTATCGTCCAAGAGTCCAAAGCCACCTGCCCCCAACCAAGAAAAGGAGACCGACGCGAGGGCGAGCCGGGGCGCAGCAATTCCATCTGCTCAACTCTGCCCACCAAGGTATCAATCTCATCTGCTTCCTCATTGGTCTCTTCTCGATCTCGGTTGCTTCTTGAAAATTCTTAGCGGCCGTGAGAGATGAGAGCCTGTCGGCGCCGGTCCGTGCCACTCCCGACGCCGACGCCTATTTCCTTTTGTCGTCTTCCGCGCGGTGCCCCTGGCTCAGATCTGGTCAGGCCGCTCCCTCGGTGAATGGAGCCCGTCGTCCTAGGGGTGTTCTCCGCTCTGGAGGGAACGAGGGGCGACGGGTTATGGTTACACTCGAATCCAATCCTAGTTTAGAAAAGCCAGACATGGAATGGTGATTACACTGGAATTTGGTTCTAGAAATCCCGTGGAATCACTACATCTACCCATATTACTTACTTCTATCTAGTTCGCATCGTTAATGGGAGTTGGATCAGCTGACAATTTTTTGGTCATATGTTCATGTAGTAGTGTTCAAGATCTGGATCAGTTGTATGCTCTGGTAGTGTGTCATCAGTTGTTCTATTATGCTTGCTAGAAATACATATCATTTTGCAATTAAAGGGTTGTTTTATTCTCATTACCATCATTTTCGACTGGTCCTAAACCTATTAGTTAATGTAGTTCAAATCCTTGAATTAGACTCTTCATGTTACCACTGTATATAAATCTGATGAAACTCTGTTCCTACAGTTGGACATGGCATCAGCTGTTACTATCAGTTCAGTTAGTGCGCAGGCCGCTTTGGTTTCAAAACCAAGGAATTATGGCAGCACAACCTACAGTGGCTTAAAGGCATCATCATCGTCAGTTAGCTTTGAATCAGGAACATCATTCCTGGGCAAGACTGCATCTCTCCGGGCATCTGTTACCCCAAGGATTGTGCCAAAGGCGAAGTCTGGGGCTCAGATATCACCTCAGGCATCTTACAAAGTGGCAGTACTTGGTGCTGCTGGTGGCATTGGTCAACCATTGGGCCTGTTGATTAAGATGTCTCCTCTGGTCTCGGAACTGCGCCTGTATGATATTGCAAATGTCAAGGGAGTTGCTGCTGATCTTAGCCACTGCAACACACCTTCTCAGGTTATGGACTTCACTGGCCCCGCAGAATTAGCCAACTGCTTGAAAGGTGTGGATGTTGTTGTCATCCCTGCTGGGGTCCCAAGGAAGCCTGGCATGACTCGTGATGACCTCTTTAACATCAATGCTGGTATCGTCAAGTCACTTATTGAGGCTGTTGCAGACAATTGCCCAGAGGCCTTCATCCATATTATCAGCAACCCAGTCAACTCCACTGTGCCGATTGCTGCTGAGATTCTGAAACAGAAGGGTGTCTACAATCCCAAGAAGCTTTTTGGAGTTTCCACCCTGGATGTTGTCAGAGCTAACACATTTGTAGCTCAGAAGAAGAACCTCAGTCTCATCGATGTTGATGTCCCAGTTGTCGGTGGTCATGCTGGGATAACAATTCTACCTTTGTTGTCGAAGGCTAGGCCATCTGTCACCTTCACGGACGAGGAAACTGAACAGCTGACAAAGAGGATACAGAACGCCGGGACAGAGGTGGTTGAGGCGAAAGCCGGTGCTGGATCTGCTACCCTCTCCATGGCTTATGCTGCTGCCAGATTTGTCGAGTCATCGCTCCGCGCACTAGCTGGTGATCCAGATGTGTACGAGTGCACGTACGTTCAGTCTGAGCTAACCGAGCTACCATTCTTTGCGTCCAGAGTAAAGCTTGGGAAGGACGGAGTTGAGTCCATCATTTCCTCCGACCTGGAGGGAGTGACCGAGTATGAGGCCAAGGCGCTTGAGGCGTTGAAGGCAGAGCTGAAGGCCAGCATTGAGAAGGGCATTGAGTTTGCACACGGAGCTGCTGCATCTGTTTGAAGTGAGCAGACCGATCATTCCATATGAAGAGAATAAAGGCAAAATGATTCCCCTTGTCTTTTAGTTTTGCAGCCTAGAGTGTTGACATGTAGATTTATGCCCTGAGCAGGTAATATTTCTCGATTGTTTCGTCAGTTTCTTATGAATCCAGTTTACATGAGGGCGTGAAGCCCCAAACTTGCTCTCTGTTCAGGGTCCTTGTCTTGTTTGACACATAAATTTTGGTCTTGTTCCATTGGCTTTTCTTGTAACTTGCCGAGGTTGCCACATGGGAACAATAATAAAGCAGTTCTTTTATCGGTTCTTGGCTTGCTTTTTTTGTGGTGCTTACTATGTCTATGTGGGAAGCTCTACTATGTGGTCACAATCAGGTTCCATCTCTTGGAACTGGCTCCTCCTGTCGCTTTAAAGTGTGTTATATTGATGATTGGTGAGTTTATGGAAATTTGTGTTATGATTTCCCTTTATTGATGGGAACAACGTTTTTTGAGATGGATGACTCGATGCTAAGAGCATCTCGACTTCCGGATGCCGAAAATTGGCCCAACCGCATTCCCCGGTTTCTCCGGATTTGGTCTAAAATACGTCCGGCCTTTTTAGGCTGAACCCGTGGCTCTGAGAACGCGCAGAGTACGCCGGACGTAGCGATTTCGGCGGGAAAAAAAGGATCTCGGTGTGTGGACTCGTCCAGTCAGCGATCGAAGGCTGTCCGTCGTCATCTTCCGCCTCGGCTCCCGCGAAGGACCGCCGGACATTAACTGCCCGTCTCGTCGACCACGCATTGGCGTAATGGCGCGCCACCGTCGCCTCGGCTTCCCGTCGTTTCCCCTTTTCCCGCCACGCCGCTATGCCCCTCTTGCCTTGGCCACGCCGCTATGCCCCTCTTGCCTTGGCAGCTCGCGCTTGGCCTGTAAAATTCGGCCACTACACGGCTCACGGCACACACTCTCCAACCCCTCTCCAACTCCGGCAAACAGTAGAGCTCGGCGAAAATACCCATGGTGAAAAGGTTCCCAGGCGATCCCGCGGTGGCCAACGGCTTCGGCCGGCGCACTCTGCAGCCGTGGGAGGCGCGGATGCTGTACGGCGCCGGTTACATGGCGCCGCCGGATTTCCGCTGCTCACCCGTCTGGAAGCTCAGCGCCGTCGGCATACCGATACCGCCGGTGCCGGAGGACGACCAAATGGTCGAGGCGATCTAGGAGGCCATTGCGGCGATGGAGGACCCGGAGCTCGCCGGAGACCCCGGCAACCTGGTCCACTGGGAACAGTTCTTCGCCGAGCGGCGGCTGCGCGAGCTCGCCGCCTACGAGGGGCCGCCTGAAACGCCGCCAAAGCGCCACAACGCGGTCGGGCGCCGTCGGTGGTGGAGTGCGCTAGGGCGTACCCTCAACTACGTCCTCGAGCACATCCACGCCGGCAACAACCCCCGCCTCGGTTTCCAACGCTCTCCGGCGCCAGCACCTCGTGGCGGGAGCCGACCTTCGGCGAACTAGCTGCCCAAGAGGATGGGTCAGCCTCACCTCCTCCTCTGTGTTGCGCTCGTCCGGGACGGCGCCGGTGCAGTCGCCGCAGAGCAGCGACGAGTTCTTTCGGCCTCCCAAACGCGAGGCCGCCACGCCCAGGAACTTGCCGCCGAGGACATGCGCGCGGGGCATCATCATCAACGAGCCCCGCACCGCGACGCCTGCGACATGCCGGCTCCGGCTGCGGCAACCGAAGCTGGAGCCCGCGGACTGGACCGTGCCTATCGACGAGGACTCGTTCGCCATAAAAATGGCGACCTAGCACTCTCTGCACGAGGCCACGCCTCCGTCGGCCGTGGCTGTCGACGAGCCGGACATCCTCGCCTGGTCCAGGGCGGACTGGGAACAAGAGGAGGCACGCCGTGTTCAGCGCCTGCAGGAGCAGGCAGAGCGCCAGGCCGGCGTGCGCCGTCAGCCGGCCTACCAGGGCGCGCCTCTCGTCGTCCTCGACGACGGCGAACGTCGTCCCTTCCTACCAGTCGTGGAGGTGCGGCGACGCAGGCCAAGACAGCTCGCGCCCTCCACACCGACGACACGGCAGACCCGGACTACACCAGCTTCTACCGCAACTTCGGCATATAGACGGCGTCCGGGGTCCATCGGTATCAGCATCTGCTTCGGCTTCGGTCTTTTTTAGTTTTTTTAAGTGTTTTTAGCCTAGTTGAAGTCCGAATTTGGGTGCCCACCCGAATTCGACGTAATATGTACGAATCGGCCATCTATTAATGAAATCCGTTTTATATTCGCCCAAAGTTTGCCGAGTTTTGCTAATTTTTTTCCAAACCCGAGAACTCGGCCTAGGAACACGACTGAAAAACATGTCGTTCCCAGGCCGAAAACTTGCTCTATCCAGCGCTATTTACGTCCGGATTTCGGCGGCCAACGAGTGAAGATGCTCTAACATATGTTTTTGTTGGATTCCAAGCTCACAAAGGATACTTCAGCTGCAACTTGGCTGTTTTATCTTGCGCAAAGGAAAACATGAAAATGAAGTGCGCCCCATTCCACGGTTCTGTTGACAGGTAGTACAACCTTTTCGGCGTGTAGAGATAACACAAGGAAGCTGTGAACCACCAACCCTAACCTTCCTTGTGCTGTATGTTGTTTTGGAAAATTCTGTTGTCACTTTTGTTATCGACAGGAACTAAGTCCCTGTGAGATGGACGGCTGAAAGCTAGCATATGTTTTGGAACATTCTATGCTCACAAATAAACTTCAGCTGGAACTTGGCTGTTTTATTTTGCGCTCTTCCCTCCGTTTGGAAATTAATTGAACATTCAAATTACAAGTTCATGAAATTAAACAAACAATTTAAAAAGTTCAATATAGCAAACAAAGACAAATAAACAAACAAACCAGATGGCTCCTTTCAGCCTCCACAAATGCTCCAGATTATCTTGCAGCTGACTATGAATATTTGTGTCTCGAACTTCTTGCCGCTTGGCGAGAAAAGAAACAAATGCAGGTGGCACTTGGTGTTCAATATCTGCAAGAGGACCCTAGCGATAATACAATTCAGTTTCAAACACTGGACTCTCCCGCTCGCTCTCAATGATCATGTTGTGTAAGATCATACAGGCAGTCATGGCCTCCCACATCTGATCTTTTGACCAGGTAAGGTGTCGTGGGAATGGCCACGGCAGTCGCTACCAGGGGTAGCGATTGATAGTATTGGGGGCGAGAACTAGCGGCCATCTGCGATGCGAGATGGGGGCGGATGCACATGAGTTTACCCAGGTTCGCTCCCCCGGAGGATAAAGACATACTCCTGCTAGATTGTATTGGTAGAGAGCGAGTTACAGGGGTGGCGAGCTCGGCGTCTAAGTAGCGAGTCGCTAGATGGGGTGTATGATGGAACGTGAGTACAATGGGAACCCTAGGGAGGTTTATATAGGAGGTACCTCACTAGGGTTTACAACGTTTGCAACCGAATTAGTCAAGGATTCGGAGGATTTGACCTAATCCGACTGGGCTTCAACTATGCTTCTGGGCCTCCAGCTTCCAGTCGCCAGGCCTGCTCCTTAGTCGCATTCCAGACGTCGTCCTGCAGGCCCACATGCAAGGTCCTTGGGCTAGTCGGAACGTCCTGCTGGGCATACCACATTCGTTATATCCCCGTCAGTAGTGCCCGAGGCCATCGTTGATTCAGCGCAGGTGTTCATTTGACAACCGGAGTAGGCGAGTCCAATTTGGACGCCCAGTCGAATTGGTGATGGACTCTGTCGAGAATGGAGGAAATTTTCCCACCTGGTTTCCAGTCACAGCTTTAGCGAATGCATTCACGATCGAGTCGCTGCCCCGTCGATTGGACAAGGCGTATCAGCAGGCGAGTCGAGTGGAAGAAGTTGGACCGCCAACTTGGTCAAACTAGCCGTTGGGTAATCCAACGGTAACTTTTGCGTAATTACCGCGGGTAACGGCTACCCCGAGATTGGCGGATAGCGCGTCTTTATAAGGAGAGTGGCGGAAAATTCATGTAGATCTTCTTCCGCATTCCTCACTCTCGTGCACCCTATTCTCTCTGCCTCTCCACGATCTAGATTCTCCAGTCTGAGCTACCTCGCTTTCCCCTCGATGGCACCTCCGAAGGATCCGTGGGGAAAATCCAAGTGCACCACGACGCATCTCAAATCGTTCGAGGACGCGGGGGTCCTCTGCAAGGGGAATTGGCGAATTCCCACGTCCTCCGAGACCGAGCCAAAGCCGCGTGCCGGCGAATTCATCTGCTTCCCGAGCCATTTGGAGAGGAGCTTGGGATTCCCACCTCAGTCTTCTTCCGACAGTTCTACGCGTACTATGCGATCAAGTCGTCGGATCTTGCTCCACACAACATCGAGCAGCTGACGATCTTTGTCACCTTCTGCGAATGTTACCTCGGCTGCAGGCCATACTTCCCGCTGTGGATGGAGATGTTTGACGGTCGCATCGGCCACGATGGAACTAGCGGCCCTATCCTGGCGACGGGCAGCATCACCTTCTAGCTGAAGCCAAAGGCCAACTTCTTCAAGCTCCTGCTACCGAAGAAGGCCGCGAGCGAGTGGAAGAAGAGCTGGTTCTACATGAAGGAATCCACTCCCTCCGGCGAAGTGCGCTCCCTTCGTACGTTGTAGAGAGGAGCACGCCTCGTCGGCTGATAGTGTTGAAGATCCCCGAAGACCAGAAGATAGCTGTCACGGAGATGATGGAGCAGATCAAGGTCCTGAAGAAAAAGGGGCTTGAGACAATCAACCTCTACAATTGCTGGCTCGGACGGCGCATGGTCCCGCTGGCGACCCGGCCTCATTGGATGTATGAGCACACCAGGAAGAATGACCCTTCTAGGACGAGCAAGGAGTCTTGGGAGGCCGCGGACTACAAGACTGCCTTGAAGAAGATCACGGACGCAGAGTTTACCGATACATCGGCCAGGCTCGCTCCGTACGTAAACGGGAAGAACGAAGCTCCCACGGTAAGCCTTTCCCTGTCTCTGCTTTGTCCTCAGTCGTGGCTCGCGTGGGTGCAATTTGCATCCGTGACTCGTGACATTCATTCGCGACTCGTGACATTCAACTTTCCTTGTCCACTCTCAGTTGTTTCAGGTTCTCGAAGGCTAGCTGCCCCCTCTCGATGAGGGGATCCCCAAAGAACTCGAGGAGGGGGCCGAAGGAGAGTCCTCCGAAAGCGAAGAGGAGGCGAAGGAGGTTCCTCCGCCAGTGCCCGCGGCCCGCAAGACTCGCATGTAGAAGCAGCGTGAGATCGAGGCGAGCCACAGTCTTAAAGAACGCGATGATCATGAAATCTTGCAAGATCATAGTTCGCGGCGAACAACCACGCCGGTGAAGTCCGCACAGAAACTGAAGTCGCCGGCAAAGAAGCCGGCAAAGAAGTCAGCTCTAAAGCTGGTGTTGCCATCCAGATCTATGGTGGCGTTCGAGTCAGATGAAGACTTTGGCGATGGGGGGGGGGGGCCAGAACTCCAACCGAGATCCCTGAGGACACAATTCCAATGACGGGATCGGGAGCCGTAGACGAGGTGGTGGAAGCGGAGGTCCCGCTTGCCGTGATCGCTCCAACGGTCTCGGCTGCCACAGAACCAGGGGCTGCTAAGATCACGGGGGCGAGGTCGCCGCCGCCGGTGGAAGCGGCTACGTTGCCTGGGCCGGAGGTCCCTGCAACCGCAGCTTTGATGTCCAAGAAGGCCGTAGTGTCGTGGGCCTCGAGTGTCTTCAAGAAGGGAATCTCGTGCAAGCTGGGCCCGGAGATGGACAAGCCTGCCCACATTAGCACCGGGCTGCGTATCCTTCCGGTCGCCAAGTAAGTCTAACATTCTCTGTTCCGTGCTGGAACATTTCCTTGCATAATTTGTTTGGTGACCGTGGCGAATTCGCAGGTCTGGTGCCAAGAAGATAGGTCGCCCTACGGTGGCCAAGATTCCGCCAGTCAACACCGGAATCGACCCCTCCAAGAAAAGGAAAACTATTGCGGAGGACGCGCCAGCCGAGGGCTCGAAGAAGAATTAGAAGGGGGACGTCACTGGCGCCGCGATAGGGGAAAACACGGAGGAGGGTGACTTCGCTACCCGTGCCAGAGAAGCAACGGCCGCCCAATCGGAACCAGCCAAGGGGGCTCCGCCATCAGAGCCATTGGCCCCGACGACTAGCACCCCGACGAGGACGGCCGCATCGTTTCCGCGCTTTATGGCGAAGGCGTTCTCGACCGCGGCGGATACCCAGTCTCCACAAATTCGAGAGATCGTTGATGAAGATGTTGGGCAACGTTGCGGGCGCACCTCTTTTGTGGTTCCTTCGACGGACGCCAGCAAACTTCATTGCATGCTTGGTGCTGCCATTCAGGTATGTCTAGTCCCCGAGGGTCTAGTCGCTGAATCTCAGCGGCTAGACACTTGTAGTTTTCAGTCGTCTAGTCCCCGAGGGTCTAGTCGCTGAATTTCAGCGGCTAGACACTTGGAATTTTTAGTCGTCCAGTCCCCGAGGGTCTAAGCGTTGAATTTCAGCGGCTAGACACTTGGAATTTTCAGTCGTCCATACCCCGAGGGTCTAGTCGCTGAATTTTAGCGGCTAGACACTTGGAATTTTTAGTCGTCTAGTCGCTTAGTGTTGTTCTATTTGCAGGGCCTATAGAGGGAATCATCTGATCGACAGGCCAAGAAGGAACGCCTAGAGCGTGACCTGCGCGTGGCACAGGAGGCCAACCAGCAACTCCAAGAAACTACTGGTAAGTTGTTGCTTCCCTTGGTGAGCTCGAGCTGTTACTGTTTACGCAAGACTAACTTGTGTTGCTTTTCCTTCATAGAAGGGCTTCCATCTGCGATTGCCAAGGCCCATGAGGGGTATGTTCCAACTGCTAAACTAAATACAACGAAGGAGCGGATCGACTCGCTGGTGAGGGAGCTGGAGGAAGCAAAGGTGTCGATGGTCTCTTCTGAAGAGAGGGCCAAAGCTGCAGTCGCCGCGGCGGAGGAGGAATGGAAGGCTTCCGACTCGGTCATCTTCGGGTTGCAGGGCAACCTTGGTGCCCTTGAGAATCATGTGTCGGAGAGCTGCCGGAAACTTCTCGGTGAGTGATTAATCTTTCCCTTTTGGTATGCAGCGAGTCCCCAAGCGGGTTAGTCCTGAATGACATTGGGTGTCTGACATTGCAGCCTTGATAGGACAAAGCGACCCGGTGGTGCAGACCTTCAACGCCTCACAATGCGTGACTATGGTGGTTAACACGGCCACCGCCTTGGCGCTGTGCATCCAAGTCGTGCTCCAAGGGATGTCCCCCACCGAAGTTATTCCTGGGGGGCTGACTGAGGTTTGGCGCTATCTGGAGGAGGCGCCCATCATCGTCGATTGGATGGCGCGATCGACCTTCAGGTGCGGGGTCACCACGGTGTTGAGCCTGGGGCTCGCTCATTTACCCGATGACTTCGATCTCGACGACATCACTGATACATTGCAAATGTATCTATAATTTTTGATGTTCCATGCTTGGTTTTATCCACTTTCTTGTGTTTTGTTCCAACTTTGGAGTACTTTTCATATGATTTCTTGGACTAACCTATTAACAAGAGCCACAATGCCAGCTGCCTGTTTTCTACTGTTTTTGGTTCCAGGAAAGTCAGAAAATGAATATTCTCGGAATTGGACGGGACAAAAGCCAAAGTGCCTATTTTTCCGGATGTCATCAAGTGCCAGAATACGAGACGAAGAGGGGCCAGATGTCGGCCACACCACCTGGCCGCGCGGCCAGGCCTGGCCCACGCCAGGGGGTGGTGTGGCCAGCCCAGGCACCCCCTCGGCCTCCCCTTCCGAGTATAAGATGCCCTCGGGACGTAAACCATAAGTACCTGATAAAAAATCCACGAAAGAGTCTGTAGCCGCCATCATTCCATCCCTAGACCGGGAGGGATCTGAAGCTCTTCCCGGCACTCTGCCGGAGAGGGGAATTCACCCTGGAGGCCTTCTTCATCACCATGGAAGCCTCCAGTGTGATGCGTGAGTAGTTCATCCTTGGACTATGGATCCATGTAGTAGCTAGATGGCTGTTTCTCCTCCTTTGTTCTTTCATGTATAGATCTTGTGAGCTCCGTTCATGATCAAGATCATCTATTTGTAATTCTGCATGTTGTGTTTGCGGGGATCCGATGGATATTGAGATGCTATTTCAGATTGATTATTGATTCTATCATGTCTTTGTTATTTGAGATCTTGCATGCTTTCCATTGTTAGTAGCTATCTTGGCCAAGTAGATGCTAGCAACTCCAAGAGTTAGTATTTATGCTCGATAGTGGGTTCATGCCTCTGGTAATCTAGGGAAGTGACAGAAATCTCTAAGGTACTAGATGTTCTGTTGCTACTAGGGACAAAACAACAATCCTTTGTTCATATAACAATCGTATTGTTTACTTTACACGCAGTTCGTAAAGCAATAATTTGTTGCTTGCAACTTAATACTGGAGGGGGTTCGGATGATAACCTGAAGGTGGATTATTAGTCATAGATGCAGTTGGATGGCAGTATATGTATAATGTTGTAATGCCCAATCAAGTCTCAAAGGAGTCAAGATGATTAGTATATGCATGTATTGCTTTCTCCGTGTTTGTCAATTGCCCCGCTGTAATTTTTTCACCCAGCATGTTATCTATTTAAGGAGAGCCACCTCTAGTGAACTATGGATCCCGGTCCTTTTCTTTACATACAATCTACAATGTTTTACTGCTTTGTGTTTACTTTCTGCAAACTTTTACTTGTTTCCATTCGATACGTTTAATCCTTTGTTTTCCACAAAACACGGTGAGATTGACAACCTCATCGCAAGTTGGGGACAAAGTTCTGTGGTTGTGTTGTGCAGGTCTCCACGTTGCTACTAGCACCGGTAGTGCGCCCTGCCAAAGCTCAGCTAGTAACACCTTTGGGTGTTTTCCTTGCTCCTACTGGTTCGATTAAACCTTGGTTTTATAACCGAGGGAAACTTGCTGCTGCGCTCATCATACCTTCCTCTTGGGGTTCCCAACGAGCTCTACATCAACACCGCCTTCAAGCACTTTTCTGGGCGCCGTGCATTGAGCCATCAAGCGATTTTCTGGCGCCGTTGCTGGGGACTAAAGAACAAGAAGAAGCTCCCACGTCAACCACGCGCCAACGATTTTCTGGCGCCGTTGCCGGGGAGTCAAGGACATCTTCACAAGGGGAGTCCCTCATAACCAATCTCTTTACTTTTTTATATTTGTTTTTCTTAGTTTCTTTTTGCTTTGTTTGCTTGTTTTCTTTATCAAAAACACAAAAAATAGTTTTACTAGTTTGCTTTCTTATTTCAAAAACACAAAAAAATTAGTTCCTACTATAGTTGTTATTTTCATTGATCTGTTATTGTCTTGTTTTATCATGCTTTCTATCAATGGTTGGTTTCTTTGAAACTGAATATTATTGGCAAGGTGGGTTCACGGAAGAACAAAAATATTATTATAAGGAACACCGCTTGTCACAAAAAGGGAAACACTTATGGGAACAAACTGATAAATTGAATATTATTGCTAGAAACGTGTGCTCTACTTATAATGTTACTTATTGCTTTGATAAATCTTGTTGCTGTAGGAGGTATAAAAACCCCCCTTTTCAATGTGAGTATAATGATAATGTTACCATATCTTCTTATGTTAAAGGAAATTATGACTTTTATGACATGGAACAAATTGAAGAATTTATTGCTTGGAAGGGTGCATTCGAACTTGCTTATTTGCTTGAAAATATTGATGATGCACCTTATAAATATGAGGTTTATGATATACTTAAATTTTGCTTTGATAACTACAAGGAAGAAAATGGCTATATTCTTGAATATCTTAATAGATGCTCTCCACAAATGGAAGAGACTAATGCCTTGCAGGAGCCTATGGAAGAAGAAATTGCTGAACTTGAAAGCTCATTAGATGAAAAAGAGGAGGAGAGTGATGAACAAAAGAAGGAAGAATGGATCTACCCATGCCTACCTTCTAATGAGAGTAACTCTTTACCCCTTACATTATTTGATTGTCCCCCATGCTTACCAAAGAAGGGCGAATGTCATGTTCCTGCGAATGCTTTTGAAAATGTTTATAATAAAGCTCTAGTGTTTGTAGATCATGAAAAGCATGCTTTATGTGATAGTTATATTGTTGAGTTTATTCATGAGGCTACCAAAAATTATTATAAGAGAGGAAAATATGGCTGTAGAAGTTTTCATGGTACTGAAACACCTCTCTATGTGCTGAAAGTTTTCAAGTTACTTTTGTTTTATCTTCCTATGCTTGTCACTTTGTTCCTTGTGCATTTATTTGCATACGAGATTCCTATGCATAGGAAGTGGGTTAGACTTAAATGTGTTTTGAATTTGCTTCTTGGTGCTCTCTTTTACTTCAATTCATATTTCTTATGTGAGCATCTTCTCAAACTATCATGCCTAACTTAAAGGCGTTAAAGAAAAGTACTTATTGGGGGATAACCCAAAAGTTTTAGATGAGTCTTGGAAGTTATTACCTCTGTAATAACCTCTCCTTATCCTTTTTATTTGCTTTTTGTACCAAGAGTAACCTCTAATGAGAGAGAAGTAATGATTGGGAAAGTTGCTGTCCCGAAAAAGATTTCGGTGCTTCACCGTAAAAATTCGTGAGAGAGCTTTGTATGTAGGATTGAGCTGTAATGGTTTGTTCTTCTGACCCAGGTTGTTATCTAACTTTCGTTAGTTCAACACTTTTTGATTTGAGCAACAGAAGGTCTTCTAAAAAATTCGTCTTTACCTGCTGGTCTGTTTTGGCAGATTTCTGCCATTTTCTGTATTTGCTTCTTGTTGGTTCCTTCTTGAGTTCTTTTGGGGAATTGAACCCTTTGAGGGAAGTGCTACAATAGCTAGTGTTCTAATGGAAGTTTATTTGATGTTAGAACTGAACCTTAAGACATTTATCTTAAGTGCACTAATGTTGCTAATGAGATTGTGTGAAGTTTTGTATGAAGGAAAAATTTCAGGTGTATGGAAGGAATGAGTAATGAGATGAAGGATGGACTAAAGCTCAAGCTTGGGGATGCCACGCGTGTCACCCCAAGAAATATCCAAGAAGTACAAGCATCAAAGCTTGGGGATGCCCAAGGCATCCCCTTCTTCATCAATAAAAATCTCAGGTTTCTTCCAAACGCTTCATTTTTATTGTTTCATGCACAGTTGTGTTTTTCTTGGAGCGTCTTCTTTTTCGTTTTCGTTTGCTTTTGTTTGCTTAGTTTTCTGAATAAATTGGTTGGACCCCCTCTTTCATACATTGGTTTGCAAATAGTTTGGTTTGGTTTGGAAAAGAGTAGGAAAGTTCATGCTTTTGTGGTAAAAAGAGCTTGTTTTTGACTATGGCCTATGCTTTGTCATGCCATGCTTGATATTGTTTTGGCTTTATGCTTAGTATTCGTTGCTGTAGCATGACTTGTTATAAACAATTGAGATTGCTTAATGTGCCTTGGATGAATCATGCGTTGTTTTAGCATATTAAAGCATAGTATAGTGGTATTCTCCTTTGATGCTTTATTTGGGTTGACTTGGCACATGCTCACACCATGTTATGAATATCCAAAGTCACCATAGCCTTATTGTCCTTTAGTTTTCAACTTGTAGTATCACTTTATGCTTTGATCAATGATGTTTTGTCGCTCTGCATGATTATGGCCATTATTGCTCTCTTAGTTTGTCGCTCCCAGTCTTTTGCTAGCCTCCACAACAAAGTATGAGTTCCACTCATGCATCCAACTCCCTAAACCAAGTTATTCCAAAGAGTACACCATATCTACCTACTAGCTTATGCTATTCCAAGTATATTCATGATTTTGTTTACCTTCCAAATTAAACTTGTTATGAAAAAACTACTGATTAAAGCTCTCACGAACTTGATGGCACACTTTACTTTACTTGCCTCTAATAAACTTGAACCATTGGGTCCTTCTTTGTTGCATATATGCTTGCTCTTTATAAGTTGAAATTAGCAGAACCATGTTTCATGGGGAACGCTTTCAACATTGCACTTGTACTTTGTACCCCGTGGATATCATGTTCTTTTACTTACGGATCCCGGCGGTGTGAAATAAAAGTGGAACTTGTAAGATCATGGAGTTTGTATGTGTGTTTGAGAAACGCCTGGGCCACTAGCCTAAGCCATGCCTAATCATGGTGGAAACTTGCAGCATCACCATAATGAGCATTCTATGAAGCATCCTCAATAAAAACCTATGCAAATAGCAAATAAAAAGATCGCTGAGATGCTCATTGTCTGCTTGCCTTGTCATTTTGATTATGGGAAAGCTCCCGTATCATGTGCAAGGGGTACCCCGTTGTCGGTTCTTAATGATACACACATACTTACAATGACAAGAGCTTACTCGTGACTAAAGTTGAGTAGCATGAGGTTCGGTCTTCGTAAGTAAGGGGCATGAGATTTCGGTTTATAACTTGTCAAGCATATCCTCTTAGTTGTGTCACTTTAACCTTAACCACTTCAAGATGCTTATGATAGGGGAAATGAGAGCTGAAAGCTATAAGTACCATAATTTTTGGAAGCTCTTTATGAGACTTGAATCCCTACTTCCTTTTACAAAGGCCTTTCTTCCACCATTATATTGAGTCTCCACCTTCTATCTTTATGCACCTACTTTGAGAGCATAGTGGCCATTCTTAGTTCTATGTGCATTGTCCCAAGACTAGTTGACTGATGCATACTTTGATATTGCTTGTTTTAAACTATTGTATCGAGTCACTCTAATGAACTTTGAAGGTGTCCTATGCATTTATATTTGCTACTCTATTGAGGGACAAGCTGTTATGCTATGTTTTCTTTATGTGAAACAAACAAACGTCTTGCAAAGCATTGTTATTCATGAATCTTTTGTTTGTGCCTTTTCATGTTGCATCATAGTTTCTTTGCTTATTGCTAGAACTTTGTCTTTCATGTTATGATTGAAGTACTATGATCCCAGCTTTGAATGTTTTGCAAATACTTTGATCAAGTCTTTGATGGTGCATGTCACCTCAAAAATTATTCTTTCCTTTTATCACATACCTACTCGAGGACGAGCAGGAGTTAAGCTTGGGGATGTTGACACATTGCAAATGTATCTATAATTTTTGATGTTCCATGCTTGGTTTTATCCACTTTCTTGTGTTTTGTTCCAACTTTGGAGTACTTTTCATATGATTTCTTGAACTAACCTATTAACAAGAGCCACAATGCCAGCTGTCTGTTTTCTGCTGTTTTTGGTTCCAGGAAAGTCAGAAAATGAATATTCTCGGAATGGGACAGGACAAAAGCCAAAGTGCCTATTTTTCCGGATGTCATCAAGTGGTAGAATACGAGACGGAGAGGGGCCAGATGTCGGCCACACCACCTGGCCGCGCGGCCAGGCCTGGCCCGCGCCAGAGGGTGGTGTGGCTAGCCCAGGCACCCCCTCGGCCTCCCCTTCCGAGTATAAGATGCCCTCGGGACGTAAACCATAAGTACCTGATCAAAAATCCACGAAAGAGTCTGTAGCCGTCGTCATCTCCATCCCTAGATCGAGAGGGATCTGAAGCTCTTCCCGGAACCCTCCCGGAGAGGGGAATTCACCGTGGAGGCCTTCTTCATCACCATGCAAGCCTCCGGTGTGATGCGTGATTAGTTCATCCTTGGACTACAGATCCATGTAATAGCTAGATGGCTATTTCTCCTCCTTTGTTCTTTCATGTCTAGATCTTATGAGCTCCGTTCATGATCAAGATCATCTATTTGTAATTCTGCATGTTGTGTTTGCGGGGATCAGATGGATATTGAGATGCTATTTCAGATTGATTATTGATTCTATCATGTCTTTGTTATTTGAGATCTTGCATGCTTTCCGTTGTTAGTAGCTATCTTGGCCAAGTAGATGCTAGCAAGTCCAAGAGTTAGTATTTATGCTCGATAGTGGGTTCATGCCTCTGGTAATCTAGGGAAGTGACAGAAATCTCTAAGGTACTAGATGTTCTGTTGCTACTAGGGACAAAACAACAATCCTTTGTTCATAGAACAATCGTATTTTTTACTTTACACGCAGTTCGTAAAGCAATAATTTGTTGCTTGCAACTTAATACTGGAGGGGGTTCGGATGATAACCTGAAGGTGGATTATTAGTCATAGATGCAGTTGGATGGCAGTATATGTATAATGTTGTAATGCCCAATCAAGTCTCAAAGGAGTCAAGATGATTATTATATGCATGTATTGCTTTCTCCGTGTTTGTCAATTGCCCCGCTGTAATTTGTTCAGCCAGCATGTTATCTATTTAAATAGAGCCACCTCTAGTGAACTATGGATCCCGGTCCTTTTCTTTACATACAATCTACAATCTTTTACTGCTTTGTGTTTACTTTATGCAAACTTTTACTTCTTTCCATTCGATACGTTTAATCCTTTGTTTTCCACAAAACACAGTGAGATTGACAACCTCATCGTAAGTTGGGGACAAAGTTCTGTGGTTGTGTTGTGCAGGTCTCCACGTTGCTACTAGCACCGATAGTGCGCCCTGCCAAAGCTCAGCTAGTAACACCTTTGGGTGTTTCCTTGCTCCTACTGGTTCGATTAAACCTTGGTTTCATAACTGAGGGAAACTTGCTGCTGTGCTCATCATACCTTCCTCTTGGGGTTCCCAACAAGCTCTACATCAACACCGCCTTCAAGCCCTTTTCTGGGCGCCGTGCATTGAGCCATCAATCACCAGTGGCTATCCTTCGGCGACTAGATCGATGGAGATGTCAGAGGTCCCGAGGCTGACCTGCAAGGCTGCTCCGTCCGTGGAGCGAGTATTGGCGATGGGGGATTCGTTTCCATACCAGGAGACGGTGGTGGCGCCGGGCGACCCCGAGCCAGAACATCGCGACCTGAAGTCGGAGCAGCCCTTCTAGTCGGTGTTGTTGAAGTCACTGACGACGTACCCAACGAATCCGTGGGAGCTATTCATCCGGGTTAAGGGTGATGGTGGCGCTTCTTCTTTAGAGCCTGCAAAATGAGCCGCTGCCCTGAGGGGCTTTTGTAAGTTATGGCGATTTGCCACTTTTGTAATGTAAACAATGCTTGTGAATGGAAGTAAGGGTAGTTACTCAACTCGTAATGCATGTTGGAAGTGTGTTATTTGTTTGATTTTTAAGGTGAGCGAGTCCTCGAGAGCGTCTGCCCTTTATTGGGGTTTACCTCGTTTATATTTAAATTTGATTGTGTTTAGTTTTTGTGTTGGGTGGGATCAAGTCGTCGGCCCAATCGCTTGGTGACCCTGAACATGAGGATTTGGTGCATTGTTTGTAACGCGTCTCTCCCTGGCTTGGAGAGTTAGTCGCGTGGCGAGTCTAGGGCATGCTCTCATACATGGTGTGTTCCCGAGCCGCGTAGGGGTTATTGTAGATGAGTCCCCGAGCGTGGTACTTAACCATTTGAGTCGCCGTGCGTGAGGATGGGGAGGACATATCGCTGTGGGAAGCGTTTGTCAGTTGTCTTGGCCCGGTGGGCCAGTCGGGCGTGGCGACTCCAATGGGGCTCAGGGGTGGCGTGCTCGTGGACTACGCAAGGCTCGACTTTGTTCGGTGCCCTTAGGCCGCACTACTTAGCCGTGCCGGTCGCTCTACCAAAGGTTGACTTCCGTGGAGAGCATATTGCGAAACGTACGAGTGCGATTGGCACAAGAATGTGGCGAGTAGGAACAATTTGTGCGATCTGAATTTTTATTATGTAGCAGCAGAGTACAAGTTTTAGTTCTATGTGTAGAACTTGCGGAGGAGTTTTACATTCCATGGCCTCCCAACTTCAAGCTGGCCATCGTCTTGCACATCGATCAAGTAGTAGGCGTTATTGCCGAGGACTCGCCCTATGGCGAATGGTCCTTCCCATGGGGGGGAAAGCTTGTGCATGCCCTTCTTGTCCTGGACCAATCGTAGGACCAGGTCGCCTTCCTGGAAGGTGCGAGTCCGGACTCGGCGACTGTGGTAGCGGCGGAGTCCTTGCTGGTAGTTGGCGGTGCCAGAGCGAACTAGGTCGCGTGCTTCGTCGAGCTGGTCGACTCTGTCTTGGCGGGCGATCTCATTTGCTGCCTCCACGTAATGGACGATCCGAGGCGAGTCGTGTTCTAGGTCCGTTGGCATTACGGCCTCAACACCGTACACCATGAAGAAGGGTGTGAACCCCGTGGATCAGTTGACGGAGGTGCAAATGCCCCATATCACAGAGGGGAGCTCTTCGACTCAGCATCCGGGGGTGCGCTCGAGGGGCACCCGAAGTCGCGGCTTGAGGCCGTGGAGGACGCTTTGGTTGGTGCGCTCTGCTTGGCCGTTCGATTATTGGTGAGCGACTGAGGCGAGGTCGAGCCGTATGCTGCGCTCCTCGCAGAATTCCGCCATGGCACCTTTGGAAAAGTTGGTGACGTTATCCATTATGATGTTGTGCGGGTAGCCATACCGGTAGATGAGCTCGCAGAGGAACTTGGTGGCAGTCTTGCCATCGCACTTTTTGATCGGCTTGGCTTCGACCCACTTGGTGAACCTGTCGACTGCAACCAGGAGGTGGGTGAAGCCAGATGGGGCCTTCTTGAATGGGCCGACCATGTCCATGCCCAACACGGCAAATGACCAGGTGATGAGGATGGCCTTGAGTGCGGAACCAGGGATGTGCGTCTGGTTGGCATACTTCTGACACCCGACGCACCATTGGACGATCTCCATGGCGTCGACATGTGTGGTGAGCCAGTAGAAGCCGTGTCGCATGGCTTTGGCGACTAGTGACCTGGCGCCGGCGTGATGGCCACAGTCGCTAGTGTGGGTGTCTTGGAGGATCTTGCGCCCTTCTTCTGGTTGTACGAAGCGTTGGACTACACCTATCACACTGCGTTTGTGGAGCTCGCCGTTGATTGTGACGAAAGATTTGCACCGGCGCACGATCATTTGCGCTTCCATGTCGTCGCTTGGAAGGACCTTGTGCTCGAGGAAGGCGATGTATGGGGCGGTCCAATCACTGACCTCCGTGATCATAGCGACTAGAGCGGGCTCGGGCTGCAGGGGTATCCCGACATCAATCTCCTTTGGCGGGGAGACCGAGGGCTTGTGTATGATGTCGAAGAAGACACCTGCGGGTGGAGTTTGGCGGGCTGACCCGATGCGGGAGAGGGCACCGGCTTCCTTGTTCTTGCGCCTGTCGATCCACTCGACGGAGTAGCCGGTGAAGTGGCCCCCTAGCTAGTCCACCGCTTAGCGGTACGCTATCGTCGTGGGGGAGACGGCGTCCCAGATCCCAGCAACTTGGCCGGCGACTAGGTCAGAGTCGCCGTGGAATCGTAGGTGATTGATGTTAATCTCCTTCGTGGCCCTCATGCCATTAAGGAGAGCCTCATATTCGGTCATGTTGTTGGTGTAGGGCGTGAAGTTGAGGTGGAGCACGTAGCGGAGCTTGTCGCCCTTGGGGGAGGTACCCACATCTGATATTTTGACCAGGTAAGGGTAGGGTACTTGACAATGTCAAATCAAGATTGCATCACACCGAGTGCCCTTTCCAAATCCTCCCTGCAAGCCTCCTACTGTTGGGCAAACCAACCTTTCTTTCCTCCAGGCATAGGGTTTGAGATTGCCTTCACAAATGTTGACCATCTTGGGTAGATGCCATCTGCCAAGTTGTAGCCCTTGTCATACTGGTGGCCACTGATCTCGAACTGTACTGGAGGAGCTCTTCTTTCAGCAAGCTTGGAAAACACATTTGAACATTGTGGCACGTTGATGTCATTGTGTGATCCTGCCATATCGAAGTAAGCATGCCAAATCCACAAATCCTGATCTATCACAGCCTCAAGCACCACACTGCATGATCCTTTGTGACCTTTGTACATGCCCTGGTGCACGAATGGGCAGTTCTTCCATGCCTAGTGCATACAGTCAATGCTTCCAAGCATTCCTAGAAAACCCCTTGATGTATTCTGTTCTAAGATCCGAGCTGTGTCATGTGCATTGGGTGTTCTCATGTATTTATTCCCATACACTGCCACAATTTCCCTACAAAATATCTACATGCAATCGATGGTTGTGGACTCGGCCATGTGGAGGTAGTTGTCCTGTGTGTCTCCAGGAATTCTATATGCAAGCATCCAGAGAGCAACTGTGCATCTTTTGATTGTGGAGAAAACCAAACATGCTGACGGCACCTCTCTTCAGTTTGAAGTAGTCGTCAAACTCTCTCAATTCCTCGACGATCTTCAGGAAAAGCTCCTGGATCATTTTGAAATGGCGCCAAAATGTGACGTCACTGTGCAATGGGTCGTCAGTGAAGTAGTCAACATAGAGCATGCAATAGCCATCCATCCTTTGCCTCGACTTGCTCTTGTGCCGCCCAGGCTTCAAACCCCCAGCAGTCGGTTTCTTGTTGGCGCCGGCGATCATACTAAGGAGGGATGTGACGATCATGAGATGATTGTCGTCACCGACATTATCTCGGACGCCAACAACAACGTCGACTTTATCGTCCATCAGAGCGGCCAACATCTCTTCCTCATCTGAATCCATGCCTTTAGCAAACTAACATGGGCATGACTTATTGGGTCCCTGTGATTAACTACCCAGGACATACGGAGGCATAGGGCCCACGAAGCCCATAAAGAATAAGAGAAGTCCCGGAAGCATCTGATGGACAAAAGCATGTCTTGGCGATCAAGAAATATGTATAAACCGACGTAATATTATTGTTGTAATCATAACTTGTAACCTATCCGTATACGGCTTCGGGACCCAGCCTATTATATAAATTCTGGGAAGAGCCAATGGAGAGGTACCAAAGTTTTGAGCAATCTATAACCATACTCTCCACAATAATTAGAAGACTTCGACTCCCTTGTTTATCTGATCAGCCGACGAAATCCCCAGCGTTCTCTTTTCCATGAAACCCTAAGTCCATAACCATGGGAATTGCCAAGGTTACCCCTCATCAATTGGCGCCGTCTGTGGGAAATCTAGACGCTGGAGTCATGGATTCGGTGGCCCCTCTTCACCAAGAAGCAACCACGATCTCATTGATCCATGCCTGCCCACCCGTGTTTCGACCTCCATCGACTTCGATGGAGAAACCGGTCTCATGATCGGGTGCTTCCACTTCCACGTGGGGGAACCCGAAAACCTCTGCATGTCAGTACTGATCTATTCAGGTTTGTCAGCCACAACAGTAGTGCCCACAACGATACCTGCATCCTCTGTCGGCTCATCTGGAGAAGCCACATCTCAGCCGATGAACATCGAGGAAAGTCACAGAAACTCCACAAATCTGGGGATCTGGCTGATCTATACGACGGTCTCTCCTTCGGGTCAGACTCGCAGCTAACGCCACTATGCGACTCAAGCCCAGCAAACATAGAACTCGATGAAACTTAGGAAATTGTCGACTCTAGAATCAGGAAGGCCGAATATTACCCGGAGCAGAATCTATGGGACTTCACTGGTTTCCAAGACAATGTCTCCTATGGATCCGATAATGATAGCAGTAACCTGTACATGATGCATCATCAATTATGCACGATCGTTGGAGAAGGAACCTCAACACCTCTATCAGATGACGATGTAGGACACCGTAGGAACGGGGAAGATAGCCTCAATAATCGCATTATACAAGGAAGGGAAGGAGCACATGAAGGTGATCGGCTAACACTTCGGCTGCCACCAGAAACATGGAAGAAGGAGAGAGACACTGTCTCAGGAAGAGTACCAATGATTGGAGATGCTACACGAGAAGAAATGATGGCTTATTAGTACCTCCTCCACCACATAAGAAAGGATCTACTCAGATTGCAGAGGAAACTCGAGGAAAGGAAGGGACTAGTTGACAAATCTAGTCGCCGACGGGCGGAGCTAAGATCCACCCGCGGATCTGGCAGCATAAACCAGGGGGCACCACCAAGGAGAGGAACTTCGCGGTTGTAGTGCATCCAGGAGGCCAAAAGACGCAAGCTGTCCGGAGATTTGGACTTGTCCTTTATGTCGATAGATTCAGCAGGACACATAAAAACAAAAACAATGCAAGCCGCCATTGTCGCTACCCAAACCTACCTCCTCACAACTCAGAGAGCAGACGATGACTCCTAGGAAGCTCTCCTTTTCTCTGCCCCCATGAACCTCGGCATGGTGGGAGCATCCCTTGCACAAGGAGAACAAGGAATCGTCCAACAACCGGACAAATCGCCACGTTGTTGCAACATCCCTTGGCATATGGAAAACACCCGATGATCACGTTCACCACATCATGTACACTTCCCGAATTCCGAGCGGGGGGATGACGCGAGGAACAATATTAGACATCGCAAGATCGACAGATCTAGGGAAGAGCGTGGCAGACAAATATATTACGATGGTGATAGCGAGGATGACTACGAACCTTGCGATGCCAGTTGCTTTACCCGACGGGTTCGCATGACCCTGTACCCGAGGATTTCAAACTCCCTCATGACCGCAAAAAGTATGACGGCCTCCAGGAACCCGAAGCATGGTTGGATGATTACTTGCAAATCGTCAAACTCCGGGGTGGCTCCAAGGCTACCGCTATGCAAAGCCTGTAGCTACACATGAGCCGTGTCACTCGATCATGGCTCAGACAGTTACCAGAAGAATCCATCAGCAGTTGGAGTGACCGCGAGGAAAAAATTGTCACAATTTCACATCCACATTTAAGCATCCTATGTCCATACAACAGTTGCGAGTGTGCAAGTAGAAGACTAGGGAGTCAATACGAGCATTCATCCAAAGATGTATCATCATCAAGAACTCGACCGATACTATATTGGATGAGAGGGCAATTGATGCCTTCAACGTTGGCCTTATTTGAAAGGAGTTTATTGAGGAGTTGGGACGGGTCACACCCAAAACAATTTCTCAGCTAATGGACATGGCCAATCGCTAGGTAGACGGTGAAGATGCAGTGAACAACAAGCGAGCGCGCTCACCCGAGGAAGAACGAGAGGGGCGGGATCGTGATAACAAGAGAAGGCGAAGCAATGACAGGTATATCATGCCAAGTTATACTGCGGCTAGCTTCACCGGGGAGGACAACCGAAGAAACGAAAACCACAGCAGTGGATACTGCAACAATAGAGATGATGCTGGAGGAAGAAGAACAACACAGCAATACTGGCCAAGGGCTCGGGAGCCCCAGTGTTGCCAATGAAGATGCCCGAGGAACCGTGCGATATTCACTTTGACGTCGACTCCGAGGGAAGGAGGCACTCAACTCACCTCATGAAGGATTGCCACACGTTCCTAGAGATGTAGGAAGTATGTAACGCCAAGGAAACCGATGTATAAAACCAAGGGTACACCACTGCACCAGGAACCCTAGCTCTCAATGCACCAACGCCACTGCTAGGGTCGCCATGAGTAGGCCAACTGCAACCCGTAGCAAACAAAAACTAGGAGGACGAGTACCCAAGGTCCAGGGGAGCAATGCTGATGATCCAAAAAGAGCACCCATCCAACATAATCCAGAAGTTGATTACATGACAAGTTAATATGGTAGTAATGGCACCACCACCGACACCCGAATATCTTCACTCGTCAAAGCAAGAAATCACATTCAGCAGGGCCGAACACCTGCTTTGAGTCCCACGACTGGGGCATTCAGCTCTGATTGTAGAATTCCAAATTGGCAGATTCGACATGAGCAAGGTTTTGATGGATGCAAGAAGAAGCATCAACCTAACGCAAGAAGAAACTTTGCGGGCAATGAACTATTCTCTAACGAACCTGTGACCAATAGAAACATCCTTCCATGGCATAGTCCTAGGTAAAGTAGAAATTCATTTAGGAAAAATCTATCTTGATGTTATCTTCGGATTGTGGGACAATTTTAGACATGAGAAGCTTGAGTTCGAAATCATGGACTGGCCATAACAGTACCACACAATCCTAGGGCGCCTAGCTTTCGCATGATTCATGGAATTACCACATTATGTGTACTTGGTAATGAAGATGCCGACACCAAATGGAATTATAACCGTAAGAGGAAGCTTCACCCGCTCTGACAACTACGACCGATAATTCAATAAAATCATTGAATCTTTCGGGATGGAAACGGAGTTCGAGCAGCTAAAGATCTCCACAAACACAGAGCCCCTGACGGAGGCACAGGTCACACCTGACCAAGCTTTTAGACACCGTAAAGGACACTCAAGAAATCCAGGTTCACCCTACGGACCCGAAGAAAACAACCTTTGTGGCTTCCAATCTTGGTCCCGCATATGAAAGCGCGCATCGAGTTCCTCAGTGAGCGCTGGAAGATTTTTGCATGGGTACCAGATGACATGATATGAATCACTAGGGAACTCACTAAACACGTACTTAAATTGTATCCTAATGCAAAACCTGTGAAGCAATCACTCTTCCGTTTCGTGGAACCGAAGCGCAAGGCCATTGGACGATAGCTCCATCGCCTCACAGACGCCAAGTTTATCAAGGATATCAAGAAAGAAAAATGGCTCGCCAACCCAGTGCGTGTCCAAAATAAGAAAACAAAATACCTATGCATGAGCATCGACTTCACCGCGCTGAACAAGCACTGCCCAAAGGATCACTTCCTGCTCCCGCAAATCGACCAAATTATCGATGCAGAGCATCTTTACTTTATTGATGCATATTCTAGGTACCACTAGATTCATATGAAGGAAGAGGATCAAGACAAAACAACATTTATCCCACCTTATGGTCTATTATGCTACACTACAATGCCTTTCGGGCTAAAAAACATGGGTGCTACGTACCAACGGATGATGCAAAACTGCCTGGAAAGTCAAATTGGAACAAATACTCAAGTCCACATCGATGAAGTCATAGTCACGACAAGGCACAAATCGACCTTTATCGATGATCTTCATGAAACATTCGATAATCTCGAGAGATACCGCATCAAGCTCAATTAGATAAAGTGCTCCTTTGGAGTCCCCGCGGGGCAACTCCTCGGGTACCTTGTATCGAAAAGAGGAATATAGGCAAAGCCTGAGAAAATATAGGTGATCCTCACAATGAAGAAACCAACGATTCTCCGCAGCATGCAACAACTAGTTGGGCGTGTTGCGGTAGAGAGTCGATTCATCGCTTGACTAGGTGAAAAAGCACTTCCATTTTACGCTCCCATGAAGAAATCAGAAAAATTTGAGTGGATAGATGAAGCCCAACGAGCCTTTGAAGATCTCAAGAAAATGCTTTCGACATCTCCTATTGTTGTGTTGCCAAAATAGAAAGAGCCTCTACTGCTTTACATTGCCACCACCAATCAGGTGGTTAGCACAGTTTTGGTCATCGAGTGCCTCGAGGAAGGGAAAACCCATGGCGTCCAAAGGCCAGTCTACTACCTCAGCGAGGTCCTTTCTCCATCAAAACAAAGGTACCCGCATTACTAAAAACTTGCGTATGGAGTCTTCACGATAGCGCGCAAGCTATGCCACTAATTATTAGAGCACCCGATAGTGGTGGTCAGTGAGGCCCCCTTTCCAGCATACTCAACAATCCAGAAGACACATGGCGTGTCTCCCTTTGGGGCATTGAGCTATCCCCTCGGGACATCACACATGAGAAGAGAAAAACAATCAAGCCCTAGGTTTTGCCTGACTTCATTACTGAGTGGAGAGAGCTCCAATGTGCGGGTCCTCCAGACCTCTCCAGCGCGTGGACAATGTACTTCGACGGGTCCAAGAGAACAGAAGGAGTAGGAGCCGACGTAATACTGGTGTCACCACAAGGCGACAAGATGCACTACGTACTTCAGATGAGCTTCCCGAACGCGTCAAACAATGAAGCCAAATATGAGGCCCCATTGCACGCCATGCGTATGGCTAAGCCTACGACACAACTCGTCTCGAGATACTTGGTGACTCGAACCTTGTCGCACAACAAGCAATGAACAAGTGCGACACCGTCAGCGACAACATGATTGCATATCGGGACATGCACAATATCATGGAGGCTCACTTTGATGGGTGCGAGGTGTCTCACATAGGTAGAGCAAGCAATGAGGAAGCCGATAATTTGGCAAACATTGGATCACTTTGCCTGCCCGTGGCACCCGGAGTTTTCTCGGAAGAAATAACAGAGTGCTCCATCAAAGCTAAAAAGGCCCCCGAAGCCACATCACGCAAGGCGTGCAAGAAGGTCAAGCCAAAAGGAGACTCGGGGGCTGCACACGCGTCGGAGAGTGAAGCAGACGCCCTCAACAAGGAACTGGAGCCCAAATAAGTTATGATGATATAGCCCACATGGATGCATCCATATGTAGAACACATAATTAGAGGATAACTCCCCGAAGATACAGTCAAATCATGACGGATCACACGATGGTCCAAAGCCTTCAGAATTGTCTAGGAAGAACTCTACAAGAGAAGCATATCGGGTGTACTGCAACGATGCGTCATATCTGAAGAGGAAAGGCTCATCCTCAAGGATATACACGACACTACAAGAAAATGTGGCTTTTATAACGGACGATTTTCATGGTTGAAGGCCCATTTTTTGTAGCTAAAAGGTCTTCCGCGATGGATGGCCTTCATGGTAAAAGCCCCGTCACAAATGAATCAACCATGGATTTTTTCTGACTGTGGCGGATCACACCCTTCGGACACGGAAACTTGTTCCATCGTAGATCTATTTGCCAGCCGGGTTGACTGTTGACGTCATGCAAACTTCCACATGGCAGCCGCCATTAACGGCCGGTTACCACCGTTAACGGTCATAGGAACCATGGTAGAAGCCTGGCCCAGCCAAGACCTGCGAACTATTAAGTAGGTCAACCCATGAGGAGATCCCAATAAGATTATGACCCTTTAATATTTCATCCTATGTTGTTTATAATGAGCCCACAAATGCAGCCATCCGCGGCCCGTGAACCTTTGGGCCCGATACTATTTCGTCCTATGGAAGGCCCACGTTGGTCCAATACTGTGCGTCCCATTAGCAACATGCATCAAGTTGGTTTGATATTGTTAAGGCCTGTGGTTGGCCTATCATTGTTCTCACAACCCGACGTGGGCCGCCTACTAACGACCCTTCTTTGAGAAGGCCCGTTACTGTTCTAGCCTTTTACTATTCCGGTCGTCAACTGTTCAGGCCCACTGGCGGCCTGCTACTATTCTAGGCTGGTACTATTTTGCCTAGTAATTTTGTTGGCCTATTACTGTTCTTGTGTGGTAAATATTTTGGTCTTCTACCTCGTTACTGTTCTGTCCCTTTACTGTTATGGTCTTTTACTATTGTGGCCCTTTACTGTTGTGACCTTTTACAGTTTTGGTATGCTTACTATTTTGACTATTACTTTTGTGGCCTTACAATGTTGTGGCATGTTCATGTTCTGGTCTGTTACTATTCTGGCCTGTTACTGTTTTGGCCTGTTACTATTCTGGTATGTTACTATGCTGCCGTGGTAGTGTTCTAGCCAGTTACTGTTATGGGTCTGTTACTGTTCTAAACTGTTACTGTTACTATTTCCCACCTATGGGTAGGCCCATTATGTTTAAAGAATTCTATAGTTTCGGCCTTTTTGAAGCCCGTGCCAATATCATAAAAGGTGTATAATTAGCGAGCATCTTTTACTTCTCATCGTCGGCCCAATACAAGATGGGCCAATAACAAAGCCCGATACTGTTCCCTAATCGACCTAGCTGGCGCAGTTATGGTACCGCCTACCGCCATGTGTGGATGGTGTTAACAAAATGCCTACATGGACTATGCGAGTTATATAGATATTACATCAGCTGCAAACTTCTTAAAATTATTACATATTATCAACTCAAGGGAAAGAAAATTCGGCATTTCAGTTGACAATCGAGTTGATAGCATCATCCTCAATTTTCTTTCTCAATCTCTCACCTGCATCTCCCTTTGAGTGTGACATCTACATTGGAGGAGACATGATCTTGTAGCCCCCTCTTTGGTGGCGATAGCAATAATTGTAGTCTGAAACTAAGTAATAACAAGTTAATACATCAAACAAGACAAACTAATCATTTGACTGATTTGACATGAGTTATGAACTAGAGTTTACTACCGGTCAATGGTTTAATTATTGACCAACACGTCAAACAAACAGGACAAGAAAGCATGCATTAAACAAGTGTACCTACCGTGAAACAAGCAATGAAAAAATGTGTGTGGGTGGCTTAGAATTTCAGCAAATATAAACTAGCGAGGTCATTTCAACAAATATATATGGAAGTAGTTGTATGCCCTAGAATGCACGAGGCGTTGGGTGACTCAGAATTTGCGTTGAGCTACACACATGGTAGCTAAGAATGAACTAGATAGAAATTATAACCGCATCATACGAGAACTTGTAGAGTAGGAATGCAAACCACGAATGAACTATATAGTAGAGGATAATTATGATGTTGCTTAAGATAAACCAGATACAAGATATAATGGCATCGCTTATGAACCTGTAGAATAGGACAAACAAACATTAGACAGTGTGCCTACAATGAAATGAGCAATCAATCAAAGTGTTTCTTAGAATTTCAGCAAATATAGACTAGCGAGGTCATTTTAGCAAATATATATGGAAGCAGTTGTATCTCCTGGAATGCAAGAGATGTTGGGTGACTCAGAATTTGCGGTGAGTTACACAATGGCCTTAAATTACTATCGTAGCTAAGAATGAACCAGATAGAAATTATAACTACATCATACCAGAACTTGTCGAGCAGGAATGGAAAACATGAATGAACTATACAGTAGAGAATAGTTATGTTGTTGCTTAGGAAGAACCAGCACCATATACATAATATATAATGGTATTACTGGTGAGCCTGTAGAAGAGGATGTGCAAACCAACATGAAAGGATCGTATGGGCACCTAGGGGGGGGGGTGAATAGGTGCTACTTCAAAATTTACTCCTTTTCAATTTAGGGTTTGTCACAAAAGGTAAATTCTATAGATATGCAACTAAGGTGAATTTACCTATATGTCACAATGGTACAACTAACTAGGCAAGAGAAAGCAATAAGTAAAGTGCGGTAAAGGATAGAGGTAACTGAAATGGAGCACGCAAAAACACAAGGATGATTTCCCACAGTTCCTTCCTTTTGAGGGGAAGTACGTCTGCGTTTGGAGAGGGGGTGGTTTCAAACCACCAACACCACACAAGGCCTCCCTTGTTCTCCCGTTGTGAGACCAGGCACATGGCTTAATAGGATTGATAGGATACCCCTATCAACAAGTTGCAACTTCTTTTCCGGAAGCTCATTCGAAAAGAACTCTAAGGTTAAGCGTGCTTGGCCTAGAGCAATTCTAGGATGGGTGACCGACCGGGATGTGGGTAACCGGGTGCGCACGAGTGAGGACAAAGTGCGTAGAAAAGACTAGTGTTGGTCCGTGGGGCCAGTCTAGATATCCTATTAAGCTGCCAGGAGTGACACCCCCCGGGCCCAGGAGTGGACGGGGTGTTACAAAGTGCTATCAGAGCCGACCCTTGCGATTACACGGGTGTGTGTGGGTTAGTGGCCGGACATGTGGAGCATGGCGCGTGTGGCCCGGAGTGGACACGGCATGGCACATGTGCCGGCACTGGACGCACAGACGCGTGCCAAGAGGGAACGTTCCTGGGGTGTGCTTGATTGGTGAGGGCATCGATCTTCTAAAGGGTGGGTGTATGTGAGACCAGGCACATGGCTTAATAGGATTGATAGGATACCCATATCAACAAGTTGCAACTTCTTTTCCGGAAGCTCATTCGAAAAGAACTCTAAGGTTAAGCGTGCTTGGCCTAGAGTAATTCTAGGATGGGTGACCGACCGGGAAGTGGGTAACCGGGTGCGCACGAGTGAGGACAAAGTGCGTAGAAAAGACTAGTGTTGGTCTGTGGGGCCAGACTTGTAACACCCCGTCCAATCCTGGGCCCGAGGGGTGTCACTCCTGGCAGCTTAATAGGATATCTAGACTGGCCCCACATACCAACACTAGTCTTTTCTACGCAATTTGTCCTCACTCGTGCGCACCCGGTTACCCACTTCCCGGTCGGTCACCCATACTAAAATTTCTCTAGGCCAAGCACGCTTAACCTTAGAGTTCTTTTCGAATGAGCTTCCGGAAAAGAAGTTGCAACTTGTTGATATGGGTATCCTATCAATCCTATTAAGCCATGTGCCTGGATCTCACATACACCCACCCTTTAGAAGATCGATGCCCTCATCGATCAAGCACACCCCAGGAACGTTCCCTCTTGGCACGCGTCTGTGCGTCCAGTGCCGGCACATGTGCCATGCCGTGTCCACTCTGGGCCACACACGCCATGCTCCACATGTCCCGCCACTAACCCGCACACACCCATGTAATCGCAAGGGTCGGCTCTGATACCACTTGTAACACCCCGTCCACTCTTGGGCCCGGGGGTGTCACTCCTGGCAGCTTAATAGGATATCTAGACTGGCCCCACAGACCAACACTAGTCTTTTCTACACACTTTGTCCTCACTCGTGCGCACCCGGTTACCCACTTCCCGGTCGGTCACCCATCCTAGATTAGCTCTAGGCCAAGCACGCTTAACCTTAGAGTTCTTTTCGAATGAGTTTCCGGAAAAGAAGTTGCAACTTGTTGATATGGGTATCCTATCAATCCTATTAAGCCATGTGCCTAGATCTCACACCGGTGAACCTCACCCCAAAGGGATCGATTCACTCTTCCACTATATCGATAACTTTCGAGGTGGAAACCGGCACCTTTACAGCAAGTTCGAGGCACACATCTAGAACTGAATTGGAGGCTCCCAAATCCAAGCAAGCTGTCACAACAATCAAAGATAAGCTTGTAAGAACCAAATCAAGGCCTAGGGTTTCCAATGAAACCCTAGAGCAAGGGGCTCTCAAGTGAATGAGGGGGAAATGAAGATCTCTCTTGGTGAAGCTGTAGATCAAGGCCTCCTCCTTCGATTCTCCAAAGATCAGGGACTTTGGGTGGTTGAGGAGGGAGATCTTGTTGATTTGGTGGATCTCAAATGGGTGTTCTTCCTTTCAGAAAATGAGCAGCTTGAGGTAGTGGATGAGGTCCCTATTTATAGGCCCACTGCTCGAGACATTTTTCTGCCTGTTGGGGAGTTTCCACACCAGAAACTCTGGTCTGGAAACCAGAGATTCTGGTCTGCAAGCATCTTACAATGGAGACTACGGCCAATCTTCGGGCCATCTCTGGACCCCCAATCAGAGTGTCCTAGACCTGGTATTGATAGTCTCTCCGAAGACTTGGCCTAAACTCTAGAGGTTTGGGCTGAAACTCCGGTACGTGCACACCAGAGATTCCGGTCTGGACTTTTCATCAAACTTTTGTTTCAGCCAGGGAAACTTCCTATTGTTGTGGACTTTTCTCTTTTCAGTAGATCAACCTGAAATAATTAGCACACGGTAAAAAGTGTCCCCAAGTTGTTAACAAACACCAAAACTAATTAAGACAATAAATGTCCTTTCAATCTCCCCCTTTTTGGTGTTCGATGACAACAAGAGGTTTTGCATAAAAATCTTAGAATAAGAGACATAACTATGCTCCCCCTAACGATGTGTAACAAGGTATACATGTAATACAAATCATATCAGGAAAAATGAAAGTAAAGGCATACAGAGAATAGAGATTACCACTTGAGCCTTTACCTTTACCATTACAATAATCATACGGGCATAGCATGTACATATGCATAGGATAGTTTCACAAGAACAAAATAAAGCAAGCAAATGTTTGAATTTTAAGATACAAGGGCATAAGCAATAAGAAGCAGCCTAATGCTAATTCCCATCCCATGCAAATCCCGGATGATCCTACTAGACATCTTCTCCCCCTTTGGCATCAAGACGCTGAAAAGGGAAAAGACCAAGCTATCACCACCCCAAAGGAATCACTCGGAGACATCGGCGTTGTCGTCATCCCCATCCTCTTCCTCCTCATAGTCATCATCTCCACCTGGAACCTTGGGACCTTTGCCATGAGGGCAAGAGGAGGTAGTACCCTGATAAGCAAAGCCAGATGTGACCTCTGAGAAGGTCTTCCAGTCAACTAGGATGTCGTTCCTTGAATTCCATGCACCAAAAGAGAGTGTGTGATCTGATTTCGCAGATGGTTCAGCCCGATGCTCATCTGTGTAATCTGCCTCTCCTTCCTCTTCACCTTGAGCCTTAATCTCATTAAGGAGCTTCTCAATTCTGCGGTTGCTCTTGTAGGAGGCATTCTGTTCCTTGTGAATCTCCACATTCATGCAACATAGCATCTTCTCCCAAAAGGATGCCTTCTTAACCTTCTTCTGGACATACTCACGGGTGATAGGTGCATTAGAGGCATTCTTCCTTCTAGAGCCCCTCGGAGGAGTGGGAGTCTACTCAGCCTTAGAAATCTCATCATCCTCACTAGCATACGGCTGCCTAGGAGCCGAACCCATTCTCCCTTTCTTTTGGAGAGCCACAGAGACATGTTCTTCAAGGTTAGGAGGGAGGGCGCGAGGTGATCCATGAGATTGAGTGTTGATGAGCCTCATCACAAGAGATGCACATGGAGGAGATTTTCTGAAAGGTATGGCATGATGCATCTCCTCAAAAATGAAATCCATGATGTCAATGGAAAATCCTTTAGCAGTAGGTCCATCACAAACCACCTTGTGAGCATGATGGTGCAAGTTGACAAGTCCACACCAGATAGCATCATCATTTCCAGCACTTGGAGAAATGGTGTGGCAAAAGATCCTCAATAACATATTGTAGAGAGGTTTGACTCCCTTTGACACCCCAACTGTGGCATTACTCCCATAGAGAGGTGTAAGCTTGCCTTTACTTTCGCCAAGAGCCACATCATGCATGTGGTGCCCAATAGGAACAGACACGCCACTGAAGGTCTAGTGAATGACTCTGGCAAAATCATAGAAGGTTCAAGTGTAGTAGAAGTTACCGGTCATCCATGTCATTGTCCTAGCCTCATCATGATCAAATAAAACAGTGGCATGGAATTGCTGAACAAGGACAATGTTGTAGTCCTCATGGAGCTCCATAAGATTATGCAGCCCAAGCTTCTCAGTGAACCAAAGAGCATAGAAGTAGTCATTGGCACGCATGTAGGCAAAGTCCAGATACTTCTGTGGACACACTGGGTACTTAGTGAGCTTGCAATAGATATCCATCATGAACACCTTTTACTCCTTCCTCCAATAGCATGGATCATCGCTGGTTCTTGGAAAGTCATAGAACCTTGTCTTGCGCAACTCGTAGTACTCTTTATTGGACATGTGAGCTAAGGATTGCAAGTTGTCATACTTGGCTCTCTTGGCACGAGCCTCATCCTCAACACGCTGCTTAGCCCAAAATATATCGAGCTCGTTGGGGAACCCCAAGAGGAAGGTATGATGAGCACAACAACAAGTTTTCCCTTAGTACGAAACCAAGGTTATCAATCTAGTAGGAGCAAGGAAACACCCCAAAGGTGTAGCTAGCTGAACGTTGGCAGGGCGCACTACCGATGCTAGCAGCAATGTGGAGACTGATGACCCACAAGTATAGGGGGTGTATCGCAGTATTTTTGATAAGTAAGAGTGTCGAACCCAACGAGGAGCAGAAGGTGCTGGCTAGTGGTATTGATGAGGAATTCTCTCCAAATACTTAGCGAACGGATTTTTAGGGGTTTTCGATAAAGCAAGTAAACAAAGTACGAGTAAATAAAAGACAGTAGGAATAAATGCAGCAAGTGGCCCAATCCTTTATGCAGCAAAGGACAAGCCGGTTGTATTTCTATAGATGACCAAACATTCTCGAGGACACATGGGAAGACTGTCAAGTGCTCTCGCTTCATATAGTCGATTAATCTTCTCTAGCTTGCTAAGTGTTGTGTGGGTGAACCTGTGCTAATGTACCGTCCCATCCAAGACTTAATACATAATTGTGATTAAACCCCCTTGCAAACATCCGTAAGTAAAAGAAAGTAATTAAGGTAGAAACCTAACCACAACTTTAAACTCTAAGACCCTTACGTCCCTTGTGTAATGGTTTCCTAATGGGGGTTCAGGTTTCTGTCACTCCGGCAACCCCTACGATTAGTACCCAAATACACAATTCATTCCCCGAGGCCCATATAGGTGAAGTGTCATGTAGTCGACGTTCACATGACACCACTAGAAGAAGTACACCACAACTTAAATAACAATCTATTGAATCTTTCTCAACGCAACTCCACTACTAACAACAAGACTTCTCCCATGTCCTCAAGAACAAAATGAACTACTCACAAGACATCATATGGATCATGATCAGAGATGGAATAATGATGTATAACAATCTGAACATAAACAATAATTCAATGGTTCACTCAATAGCATCAACTACAAAGAGTAATCAACACCCGGAAAGTTTCCCCTATGAACTATGGCAAGATTCAACGCAATTGTTACAACAATATGGAGATGGTGATGAGGGTGCTGATGGTGATGATGGTGGTGGTGATGATGATGATGATCCCGATGAAGTCCAGCTTGATGGTGGTGTTGATGGCGACGATCTCCCCTCTCCGAGAAGGAATTCCCTCGGCAGAAATCTGTCTGCCGGAGAGATCTTTCTCTCTCGGTGTTTTCCGCCCCGTAGAGGTGGCGGAATCTTTCTGTGGTCGCTCCCCGAGTCTTAGGGTTTCGGGAGGAAGATATACGCCAGAGGGGAGAGGCTGGAGTGGGCCAGGGTGGCCACACCACTCCCTAGCGCGGCCTAGGCTTGCCCGCGCCATGGGGTGGTGTGGGCCCCCTGTGGCCCATCTCCGCTCCATCTTCTGGCATCCTTAATCTTCTGGAAAAATAGGATTTTCTGTATATTTTCTCGAATTTTCTGATCTTCGCGAAGTTTGCCTCAAAACAGCACCTTTTCCATCAGAATCCTGACTGCAGCGGTCCATGCTCCAAAAGTCATCAACCATGCAAAAACAGATGAAATAACATAAGTATCACCTCTCAATACGAAATATATCAATGAATAATAGTGAATTAAGACATAGAATAGTGATGCAACATGGACGTATCAACTCCCCCCAAGCTTAGACTTCGCTTGTCCCCAAGCGAAACTGAGCTCAATAAACATGACCTCAAGTTTATGGAGTGAAGAGTCAATAAAAGAATACGTACAAGAAGCATCACATTCATCAAATACATAGATCATAATATAATAAAACTCACTATTATACAACTCAACTTGCAATGAGTAAAGGAAACACAATAAAGATACATAAAGTGAATCATAATTGGTAATGGAAAACTTAGCTCTTGGTCAAAGAATAGTTGATAATTTGCTGGAGTTCACAAATAGCTGGTTTTCCAAAGAAAGCTTTCAAAGTAGTAAACATCAAGATAAGAGCAATGTGCAAAACAAGGAACATAAGAAACATGAATGCATAAATCATCGTATGAATGAATGGAACACATCAACTCAAAATACTTGCCGAGATAGAAAGGAATAGGTTTACTGACTCAACTACAAAGTAAAAGAAAGGGCCCTTCAAAGAGGGAAGCAGGGATTACAAGTCTCATAAAGAGCTCCCAAAAATTATGATACTTACTAGCTTTCAGCTCTCATTGCCCCTATCATAGGCATCTTTAGGTGATTAAGGTTAAAGTGACACAACTAAGAGGATATGCTTGACAAGTTATAAGTTGAAATCTCAAGCCCCTTACTTATGAGTACCGATCCTCATGCTACTCAACTTCACTCACGAGCAAGCTCTTGTCATTGTAAATACATGCGTATCATTGAGAACCGCCAACGGGGTACCCCTTGCACATGACACAGGAGCTATCCCATAATCAAAATGACAAGGCAAGCAGACAGTCATCTCAGCGATCTTTTTATTTGCTATTTTCATAGGTTTTTATTGAGGATGCTTCATAGAATGCTCACTATAGTTACGCTGCAAGTTTCCACCATGATTAGGCATGGCTTAGGCTAGCGGCCCAGGCGTTTCTCTAACACACATATAAACTCCATGATCTTACAAGTTCCACTTTTATTTCACACCGCCGGGATCCATAAGCAAAAGAACATGATATCAACTAGGTACAAGTACCAATGAAGTGTTGAAAGCGGTTCCCATGATACATGGTTCGGCTAACTTCAACTCATAAAGCACAAGCATATACGCAACAAAGAAGGACCCAATGGTTCAAGTTTATTAAATGCAAGAAAGTAAAGTGTGCCATCAAGTTCGTGAGAGCTTTAATCACTAAATTTCACATAACAAGTTTAATTTGGGAGGTAGATAAAACAAGAATTTACTTGGAATAGCAATAATGCTACTAGGTAGGTATTGTGGACACAAATGGCGAAGGTTTTGGTTTAAAGGAGGCGGATGCATGAGAAGAATTTCCTCTCAGTACAGGTTTTTGTCTAGCAAGGCTGGGTAGCAAGTATAAGAGTTGAAGGAAACAAACAAACATACAAATGGTAAATACAAACATGCAATCTTCCTTGGAAGCACAAAAGATCTTAACTAGAGAAAACTAGACTTATGAGCAAATCAAGAAAGAAAGATGATGAAATTATTTTCCTCTAGAGTACTTCTATCTTTTTATTTTCAACTCTCAAAAAGGGTGTTGCTACTGACCGATCCAGGTTTTCCAAAACCAACTGAATTAACTCAATGATCCCAAAGTGCTACCAATACTAACAACAAGATCAATCATATAACCATGAATTGAAAACTATCATAAGCTATGCAAAAGAGTGGATGATAGAACTTCTCATTAGTACTCCATAATGGAAACTCACACCAAGGGATACAAATCTAACGAGAGAGGGGACACTTCCATAATGCAAACCATACTACAAAATAACTCCTCTATTCATGATATGACTCTACTAATAAGGTAAAAAAATAGAAGATAGTGATATGATATCGCGACACTCCCCCAAGCTTGGAACAAACCAAGGGGATGCCAAACCTGATGACGAATTACTCCTTAGGTGGTGGTGGTATCTTCTCATCTTCGTTCGTCTTCTAGGGTAAAGGCTTCCCATCAACAAAGAACATCGTGGTTTCCAACATCCTAAAACTTGCAGCAGCACTTATGCGTTTAAATCTAGCCTCATACTCACAGTTTTGATTTTGAACGTCATAGAACTGTGCTTGCAGTTTGGTGGTTGTTTGGCGGAGTGAAAAGACTTCATCTTTGAGTTCAGAAGTCTCCTTTTGGTGCTCGGCGATGAGTTCGGAACAAATCTTTTGGATGATGTCCACTTCGCGCTCCGCCATCTTCCTGTACCTAAAGACTTCTTGCTCTAATGCTTCCAATCTGTCCTCCAGATTTCCTTCACCCTTAGGGCCTTGAACCTCCTTAATCCGGACCTCCCCACCTTCGAGCAACAACTCCTTGGGATGAATCTTCAATTCTCTCATATATGGGTTGATGATATCTTCTAAGGGATCTCCCTTGGATGTTCCAGGGGAAGACATTGTGGCTCCAAATCTGAGATTACACCTGGCAGAAACAGATTGAAACAAAAACACAATGAAAACACGATATACGAACCTCGGAAGATCCGGGGGGTTATATATTACAAAGTTTCATATCAAAAGGAATGTACTGGGAGAAAACGGGTCGGAGACGGAGTCCTGGGTGGCCTCACCACCTGGTGGCGCGGCCAGGGGTGGGCCCGCGCCATGGGGATAGCTTTCCTTATTGACTGAAAACTACAAAAATATAGTTGGATTGTATTTTCACGGAACTTTTCTTACCAGAACTGTTCCCTAGTTGGAAACGGACTCTGCAGGTCTCTGAATTTGGTCCTCAATGAATTTCTCTGGAGTTACAACTTGAAAGGCATCAACATCTTCATTGTAAGAATCTCCAACAATATAGTGTTTGAGTCGCTATCCATTCACTACTTGTGTAGTATTATCTTTTAGAGAAGAAATTTTTATTGCTCCTGAACAGTATACTTCTTCAATGATGAAAGGTCCTTCCCATTTTGATAGTAGCTTACCTGCAAAAAATCTGAAAAAAGACCTATACAATAGAACTTTCTCACCAACATGAAATTCTCTCTTAAGTATTCGCTTGTCATGCCATCTTTTAACTTTTTCTTTAAAGAGCCTAGCATTCTCATAGGCTTCACTCCTCCATTCATCTAAAGAGCTTAAGTCAAAAAGTCTTTTCTCACCAGCTAGCTTACAATCTCTATTTAGTTCTTTCACTGCCCAGTAAGCTTTGTGTTCTAATTCTAAGGGTAAGTGGCAAGCTTTCCCATAAACCATTTTATAAGGAGACATTCCCATGGGATTCTTATAAGCAGTTCTATAAGCCCATAAAGCATCATTCAACTGCTTAGCCTAGTTTTTTCTAGACCTACTAACAGTCTTTTGTAAGATAGATTTAATTTCTCTATTTGATAACTCTACTTGCCCGCTAGTTTGGGGGTCATAAGATAAAGCAATCCTATGATTAACATCATACTTAGCGAGGGTCTTCCTAAAACTGCCATGAATGAAATGAGAACCCCCATCAGTCATGAGATACCTAGGCACTCGAAACCTAGGAAAGATAACATCCTTAAGCATTTTTAGAGAGGTTTCTCCGTCAGCACTTTTCGTAGGAATGGCTTCTACCCACTTAGTAACATAATCAATGGCAACAAGAATATGAGTGTAACCCTTCGAAGGAGGGAAAGGACCCATAAAGTCGAATCCCCAACAATCAGAAGGTTCAATTACTAGAGAGTAATTCATAGGCATTTCATTACGTCTAGAAATATTACCAACATGTTGACATTCATCACAAGATAAAACAAATTTTCTTGCATCTTTAAAAAGGGTAGGCCAGTAGAAACCTGATTGTAATACCTTTTGTGCAGTTCTCCTGCATGATGTCCTCCATAGGCGCTCCCGTGACATTTACGCAATATCTCTTTTTGTTCATACTCTGGAACACATCTTCGCATAATACCATCAACCCCTTCTTTGTATAAGTGTGGGTCATCCCAAAAATAATGCCTCAAATCATAAAAGAACTTTCTTCTTTGCTGAGCTGTAAAAGTTGGAGGCAAATACTTGGAGACAATAAAGTTAGCATAATCAGCATACCAAGGGCTTCCTCGCGAGTTCACCCCTACTGCAGCTAATTGCTCATTTGGAAAACTATCATTAATAGGCATAGGATCAAAAGAGATGTTTTCCAAGCGAGATAAATTATCAGCTACATGATTTTCAGCACCCTTTCTATCTACTATATGTAGATCAAACTCTTGTAAAAGCAGTACCCATCTAATAAGCCTAGGCTTAGCGTCCTTCTTTGTCATAAGATATTTAATAGCAGCATGATTAGTATGAATAGTTACTTTTGAGTCCACAATATAGGGCCTAAACTTATCACAAGTAAAGACAACAGCTAGAAATTCCTTTTCAGTAGTAGCATAATTCCTTTGAGCAGCGTCTAGAGTCTTTCTAGCATAATGGATAACGTTCAGCTTTTTATCAATATGTTGCCCAAGGACAGCACCTACAGCAAAATCACTAGCATCACACATTATTTCAAAGGGTAAACTCCAATCAGGTGGTTGAACAATAGGAGCTGTTGTTAAAGCCTTTTTAAGAGTTTCAAAAGCTTCCTTACAATCGTCATCAAAAACAAAGGGTACATCCTTTTGAAGAAGATTAGTAAGGGGTTTTGATATCCTAGAAAAGTCTTTAATAAACCTTCTATAGAAACCATCATGACCAAGGATACTACGAATACCTTTTATGTCTCTTGGGCATGGCATCTTCTCAATTGCCTCAACCTTAGCTCTATCAACTTCTATTCCTCTTTCAGAAACTTTATGCCCAAGAACAATCCCTTCGTTAACCATGAAGTGGCATTTCTCCCAATTAAGAACAAGATTAGTTTCTTCACATCTCTGCAAAACTTTATCAAGGTTGTGCAGACAATTATCAAAAGAAGTTCCGTAGACATAAAAGTCATCCATGAACACTTCTACAATTTCCTCACAAAGCCATGAAAGATAGCAGACATACACCTTTGGAAAGTAGCAGGAGCATTACATAAACCAAAAGGCATACGTCTATAAGCATAAGTTCCATAAGGGCAAGTAAAAGTCGTTTTTTCTTGATCTTGTTGTTTAACAGCAATTTGAGAGAAACCAGAATAACCATCAAGAAAACAAAAATGGGTCTTTTTAGACAACCTTTCCAACATTTGATCAATAAAAGGAAGCGGGTAGTGATCTTTCTTAGTGACTTTATTGACTTTCCTAAAATCGATGCACATCCTATAGCCTACTACTATTCTTTGAGGAATAAGCTCATCGTTATCATCAGGGACAACGGTAATACCTCCCTTTTTAGGAACACAATGAACATGACTAACCCATTCACTATCAGCAATAGGGTAAATAATACCAACATCAAGGAGTTTCAATACCTCATTCCTTACCACTTCCTTCATCTTAGGATTTAAACGTCGTTGGTGCTCCACTACTGGCTTCACATCTGGTTCTATGTTGATAGAATGCTGACATATAGTAGGTGAAATCCCTTTCAAATCATCCAGAGTATAGCCCATAGCTCCTCGGTGTTTCTTCAAAACTTCCAATAATCTTTCTTCTTCCTCCCCTGAAAGTTTAGCGCTAATAATAATAGGATATATCTTTTTATCATCAATAAAAGCATATTTAAGATCATCAGGGAGAGGTTTTAGATCGAAGACCGGGTCCTTTTTAGGTGGCAAAGTGGTACCCAAGTCTTCTATAGGCAAGTCATGTTTAAGCAACCTGGGTTGACGACGGAGGATCTCGTCAATCTCATTCCTTTCATCCATGAAGATCTCACTTTCGTGATCTTCCATAAATTGTTGCAAAGCATTGTTAGGAGCAAGAGAGATAGAAGCAAGCTGTTCAACTCTAAAATCCTCATTAGGGGTTTCCTCTTCGCAAGGTTCTTTAGTAAATTTCGAAAAATTAAACTCATAAGATTCCCCATCAAACTTAGTCAAGATTTTCTCCCTCTTGCAATCAATAATAGCACCACAAGTACTCAAGAAAGGTCAACCGAAAATGATAGGATAAGTTTTACTAGCAGCTGAACCAAGTACTAGAAAATCAGCAGGATACTTGATCTTACTACAAAGGACTTCCACGTCTCGCACAATGACAATTAGAGAGATAGTCTCTCTATTAGGAAGGTGAATAACCACATCAATCTCCTCCAACTCGCAAGGACTTATTTCATGCATAATTTCTCTGTAAAGCTCATAAGGAATATCACTAGAGCTTGCACCAATATCACATAAACCATAATAGCAATGATCACCAATTCTAACAGAAAGCACAGGAACACTATGTGCATCTATTGGGATGTGAAACAATATTGGAAGCATCCTCACAGAAGACTATGTGCCCATCTTCTACGCTTTTAGTAACAAGGTCTTTCACAATTGCTACGACAGGTTCAATGTTTATTTGTTCATCAGGTTTTATAGTTTTCTTTCCACTTTTAGTGATTACATTAGTTATCATAAGGATGATCCTTTACCTTATCTGGGAAGGGAATCTTCTCGATGTAAGGTTCAGGTAGGATATGATCAATAATGCAACACTCAGTGCTCCAAATAGGAACATGGTCAACCATATCTTTATAAGACGCATGGTACTTATTCCATCCCTTTTTTGGAATTTCAATATACGAAGCAAAAGCTCTAAAGCAATTCGTAATAACTTGCAAATCAATACCATAAGAATTATTAATATTTTGAAAGTCATCAGTTCCCATAAAAGATTCAATGCATTCATAATCATATTTTATACCTGACTTTCTACCTTTGTCGTTCTCCCAAGCTTCAGCATTGTCTTGAATACGGTCCAGAAGGTCCCATTTAACTTCTTCCATGCGAGTGAATGATCCAGCACAAGAAGCATCCAATAAATCCTTGTCATGTAGAGGGAGCCTTGCATAAAAGTTATTGATAATAATATTGTTGGGGAGCTCATGAATGGGACATTTGAGCATTAGTAACTTCAATCTCCCCCAAGCTTGAGTAGTACTCTCTCCATCGAGAGGCCAAAAGTTGTATATTTGATTCCGATCTTTATGAATTTCACTAGGAGGATAAAACTTTGAATAAAAGAGAGGCATTATTTCCTCCCATTCCAGAGCTTGACCATTCTTTAGCAGCTTATACCATTCCTCAGCTCTTCCTTTCAGTGATAATGAGAATAACTTCTTCTTAACTTGATCTGTAGTAATACCTGCGAATTTGAACAACCCGCATAATTCGTGTATAAAGAGTAAATGATCACCGGGATGGACAGTTCCATCCCCAACATAGTAGTTATCCATAACACGATCAATAATTCTTGTAGGTATTTTGAAAACATCTTTCTCAGCAGGTGGTGGCTTATCTACTACCTTAGCAGTGGTAGTAGCATTACCAAATAAGAAACTCAGTGAATTATCCATAACGAAAATAAAGCAACTAGCAGAAGTAAACAATACTCACAGTAGAAGTTTCCTTTACCAGTTCCACTCTCCAATAGTGCTTCACTCCCCAAAAACGGCGCTAGAAAATAGTCTTGATGACCCACAAGTATAGGGGGTGTATCGCAGTATTTTCGATAAGTAAGAGTGTCGAACCCAAGAGGAGCAAAAGGTGCTGGCTAGTGGTATGGATCAGGAATTCTCTGCAAATACTTAGCAAACGGATTTTTAGGGGTTTTCGATAAAGCAAGTAAACAAAGTACGAGTAAATAAAAGACAGTAGGAATAAATGCAGCAAGTGGCCCAATCCTTTATGTAGCAAAGGACAAGCCGGTTGTATTTCTATAGATGACCAAACGTTCTCGAGGACACATGGGAAGACTGTCAAGTGCTTTCGCTTCATATAGTCGATTAATCTTCTCTAGCTTGCTAAGTGTTGTGTGGGTGAACCTGTGCTAATGTACCGTCCCATCCAAGAGTTAATATATACTTGTGATTAAACCCCCTTGCAAACATCCGTAAGTACAAGAAAGTAATTAAGGTAGAAACCTAACCACAACTTTAAACTCTAAGACCCTCACGTCCCTTGTGCAATGGTTTCCTAACGGGGGTTCAGGTTTCTGTCACTCCGGCAACCCCTACGATTAGTAGCCAAATACACAATGCATTCCCCTAGGCCCATATAGGTGAAGTGTCATGTAGTCGACGTTCACATGACACCACTAGAAGAAGTACACCACAACTTAAATAACAATCTATTGAATCTTTCTCAACGCAACTCCACTACTAACAACAAGACTTCTCCCATGTCCTCAAGAACAAAACGAACTACTCACAAGACATCATATGGATCATGATCAGAGATGGAATAATGATGTATAACAATCTGAACATAAACAATAATTCAATGGTTCACTCAATAACATCAACTACAAAGAGTAATCAACACCCGGAAAGTTTCCCCTATGAACTATGGCAAGATTCAACGCAATTGTTACAACAATATGGAGATGGTGATGAGGGTGCTGATGGTGATGATGGTGGTGGTGGTGATGATGATGATCCCGATGAAGTCCAGCTTGATGGTGGTGTTGATGGCGACGATCTCCCCTCTCCAGGAAGGAATTCCCCTGGCAAAAATCTGTCTGCTGGAGAGATCTTTCTCTCTCGGTGTTTTCCGCCCCGCAGAGGCGGCAGAATCTTTCTGTGGTCTCTCCCCGAGTCTTAGGGTTTCGGGAGGAAGATATACGCCAGAGGGGAGAGGCTGGAGTGGGCCAGGGTGGCCACACCACTCCCTGGCGCGGCCTAGGCCTGCCCGCGCCATGGGGTGGTGGGGGCCCCCTGTGGCCCATCTCCACTCCAGCTTCTGGCATCCTTAATCTTCTAGAAAAATAGGATTTTCTGTATATTTTCCCGGATTTTCTAATCTTCGCGAATTTTGCCTCAAAACAACACCTTTTCCATCAGAATCCTGACTGCAGCGGTCCATGCTCCAAAAGTCATCAACCATGCAAAAACAGATGAAATAACATAAGTATCACCTCTCAATACGAAATATATCAATGAATAATAGTTAATTAAGACATAGAATAGTGATGCAAAATGGACGTATCAGAGACTTGCACAACACAACCACAGAACTTTGTCCCCAACGTACAATGAGGTTGTCAATATCACTGGTTTTGCTGAAAACAAAGGATTAAACGTATCGAATGGAAGGAAGTAAACACAAAGCAGTAAACAGTTGATTGTAGATTGAATGTTTAAGAAAGGACCGGGGTCCATAGTTCACTAGAGATCGCTCTCCTTAAGATAGATAACATGCTAGGTGAAAAAATTACAGCGGGGCAATTGACAAACATCGAGAACGCATACAAGCATATACTAATCATATTGACTCCTTTGAGATTCGATTGGGCATTAGAACATTATACATAGACCGTCATCCAACTGCATCTATGACTAATAATCCACCTTCAGGTTATCATCCGACCCCCTTCCAGTATTAAGTTGCAAGCAACAGATTATTGCATTACGCATTGCGTGTAAAGTAAACAATACGATTGTTCTATGAACAAAGGATTGTTGTTTTCTCCCTAGTAGCAATAGCACATCTAGTACCTTAGAGATTTCTGTCACTTCCCCAGATTACTAGAGGCATGGACCCACTATCGAGCATAAATACTAACTCTTGGAGTTGCTAGCATCTACTTGGCCAAGATAGCTACTAACAACAGAAAGCATGCAAGATCACAAACAACAAAGACACGATAGAATCAATAATCAATCTGAAATAGCATCTCAATATCCATCGGATCCCCGCAAACACAACATGTAGAATTACAAATAGATGATCTTGATCATGAATGGAGCTCACAAGATCTAAACATGATAGCACAAAGGAGGATAACCAGCCATCTAGCTACTACATGGACCTGTAGTCCAGAGATGAACTACGCACGCATCACACCGGAGGCTTGCATGATGATGAAGAAGGCCTCCAGGGTGAATTCCCCTCTCCGGCAGGGTGCCGGGAAGAGCTTCAGATCCCTCCCGATATAGGGAGGGAGATGACGACGGCTACAGAATCTTTCGTGGAATTTTGATCGGGTACTTAGGGTTTCTGTATCGGAGGCATCTTATAGGCGAAAGGGGAGGCCGGGGGGGGGGGGGTGCCGGAGGCGGCCAGACCACCCCCTGGCGCGGGCCAGGCTGGGCCGCGTGGCTAGGTGGTGTGGCGGCCCCTGGCCCCTCTCCGTCTCGTATTCTGAATCCTTGTGTCCCTCGGTGAAAAACTGACTTTGGCTTTTGTCCCGTCCAATTCCGAGAATATTCATTTTCTGACTTTCCTGGAACCAAAAACAGCAGAAAACAGGCAGCTGGCACTGTGTCTCTTATTAATAGGTTAGTCCAAGAAAGTGTATAGAAAGTACTCCAAAGTTGGAACAAAACATAAGAAAGTAGATACGTTAGCAACATATCAACATCCCCAAGCTTAACTCATGCTCGTCCTCGAGTAGGTAAGTAATAAAAAGAAAGAATAATTTTTGAGGTGACATGCACCATCATAAACTTGATCAAAGTATCTGTAAAACAATGATAGCTGGGATCATAGTACTTCAATAATAACATGAAAGACAAAGTTCTAACAATAAGGCAAAGCAACTAAGTTGCAACATGAAAAGGCACAAACAGAAGATTTGTGAATAACAATGCTTTGCAAGACGTTTGTTTGTTTCACATAAAGAAAACATAACATAGTGGCATTCAACTTGTCCCTCATAGAGTAGCAAACATAAATGCATAGGACACCTTCAAAGTTCATAAGAGTGACTAGATACAAATAGTTTAAAACAAGAAATATCAAGGCTATGCATCAATCAACAAGTCTTGGGACAATACACATAGAACTAAGAATGGCCACTATGCTCTCAAAGTAGGTGCATAAAGATAGAAGGTGGAGACTCAACATAAAAGTAAAAGAAAGGCCTTCATAGAAGGAAGTAGGGATTCAAGTTTCATAAAGAGCTTCCAAAAATTATGGTACTTATTAGCTTTCAGCTCTCATTGCCCCTATCATAAGCATCTTGAAGGTGATTAAGGTTAAAGTGACACAACTAAGAGGATATGCTTGACAAGTTATAAGCTGAAATCTCATGCCCCTTACTTACGAAGACCGAACCTCATACTACTCAACTTTAGTCACAAGTAAGCTCTTATCATTGTAAGTACATATGTATCATAGAGAACCGCCAACGGGGGTACCCCTTGCACATGATACAGGAGCTATCCCATAATCAAAATGACAAGGCAAGCAGACAATGAGCATCTCAGCAATCTTTTTATTTGCTATTTGCATAGGTTTTTGTTGAGGATGCTTCATAGAGTGCTCATTATGGTTATGCTACAAGTTTCCACCATGATTAGGCATGGCTTAGGCTAGCGGCCTAGGCGTTTCTCTAACACAAATATAAACTCCATGATCTTACAAGTTCCCCTTTTATTTCACACCACTGGGATCCATAAGCAAAAGAACATGATATCAACAGGGTACAAAGTACAAGTGCAATGTTGAAAGCATCCCCCATGATACATGGTTATTCTAACTTCAACTTATAAAGCGCAAGCATATACGCAACAAAGATGGACGCAATGGTTCAAATTTATTAAATGCAAGAAAAGTAAAGTGTGCCATCAAGTTCGTGAGAGCTTTAATCACTAGTTTCCTCATAACAAGTTTAATTCGTAAGGTAGACAAAAACATGAATATACTTGGAATAGAATATGCTAATAGGTAGGTATGGTGGACTCTTTGCAATAACTTGGTTTTAGGAGTTGGATGCATGAGTGGAACTCATACTTGGTTGTGGAGGCTAGCAAAAGACTAGAGCGACCAACTAAGAGAGCAATAATGGCCATAATCATGCAGAGCGACAAAACATCATTGATTAAAGCATAAAGTGGTATGACAAGTCAAAAACTAAAGAATCATCAAGGCTATGGTAACTTTGGATAGTCATAACATGGTGTGAGCATGCGCCAAATCAACCCTAATAAAGCATCAAAGGAGAATACCATAATACTATGCTTTAATATGCTAAAACAACACATGATTCTTCCATGGCACATTAAGCAATCTCAATTGTTTATAACATGTCATGCTACAGCAAAGATCACTAAGTATAAAGCCAAAACAATATCAAGAATGGCATGACGAAGCATAGGGCATAGTTAAAAACAAGCTCTCTTTTATCACTTAAGCATGAACTTTCCTACTCTTTTCCAATCCAAACCAAACTATTTGAAAACTAATGTATGAAAGAGGGGGTCCAACCAATTTATTCAGCAAACTAAGAAAACCAAGAAAACTAAGCAAACGAAAAATGAAAAAGAAGACGCTCCAAGAACAACACAACTGTGCATGAAACAATAAAGATAAAGCGTTTGGAAGAAACCTGGGATTTTTATTGATGAAGAAGGGGATGCCTTGGGCATCCCCACGCTTTGACGCTTGTAATTCTTGGATATTTCTTGGGGTGACATGCATGGCATCCCCAATCTTGAGCTTTAGTCCATTCTTCATCTCATTACTCATTCCTTTCATACACCTGAAATGTTTTCCTTCATACAAAACTTCACACAATCTTTATTAGCAACATTAGTGCACTCAAGTTAATAAGTCTTTAGGTTCAGTTACAATACCAATAAAACTTTAATTAAAACACAAGATACTGTAGAACTTCCCTCAAAAATCTCAATTCCCCAAAAGAACTCAAAAAGGAACCAACAAGAAGCAAATGCAAATAACGGCAGAAATCTGTCAAAACAGACCAGCAGGTAAAGACGAATTTTTTCGAAGACCTTATGTTGCTCAAATCGAAAAGTGTTGAACTAATGAAAGTTAGAAAACAACCTGGGGCATAAGGACAAAAATTCACGCCTCAAAAGGACGTACAGAGATTTTACATGAATTTGTACGGTGAAGCACAAAAATCTGTTTTGGGACAGCAACTTTCCCAATCATTACTTCTCTCTCATTAGAGGTTACTCTTGGCACAAAAAGAAAATAAAAAGGATAAGGAGCGGTTATTACAGAAGTAATAACTTCCAAGAATCATTTAAAACTTTTGGGTTATCTCCCAATAAGTACTTTTCTTTAACGCCTTTAAGTTAGGCATGATAATTTGAGAAGATGCTCACTAGGAAATATGAATTAAAGTAAAAGAGAGAATCAAGAAGCAAATTCAAAACACATTTAAGTATAAACCTCTTCCTATGCATAGGAATCTTATACGCAAATAAATTCACAAAGAACAAAGGGACATGCATAGGGCGATAAAATGAGAGTAACTTCAAAACTTTCAGCAAATAGAGAGGTGTTTCAGTACCATGAAAACTTTTACAACCATATTTTCCTCTCTCATAATAATTTTCAGTAGCCTCATGAATAAACTCAACAATATAACTATCACATAAAGCATGCTTTTCATGATCTACAAACACTAGAGCTTTATTATAAACATTTTCAAAAGAATCCTCAGGAACATGACATTCGTGCTCCTTTGGTAAGCATGGGGGACAATCAAATAATGTAAGAGGTAAAGAGTTACTCTCATTAGAAGGTAGGGATGGGTAGATCCATTCTTCCTCCTCTTGATCATCACTCTCCTCCTCTTTTTCATCCAATGAGCTTCCAGTTTCAGCAATTTCTTCTTCCATAGGCTCCTGCAAGGCATTAGTCTCTTCCATTGGTGGACATCATCTATTAAGATATTCAAGAATATAGCCATTTTCTACCTTGTAATTATCAAAGCAAAATCTAAGTATATCATAAACCTCATATTTATAAGGTGAATCATCAGTATTTTAAGCAAACGAGCAAGTTCAAATGCACCCTTCCAATCAATAAATTCTTCAATTTGTTCCACATCATAAAAGTCATAATTCCCTTTAACATAAGAAGATATGGTAACATTATCATTATACTCACATTGAAAAGGGAGGTGTTTATACCTCCTACAACAACAAGATTTATCAAAGCAATAAGTAATATTATAAGTAGAGCACACGTTTATAGCAATGGTATACAATTTATCAATTTGTTCCCATAAGTGTTTCCCTTTTTGTGACAAGCGGTGTTCCTTATAATAATATTTTTGTTCTTCCATGAACCCACCTTGCCAATAAGATTCAGTTTCAAAGAAACCATCCATTGATAGAAATCATGATAAAGCAAGGCAATAGCTGACCAATGAAAATAACAACTATAGTAGGAACTATTTTTGTGTGTTTTTGATAAAGAAACAAGCAAACAAAGCAAAAATAAACTAAGCAAAACAAATAAAACAAAGTAAAGAGATTGGTTATGAGAGACTCCCCTTGTGAAGATGTCCTTGACTCCCCGGCACCGGTGCCAGAAAATCAGTTGCTTAGACCAAAATATATCGAGCCCATTGGGGAATCCCAAGAGGAAGGTATGATGAGCACATCAGCAAGTTTTCCCTCAGTTATGAAACCAAGGTTATCAATCTAGTAGGAGCAAGGAAACACCTCAAAGGTGTTGCTAGCTGAACTTTGGCAGGGCGCACTACCGATGCCAGCAGCACCGTGGAGACCTGCACAACACAACCATAGAACTTTTCCCCAACTTCCGATGAGGTTGTCAGTCGCACCGGTTTTGCTGCAAACAAAGGATTAAACGTATCGAGTGGAAGAAGTAATAGTTTGCAGAAAGTAAACACAAAACAGTAAACAGTTGATTGTAGATTAATGATAAAAGAAAGGACCGGGGCCCATAGTTCACTAGTGGTGGCTCTCCTTAAGATAGATGACATGTTGGGTGAAGAAATTACAGCGAGGCAATTGACAAACATCGAGAAAGCAATATGCATATACTACTCATCTTGACTCCTTTGAGACTTGATTGGGCATTACAACATTACTAGATCATTTAGGCGCGCGTTGCCGCGCCAGTCTATTAGGAATATATAATGTTAGGAAATGATATAAATCTATTTAGAGTCATGTTAATAACTATTATGAGGTACACAGAAAACTTGCCAAGTCATCATCTTCAGGCGTTAGAGCTCCCGTTTTAGGGGGTGTCAAGTGTCAACTGCAACAAGAGTATAAATTTTTTGCAACAAGAGCTAAATCTCTTTAGTTTTGAAACCACGTTGTCAGTGGTTCACTTCAGATCCAATCCATGGAAATATTAAGAGAATGCATGAAATTACCACCAAGGATAGGTCAGTGCAAAATCATTGAAATGGTGATGGTTCATGCTAAAATCTCCATTTGTTTCTTTACATGAGATACCACCACCTCAAAATGAAAAAGATCCAATTTTAATCAACTTCTCTTGCATCCTTACTGGTCTTCCATGTAGTGCAAATAATCTTGGAAAAATGAATGAAGTGAAATACGTAAAGAACATTGAGTAAAATAAAAACTTACCCGCTTGTAAGTGTGCTTGCTGCTCCACGTGTTGCAGGAGCATCTCCAGTTCAGTATTCTATGTAGAAATTTTAGTCGTGTACGGAGAATGCCAATTTGATGTATAGAGACCCATCCCCTAGGGATGAGCATAAGTAGCACAAGTAAATCAGACGGCTAAAAATAGTTTCATGCAACGATCGGACGGTCAAAAACATAAGAGTCATGAGGGAGATCCCTTTTGTCCCAGTTATACTATCCCTAATGTAGAAATTTCAGTCGTGTAAGTGTACTTGTTGCTCCATGTACTGCAGGGGCAGATGCGATGCCAAGATATCACCCTTTTATCTCCTAATCCTGAGCACCATAGCTGTGAGGGAAGCCATAGCCGATGCGCGAACAAATGATGGGGATGAAGCGGCGATCAGACTTAGGGTTGACATTGCGGGAAGTAGGTCACGGGAAGGGGGGTGGATATGCATCTCTCGTATCCCTTGTTGATCCATAGGGACAACAACACGTCGAGGGGAGAGGCTAGGCGCGCTGGCGGAACAATCCTCCCCAGTCCCATGTCGTCGACTTTCACTGGCATCGCGACCTAGGAGAGAGAGTAGGCGGCGGCATCCTAATCGAGACACGATCCGCCGTCGCTGTCTCTGATATAGTTAGGTAGTACAGGAGGGGAAGGGAAGGGTGGTGTGGCATGGGAATGAAGAGCTCGGGAATTCCCTGATGATATGAATGGGCTCGGTGCACAAGCCGAACTAACAAGATTGGGCTGCTACAACAGTTTTGGCCCAATTCACCGGAGAATGCCATTTGATGTATAGAGACCCATCCCCTAGGGATGAGCATAAGTAGCACAAGTAAATCGGACGGCTAGGGATGAGCATAAGTAGCACAAGTAAATCAGACGGCTAAAAATAGTTTCATGCGATGATCGGACGGTCAAAAACATAGGAGTCGTGAGTAAAATAAAAAATTACCCGCTTGTAAGTGTACTTACTACTCCACGTGCTGCAGGAGCATCTCTAGTTCAGTATTCTATGTAGAAATTTCAGTCGTGTAAGTGTACTTGTTGCTCCATGTACTGCAGGGGCAGATGCGATGCCAAGATATCACCCTTTTATCTCCCAATCCTGAGCACCATAGCTGTGAGGGAAGCCATAGCCGATGCACGAACAAATGATGGGGATGAAGCGGCGATCAGACTTAGGGTTGACATTGGGGGAAGTAGGTCACGGGAAGGGGAGGTGAATATGCATCTCTCGTATCCCTTGTTGATCCATAGGGCCAACAACACGTCGAGGGGAGAGGCCAGGCGCGCTGGCGGAACATCCTCCCCAGTCCCATGTCATCGACTTTCACCGGCATCGCGGCCTAGGAGAGAGAGTAGGCGGCGGCATCCTAATCGAGACACAATCCGTCGTCGCTGTCTCTGATAGAGTTAGGTAGTATGGGAGGGGAAGGGCAGGGTGGTGTGGCATGAGAACGAAGAGCTCGGGAATTTCCCGATGATATGAATGGGCTTGGTGCACAAGCCGAACTAACAAGAGTGGGCTGCTACAACAGTTTTGGCCCAATTCATCGGAGAATGCCAATTTGATGTATAGAGACCCATTCCCTAGGGATGAGCATAATTAGCACAAGTAAATCGGACGACTAAAAATAGTTTCATGCGACGATCGGACGGTCAAAAACATAGAAGTCATGAGGGAGCTCCCTTTTGTCCCAGTTATACTATCCCTAATACATAGACCGTAATCCAACTGCATCTATGACTAATAATCCACCTTCAGGTTATCATCCGACCCCCTTCCAGTATTAAGTTGCAAGCAACGGATAATTACATTACGCATTGCGTGTAAAGTAAACAATACGATTGTTCTATGAACAAAGGATTGTTGTTTTCTCCCTAGTAGCAATAGCACATCTAGTACCTTAGAGATTTCTGTCACTTCCCCAGATTACTAGAGGCATGGACCCACTATCGAGCATAAATACTAACTCTTGGAGTTGCTAGCATCTACTTGGCCAAGATAGCTACTAACAACAGAAAGCATGCAAGATCACAAACAACAAAGACACGATAGAATCAATAATCAATCTGAAATAGCATCTCAATATCCATCGGATCCCCGCAAACACAACATCTAGAATTACAAATAGATGATCTTGATCATGAACGGAGCTCACAAGATCTAAACATGATAGCACAAAGGAGGAGAACCAGCCATCTAGCTACTACATGGACCTGTAGTCCAGAGATGAACTACTCACGCATCACACCGGAGGCTTGCATGATGATGAAGAAGGCCTCCAGGGTGAATTCCCCTCTCCGGCAGGGTGTCGGGAAGAGCTTTAGATCCCTCCCGATCTAGGGATGGAGATGACGGCAGCTATAGACTCTTTCGTGGAATTTTGATCGGGTACTTAGGGTTTATGTATCAAAGGCATCTTATAGGTGAAAGGGGAGGCCAAGGGGGTGCCGGTGGTGGCCAGACCACCCCCTGGCGCGGGCCAGGATGGGCTGCGCAGCCAGGTGGTGTGGCGCCCCCCTAGCCCCTCTCCGTCTCGTATTCTGGCTCCTTGTGTCCCTCGGTGAAAAACTGACTTTGGCTTTTGCCCCGTCTAATTCTGAGAATATTCATTTTCTAACTTTCCTGGAACCAAAAACAACAGAAACAGGCAGCTGGCACTGTGGCTCTTGTTAATAGGTTAGTCCAAGAAAGTGTATAGAAAGTACTCCAAAGTTGGAACAAAACATAAGAAAGTAGATAAAAACGAAGCATGGACATCAAAAATTATGGATACGTTAGCAACGTATCACACACTCACATTCCCTTCGCATGTAAGAAACATCTCTAGCCTATTGCGTTCGGTTAGAGTGTGGAATCACATACTAACCGATTGCTTTATCATATTGAGGATCTGCTCTTTTGTACTTGGCCTTGGTGCAAGGTGGGCGATGAGAACCAGAGCCACCTGTGAATATAGAGTAAGGGATAAAGCATGTGGATAAGCATATATGGCCATGATTCAAAAACAAAAGCCTCAAACCTTTGATTGTGTACCCAAAGTCATCTACACCGGAGTCTACGGTGTGCAACACCGGAATCTCTGGTCTGTGCAAAAAGCACACCGGAGTCTCCAGTCTAAGAGACCAAAAACTTCGGTCCAAAGATCGGTTTGCACAACAGAGGCCGTGGGGAGTGATTTCGAGCAGATCGATCAAGGAAACTTAGCTATTGTGTGAAGAGTGTCCACAAACAAGAGTTTCCATTGGACGAAATTGGTACAATCTTCAAAAAATCAAAGGTATGAACCCTAGGTTCATGGGGAGATAAAATTGTACCAGATGCATCCATGGAATGAATCCACCCGTGGGGAATGGCCCAAGTGTGGAGAGGGTGGAGGTGGCCAGTGGCACGGTGGATCCCAGCGGCTTCAGGGCCCCGGGGCGGCGAGTTTGGAGGAGGCGACGGGTGAGAGTGGAGAGGTTGGGGGTGGAAGAAAGGAACTGTCTGTTTATATAACCCCAACCTCTCTTTTCTTAGTTCTCGAAACCGTCCTAGACCGGAGACTCTGGACCAATGGACCGGAAACTCCGGCCTGACCAGAGACTCCGGTGTTTGCACACCGGAAACTCCAATCCTCTTCAACCAAAAATGCCAGGTTATGTGTATGGGGACATATATGATAGAAAGCAGGTTTTAGGACTGGGAATAAGGCTTGGGGTAAGATGACATACTTTGAAGAACCAATAATCAGTAAAATTCAAATAAATCTCAAATAACACTCCAATTAAATCAAATCAAGAACTAACTCTTCATAAAAAATAGGGATGGACGAGGCTACCATGTAAGAGTGTGAGGCATGACACCGCGAAGAATTATCCTTGGGTTCATTGACACTACTCATCAATGAAGCTCACATATCACAAAATGATATTAAGAGAATTGATTTTCTTAATTTTGGCATTATGGGGGAGGGATAGCCCAATAGATTAGGACCGCACTCCCCTATCTCCATGCCTACACCTAAACCGCACAATGGTCAAGTTACAGGTGAGTGTGCAAGATGATCAAGTCAAACTTCTTGAATCTATGATATTTAGCTCATTCCTCAAATAGCAAAACCTTGCTTCATCAAGTGGTTTCATGAATATATCGGCAAGTTGGTCTTTGGTTGACACATAAGATAGCTCAATATCCCCTCGGGAAACATGATATCTAATGAAGTGATGAATCTCAGTATGCTTTGTCCTTGTATGATCCACCGGGTTATAGGCAATCTTGATAACTCTTTCATTGTCACATGGAAGAGGCACTTTGTCACAATGGACACTGTATTCCTTTAAAGTTTTCCTCATCCATAGCGATTGAGTGCATGCACTAGTAGCTGCCACATATTTAGCTTTGGTGGTGGAGAGAGATATACAATTTTGCTTCTTGGAGGATCAACACAGCAAGGACCTACCAAGAAATTTGCAAGATTTCCTATCATCCTTATCACCAGCCCAATCTGAATCCCTGTACCCATAACGAGAGAATATTGAGCCCCTAGGATACCGCACACCATAGTTTGGGGTATGGACCAAATATCGAAAGATTCTTTTGACCGCCATCAAGTGGCTTTCTTTAGGAGCTGCTTGATATCTTACACACACTCCTACACTTAACACTATGTCGGGTCTAGATGCACAAAGGTAAAGCAAAGAACCAATCATGGACAAGTATACCTTTTGATCCACATCTTTACCATTTGGATTAATTTCAAGATGAGTCTTGGTTACCATGGGAGTAGGAGATCCATTTAGTTCTTTCATATTGAACCTCTTGATCATGTATTGAGTATACTTGGCTTGATTGAAGAAGGTTCCTCCTCTTACTTGCTTGATCTCAAAGCCAAGGAATAACCCTAACTCTCCCATCATGGACATCCTGAACCTGTCAGTCATAAGCTTCGAGAATTCATCATTAAATGCTTTGTTAGACAACCCAAAGATAATATGATCAACATATATTTGGCAAACGAAAAGCTCCCTGTTGACTTTCTTAGTAAAAAGAGTGGGATCAATTTTCCCAACTTCAAACCCACGGTCAAACAACAACTCTCTAAGATTCTCATACCATGTGTGTGGATCTTGTTTAAGACCATAGAGCGCCTTATCAAGCTTGTAGACGTTATTTGGGAATTTGGGATCCTAGAACCCTAGGGGTTGCTTAACATAAACCAACTCATGCAATGGGCCATTTAGAAAAGCACTTTCTAAATCCATTTGTTGCAATTTAAAGTTATGATGTGCAGCATATGCAAGAAGGATACAAATGGAATCAAGGCAATCCACAGGAGCATAAGTCTCTCCATAATCAATGCCTTCAATTTGAGAGAACCCTTGAGCTACCAATCTTGCCTTGTTCCTCACAACAATTGCATGTTCATCTTGCTTGTTATTGAATATCCATTTAGTGCCAATAACATTGTGGCACTCCTTGGGATTTTATACTAACTTCCAAACTTTGTTTCTATCGAAGTTGTTGAGCTCATCGTGCATTGGTTCTAACCAATCTGCATCTTCAAGAGCTTCCCATATTTTCTTGGGCTCCACCATGGATATATGAGCTTGATGCTCACCAAAATGCTTCAATTGAGCTCGAGTGGACATTCCACTCCTTAGATCACCAAGAACATTCTCAAGAGCATGGTCTCTTCTTTCCAACATTATGTCTACTCTAGCTTTGCAACAAGTTTCAATCTCCTTGTTGTTTCTTGGGGGATCTCTTCATCATTTTGGTCCTCGTCTTAACCTCCAACTTGAACTTGATCATCATTGGGTTCATTCTCATCATTATGAGGCACATGTTGATCTTGGACTTGATTAGGCATATTTCTTGAGAGACATCGAGATGACCTTGCGGATGACTCAATGAATCTGCCTTGTGCAATTGACTATGCAGGACTAGATAATCCGGTCAATGGAGAGGCTAGATAGTCCGAAATAGAGCTTCCATCCTGATCAACATGGTGAGGATTCTCAGCTTGTCTTTGGGTTGCGTCATCATTGGCTTCATCAATAGGGGCTTGTTGATGATGTGAAGACGAGGGCTCCACTTGAGTACAACATAGTTCTTCTCGATCCACCACAAGGGGTTCCTCAATGGGGCGGATGAATCCCGCACCCATTCTTCTTATGGCATCTTGATGTATTTCATCATCTACATCACAAACATCAACACGACCCGCTTGGGGGCCATCATTATCTTTGAAAACCACACTACAAGATTCTATGAAAATTCCGGAGAGTTTATCATAGATTCTATAAGTGTGGGAATCGAGACCATAGCCAACAAAAATACCCTCTAAAGCTTTGGAATCAAATTTGGACAAGCGAACACCTTTTATGAGATAGAAACACTTACAACCAAACACCCAGAAGTATGAAATGTTGGGCTTGTTACCGGTCAGTATCTCATATGGAGTCTTGATCAACTTTTTGCGGAGGTAGAGCCGGTTTGATGCATGGCATGCAGTGGAGATTGCCTCAGCCCAAAAGTTGTATGGAGACTTAAACTCCGCCAACATGGACCTTGCCATATCCATTAATGTTCGGTTCTTACTCTCAGCTACACCATTTTTTTGAGGGGTATATGCAGCGGAATATTGATGTTTTATCCCCTCATCACTAAGAAATCCATTCAAGGTGTAGTTCTTGAACTCGGTTCCGCTGTCGCTTCTTAGCACCAAAATAGGAACATTGTATTGACGTTGAACTATATTGACCAAGTCGATGAAGTTTTGTTGGGTCTCACACTTCAACTTGAAGAAATAAACCCATGTATATCTTGAGTAGTCATCAACAATCACCAAGCAATATTTCTTCCCACCAAGACTTGCATGAGATGGAGGACCAAAGAGATCCACATGAAGAAGCTCCAAGATTTCTGAAGGCGGTGGCAGTGGATTTGAGTCTTCGATACATGTCTTCATGGTCCTCGCCATCCTTCATATAGAAGCCTTTGGCTTCATTGCTCAAGGCATCATATCGATTTATTCTCATGCTCTTATTTCCAGCAAATAGGTCAATGAGAACATCCCAAGCTTCTTTGGCAGTGTTGAGGTGCTCAATGTGAGGGAAATCTTTTGGCCCCACACCAAGTTGAATCATGTGCAAAGAGGTGTCATTGAGTTGACTATTGACCACTTCTCTTCTTGTCAAGTTGGTTGGATCCTTAATTTTGAGTCCTTCTTCAATAATATTCCCCAAATCAATGCAAGAGCTGCGCACATGAGATTTCATCAAAACTTGCCATTGAGTAAAAGAATGTGCAGCTAGCATAGGAGTGTCACCTCTATTATTTATACGAAGATGAGGGATCGGAGGGTCGGGAGAGTACCAACCAGGAACCGTATGGTGCTCTTCCTTCCCATCGCCCCTTTTGGTGGAGGAAATAGTGGTATTATGTTCATTGCCCACAACTACAACCATAGGTTTAGCCGAAGCGTTCACCTTCAGAATCAGAGGAGGTTCCTCTTGTGAGGGAGGAGGTGAGGCTACCTTCTCCTTAACAATTTGCTCAACTAGTTGACGCAACTGTTGGATTTCATCGCCCAAGGAGGATCTCAAGCTTGTTTCCAAATTCTTGAGATCCCTCATGGTCACCGAGGTACTAGCCTCTCTCCCTCCACCTTCCTCTGGGTTACCCATATACTCTTAGGTGCTTAATCCCGAATAAAGAGCCGAGGCTCTGATACCAATTGAAAGGATCGTTTGGGAACCTAGAGGGGGGGGGGGTGAATAGGTGCTACTTCAAATTTTACTCTTTTTCAATTTAGGGTTTGTGACAAAAGGTAAATTCTCTAGATATGCAACTAAGGTGAATTTATCTATATGTCACACTGGTACAACTAACTAGGCAAGACGAAGGAATAAGTAAAGTGCGGTAAATGATAGAGGTAACCGAAATGGAGCACGCGGAGACACAAGGATGATTTTCCATAGTTCCTTCCTTTTGAGGGGAAGTACGTCCGTGTTTGGAGAGGGGTGATTTCAAACCACCAACACCACAAAAGGCCTCCCTTGTTCTCCGGTGAACCTCACCCCAAAGGGATCGATTCACTCTTCCACTATATCGATAACCTTCGAGGTGGAAACCGACACCTTTACAACAAGTTTGAGGCACACATCCACAATTGAATTGGAGGCTCCCAAATCCAAGCGAGCTGTCACAACAATCAAAGACAAGATTGTAAGAACTAAACAAAGGCCTAGGGTTTCCAATGAAACCCTAGAGCAAGAGGCCCTCAAGTGAATGAGGGGGAAATGAAGATCACTCTTGGTGAAGTTGTAGATCAAGGCCTCCTCCTTCGATTCTCCAAAGATCAGGTACTTTGGGTGGTTGAGGAGGAAGATCTTGTTGATTTGGTGGCTCTCAAATGGGTGTTCTTCCTTTCAGAAAACGATCAGCTTGAGGTAGGGGATGAGGACCCCTATTTATACGACCACTGCTCTAGAACGTTTTCTGCCTATTGGGGAGTTTCCACACCGGAAACTCCAGTCTGGAGACTGGAGATTCTAGTCTGCAACCAGCTTACACCGGAGACTCTGGCCAATCTCCGGACCCCAAATCAGAGTGTCCTGGACCTGGTCTTGATAGTCCCTCCGGAGACTTGGCCTAAACTCCGGAGGTTTGGGCCGAAACTTCGGTGCACACCTGAAACTCTGAGCCTTGCACATCGGAGATTCTGGTCTGGAATTTTCACCAGACTTTTGTTTCAGCTAGGGAAACTTCCTACTATTGTGGACTTTTAACTTTTCAATAGATCAACATAAAATAATTAGCACGCAATAAAAAGTGTCCCCAAGTTGTTAACAAACACCAAAACTGATTAAGACAATAAATGTACTTTCACAACATGTTCACTGTTCCCTTTTTGAGCTCTACGCAAAGAACAAGAAAATAGTCAGTGCTGTAGCTTTTAAAGAATGAGATGGCAACAAAAAAATTATAATCGAACTAGTATGAAGAGTTTGAACGTGTACTACAGGATATCTGAACAATGCCAGGGAGGAAATAGTAGCAGGAACTTAGCTCAGGAATAACCAGATAGATTTAGTAACTGTGGAGCAGGGACTCCACACTAATATTTTCCACTGACTTTACATTTCACAAGAACTACACAATAGCAAGAAATTACTGTTGTACGGAGTAGCTAAGAACTTGTGCATAACAAAATAACAAACATATGCATGACTTGAAATTTGTAGAGCAGCGAATGCAAACCACATGTCTAATGGCCTTGTATGTACTAGCATGAAGAACATGCATGCCCAATGACTTGTATGTAATAGCACGATTACAAAAATGCAGTTCACTGCGACATGCTTGAACCTGGTGTACTGCTGACAAAACAAAAACTGGTTGGAAATTTGGTTACCTTGGTCGGAGAGGCGTCTAAGCATTGTCGGTACCGTGCGGGTGACGTCCAGGTCACCGAGGGTGCTGCGGTTGGGGTGGTGGCTGAGAGCGTCGCTGAGGAAGATCCGGTGCAGTGAACGGCCACGCCCATGCAGCTGGTCTGGAGCGGTGGACGTGGAACTCGTTGAACTAGATCCCGTCCGGTGGACACCAGTGAAGTGGCCCTGGTACAGTTGGTTAGCTTTCGGCGGCGGGGAGGCATAACCTAGGCGGTCGACAACACCATCTGTGCGGTCAGCGAGACCACAGCTCCGGTGGAGTGGTAGAGAGATCCGGTGAATTAGATCCGGTGGGGTGGGTATCGGTGAAGCGGTTGTGGGGCATGCACGGGACCGCAACTCAAGCGGCTCCGACCGCCGTGGAATTGCTGCCGGCTGATGCACGCGGTGGTCATGGAGGTGAGGGCGTGGGAGAGGAGCCTAGGATTTTGGGGAGGGACAACAAGAAAAACTACGCGAATCGGGACTATGGAGGTGAACATAAAAATAATTACGATCATGCCACCAAGCTACTGACTTTAGCTTGCCCATAGGACATCCGAACAATGGGTACCATGGGAATTTTGAAGTCAAACAATTTTGAAACAGAGGGGCGTGAAATTCTTCAAGGTTGATGTGTGATTTTGCCGCTCGATTGATATTTTGAATTTGGCGACCATTCATCTAATAATAATAGAAAAATTATACTCCCCGCCGGGAGATTTTGCCTCGAAGTTTTTGAAATGGTGTGGCACGAAATGCCTCAAGGTCGGTCGGTGGTTTTGCCGCTCAATTGAGATTTTGAATTTGGCCAGAGTCCAAGTAATACTAGAAAAATGGTGCTCGATCGGTGGGAGATTTTTTCTCAAAATGTTTGAAACGGAGGGACGCGAAATGCATATGAGTCGATGGGGATTTTGCCGCTCGACTTTAAGATTTTGAATTTGGATCATAGCCAAATAATAATAGAAAAATATAATTGTAGACTAATATGTTATCTAGTCAAGAATCTAAGGTCGAGAGTCACATCAACTGATCATCCATTACATAATTGCGTAGAACTTTGGTAAATTTTGCCGCTCAACTGAGATTTTTAATTTTACTAACGTACAAGTAATAATTGGAAGAAAAAATGGCACTCCCTCTGTTTAGGAATAAACAAAATGGTCACATCAACTGATCATCAATAACAATCATATTCGCATAGAAAAAAATAATGTTAACACCCCCACTATAATTATTTTTTGTTTGCGCTGTAGGTTTTGACCCTCGATTAAGATATTGAATTTGGCTATAGTCCTAGTAATAAAAATGACCAGTGAACCCCACCACCCAACCCAACAATTTCACAATCGCCATTGGTCATCAGTACGATGGGTCAAATGGAATTTCACAGTATTATAAAGATTAAACATGGGGCCCAAAATTTTGGTGTAGGCGGGAGCTTTTGCCTCTCGATTCCGAATTTGAATTTGGTGATAGTCCAAGTAATACTCGTAGACCATAATTCCCTCTGTTCATGAATCCAAGGCCTGGTCACATCAACTGATCATGTAGGACCTTGCTCAAAGTAGTCTTTTTCTGGACGGAGGGGTAGAAAATTGGATACCATGATCTCAGATTCATACTACAGGGAGCAGCGGGAGGATTTTCCGCTCGACTATGATTTTGAATGTGACTAGTCCAAGTAATAAAACATAAAAATTCTATAAGGTCATTTTTTGTGGGTCATACTCCATCTGTTCATGAATCCATTCAGACGCCAAAGAAAATGTTGAGCTCTGATTCAAAAATATTGTTCCATTTATCACATGACACGTATGAATATGGTGCGCAACAAAGGGCTTTAGTTTGAGAACCTTAACCTTACGATCAATGATCCAGGACATTAGCACTTGTAACATAATGTACTGTATCATACTACTTCCATATTGGTGCATTCTGTTCACCAGTAGTACCTCCACTCCAAAATTTATATAAGGATTTTTAGCAGCTGAAATAGCTTTGCTAAAAAGGGTTATATTTTGAAATAGAGGTACTACATTATAAGGTACCGTACAAATTATAGACATGTCACAACAAGGAAACGACACAACTTCATAACAAGTGCAGACTAGTGCACCAACAATATACTTTCAGCATCAGGTTCCATTTCATGACAAAGGGACTGGCCTGAGCTATTAGTGCTCAACCACAAATTCTAAGCATCTTCATGACTTTCTCCTTATTTTCTATGGAGTGCTCCATCCAAATTAAAATTTCTTATAACTTTTTGATGAAATGTTCATTGTATACACTTAGGGAAGATGATAAAGATTGTTCATCTTGGAGTTGTTCCTCTAGAACTTGAATATGCAAAAAACTAGCCTTGGAATTGGACTTGAACTTGAACTTGGATTTTGGCGAGCTCACTGGGAACCTAGCATTACATAGCAACATACTCTTGGCTATAGCGCCACGTTGTAGTATCTTGAAAAATAAATCCACACATTCTTTTGGAGGTTTTACTAAACAGTCTTTCTCAGGATTTGCTAGCTCCTCTTTCAATTCAGCCTAGAAAGTTTTCAGTTGATAGACATGTGTAAGGGAAGTGAACTTACTATAGAGAAACATGTAGCCAGGTTTAACATGTGCATAAACTACTATAATTGGCAATGCTGCTAACACATCTTATACAATTTAGTAAAAAGATCATTTTTTCATGCATATTTTTTTGATATCATTTACTAACTGGACTAAAAATGTGGATTCCTGTATACACACTGTGAGGTGCATGATATGCCAACTATTTGTACAATTCCTAACTAAAACTGAATTTAGTTGCAAATTATGAAGGAAAATGAAAACAAAACTGAGAAGTAGCCCAAGCAAGGTTGCATATCAAACGTATACATACAAATCACCGCAAGTGAAAGATCACAAAATGCAGAGAATACGTACAATAAATTTCGTTACAATGACACCATATCTATTCCTATGGCATCCCTCGAATTTCTCTAGCAGAGTCGACTGTTTTTTGAATCCCCGTTAGACTCCGTCTGCATTTGATGCATGTAAAATGCATACATGAACTTTGTAGTTTGTTAAGATGTTTACCCACATATTTGCATCATATATAATGTTAGATCCTTGTTTCACATTGATTTCGCGGATTTTCTAAGCAATCCCCTCTCTTTTACTTGTAACCTTTTCTGGCAGAAAAACCTTATGTTAGTGTTTTTGTTTTTTCAAGAGCTACGGAACTCGAAATAGAGCTAGGTCAACAGGATCTGTTAGATAATTGCCATACGAATCCAACCAGATAAATTAGAGCCCAAGGGGTCCAACAAGCTGAAAATGGGAGCCCATTTACTAGAGGGCACGCCACCTGTACTATCTCAGCCGTCAAAACTCCGATGTCATCGATTCCACTGCCATTCGCTTCATTTTGACCTCAAACCGTCTATATATACCCCCTGGCAGCCTTTCTCGAGAGGCACACAGGCGGAGATGAAAACCAAGTAACAGAGAGCTAGCAGACCGCCACCGGAGGAAGATTGGAGGGGGATCCGCTGTCAGAATCCCCTCCGGCCGCGTCTCCTCCTTCACCAATGCCTCCTCATCACTCTCCATGATGAGAGGGGAGTAGTCCACCACCTGGACATTGGATTTATGGTGGTAACTTGATCTAATCTCTCTATATATGATCATTGTTGAAGTCTATATGATGTGCCTTTCATGAGTACAGATCTATCTATGTAATTCCTATGGTGGATATTGTGTTATGAGATAGTACTTGTTATTCATTTATCGTTGTGTTGGATCTTGTATGGTTTGTCATACATTGGGAATATTTTATGATGCATGTAATGGTTTAGATCTATACATAATGCCTTGTTTATCCATATCATGAGGTGATTGACACCACCAAGTGGGGGTAGATGAGAGAGATGTGATAATACTAACAACATATCACAACATATGAATCATTGCACTAGTGTTTAGAATATTTTCCATTAAGAAGTATGATGTATGTAGGAAATGGGTGAGTGAGTGACAATAGCATATGTATTGAGTGATAGCAATGCAACCCAACATTTTTTATCTAGGGGTAAAAAGGGAGAAGTATGATGTGTGGCGTGATACAAACCAAATTCTAGCCTTATTGCAAGGGTGACCTAGCAACACAAAGGAGGACTTCTTTCACCTATGTGTTTTATGACATGTTGCCACCATAAAAGTACCATTAAAACATTGCAATTGTGTGTACCTTTACTATCCATAACATGATAATCACTATAGATGGAGAAGAGAGTATTAAGTGAACCCATGAACCCATGTCCATTGTTCCTATAAAAGAAAACCCTTTTCTTGTCCTCTTGCACTGAAGAGGATTGGGACACTTTTATATTCTTGTTTTGTTACATTAAACTTCCAACCATTAAAACAACCATCTTATTCCTTAAAACTTGTTTAGTGCATAATCAACTAAAACTTGTGACACTTTAGTTGTAGAGAATAGATAGCTTTTTCTTCTTGCTCCAGTGGATCGATACCCTACTTCCACATTGAGAGGTACTACGATGATTCCCTGCACTTGGGGGTTATCAAGATACTTTTCTAGCACCGCTGCCGGGGAGCGTAGCGCTTAAGTTTCTATTCTTGTGTGCACTAGAATGTCATGTTGTGTCTAGTTCTTAAGCTCAAGTACTTTATATGAAACATGATCTGTTTTATGCCTATTAATTTGTATCCTTTGCTTGTGCATATTTATGTTCCACATTAAGAAGCATGGTGAGAAAATAAATGTTGACATTATAAACTAGATGGCACACTCTTTAGATCTCTTTTTGCTAAGCCTTTTCTACAGAAGCTAAGAATTGTTCCAAACCCCTTAAAACTAGACTAGGCATATCCACATACTTGTGGCAAAAGATACTTTCAAGTATAGTATGTATGTTAATACTCCAAACACTCTTAAAAACACCCCTTTTCATGTATTTTAAATCTCATAAGAAAGTAAGGTTTGGGGTGATACCACTATGGAAATTTTTGTGCTTCACATCTTATTAGTGGTTGTTAGCTAAACCATGTTTGGCATGGAACAAAGCTTTCAATGTTAAACATTGATAATAATCATTTTTAAGTTCTACCTATGGATTGCAATGATGTGAAATGAAGTGTGCACACTGGAGTAGGCATGTTGGTAGAAAATGCTCATGAACCACTAGCCAAAGCCATGCACGACATGGTGGAAACTTACATCATGATGATCCTTGTTGATATGATTCATATGTCTATTTTTCTTGTTCTTCTGGAGTAGAGATATTGCCCCTCCCACCTTGAACACAACTAAGGAATTATATTATCTTTTATGCCGAATGAATGAATAAATAAGCAAATAAATAAATGCCAAAAAGGGGGCATATAGCTACATAGGGGCAACATGTACTTCAGTGATGCGGTTTCATAGACCAACATGAGTATACAATGACATGCCTAAGTTGAGTAGCATGAGGAGTGCAAGGTCATAGACTAGGTGCATGAAACAATCAACTTGTAAGATGTTTAGCACATAAACCATATGAAGCTTTAAAACAAAGTGAAATAAAAAAGATACTTGGAACCCCATCCTTATTAGTATTGTTGACATGAATTACATAGCTCAAAATTCTATTTTTTATTCTTTATGGAGGATTAACATATGTATTCAATTCTTACTTTCGGTACGGGTTGCAAAACATCTCAAGGAAAGACATAAAACTAAGAAGTGAGTCTTTCAGCCAAGGGCATCAAACTAAGAAGTAGACCAAAAATAAAGGAATAAAACACCAATTCCAATCATGAAAACAGTCTCTTATCTATAGATTCATCAAAGTGTGCTTGAAGGTTTGTTTTGTTCATCATTTGTTTTATCACACCATTACTTATTGTTTAACCTATTTATAGATGTGTAAAATATACAACTTGATAGTACACTTGCATATTATGTTACATTAAAAGGAATTGAGTGTATGAACTTTACATGATAATGAAGGAAGCAAAGGTAACAAACTCAAAACTCCATGTTTAGTTTTTATCACCTTCATGCTCGAGGACGAGCATAGGTTAAGCTTGGGGATGTTGATGAATGTAAAATGCATACATGAACTTTGTAATTTATTAACATATTTACCCACATATTTGCATCATATATAATGTTAGATGCTTGTTTTACATTGATTTCTAGGATTTTCTAAACAATCCCCTCTCTTTCGGTTCTAACTTTTTTTGGCAGAAAAACCTTCTATTAGTGCTTTTGAGTTTCTAGGAGCTACGGAGATCGAAATGAAGCTAGGTCAAAGGGAGCTGTTAGATAATTTCCATACAATCCACCAAGATAAAGGAGAGACCAAGGGGCCCAACAACCTGAAAATGGGAGCCCATTTATTAGAGGGAGCGCCACATGTACTATCTCAGTCGTCGAAACTCCGATGTCGTTGATTCCACTGCCGTTCGCGTCGTTTTGACCTAAAACCATCTATATATACTCCCTGGCGTCATTTCTCGGGAGGCACGGAGGCAGAGATCGAAAACGAAGTAATAGAGAGCCAGCAGACCGCCACCGGAGGAAGATTGGAGGGGGATGCACTGCCGGAATACTAAGAACCTATCACAACATATGTATTGTTGCACTAGTCTTTAGAATTTTTTCCATTGAAGTATGATGTATGTAGGTAATGGGTGGCAAGGTGACAACGGCATATATATTGTGTGATAGCAATGCAGCCCAACAACCTTTATCTAGGGGTAAAAAGGGAGAAGTATGATGCATGGCGTGAGACAAACCAAATGCTAGCCTTATTGCAAGGGTGACCTAGCAACACAAAGGAGTACTTCTTTCACCTATGTGTTTTACGACATGTAGCTACCATAAAAGTACCATTAAAACATTACAATTGTGTGTACCTTTACTATCCATAACATGATAATCACCATAGATGGAGAAGAGAGGATTAAGTGAACCCATGAACCCATGTCCATTATTCGTATAAAAGAAAACCCCTGCCTTGTCCTCTTGCATTGAAGAGGATTGGGACACTTTTATATTCTTGTTTTGTTACATTAAACTTCCAACCATTAAAACAACCATCTTATTACTTAAAACTTGTTTAGTGCATAATCAACTAAAACTTGTGACACTTTAGTTGTAGAGAATAGATAGCTTTTCGTTATTGCTCATGTGGATCGATACCCTACTTCCACATTGAGAGGTACTACGGTCACCCCCTACACTTGAGGGTTATCAGCATTTGGACAAGCGGAAATAAAATTCCATCACATGGTGGACAGAGGATCAAAAGATAAGATGCATACATATTCCACAACATCAATTACATACTTATTTAAAATATACCAATACAAAACGACAGGTCCTTACCAATTGGTAGAGGTGCCCTATTATGCTGCGGGATCCTGTACGACTTAGTACTCGTACTTTATTATGGATAGAATAGTTCCTTTGAGCAATGTCCTATAAATGAGACTTGTAAGACACATGCATAAATAGGAATTGACAATGCGATCTAGTCTCAATATTCTCAAAGCATACCTCATTCTTTTGATCAAGCCATTGGTGGAGAAGATCATCCCACTGATCGTCAGTCATGTGATCCATAGGAGACATTGTTGTAACATCCTTATAACACTTTCCAAAGAAGTGTTGCTTCTTTAGCCTGTGGTGCTTCTAGCGCAAACATGCGGAGAATATGCTTTTGAGAACAACCTTTACTTCCTCGCTATTCTCATCGAACATGAAAAATCTCTATAGAAAACAATGAGTAGCATATATAACAAATAGAAAGCTAAGAAGACAAGGGACAGACCAACGGAGTATGTCCAAGAGACAGATGACTTACATGTAACTTCTTCAGTAAACCTTCGAAATGCTCGGGGGTATTTCGGTGGTGTTTCCATGAAGGCAAGATGGGAATATCATTCCTCAATAAAATGCATGTGATAGATGCTATATAAGCAGATTCCTGTGGATCAAGTGGCCTTTTGAATCCTACTATAGATGTGATCGGAAGTCTTGATTTAGTTATTTCAAGCATGTGCTCAAGATTTTTCCCATCGTCGCCCCCCTTGTTCATATTCGTCGTGGTGCAACAAAAAAACTTACATCAAAATATCAATGTATATATATTTTACATATAAAACGGCATGCTACTACTAGTCTCTAAAAACATAACAAATTTGGTGTCACGCTCCTTTGCAAGGGAGTATATGTCTCTATCAGTACTAAAGGTCGTTGGGAGATCATTACCAGTTCGTTGCTGAGAACCTACTATTGAAACTGGTTTTGCTGCCAATTCTTGCTGGGTAACTGGATTGGCTACTAGAGGCTATGGGATGTGTTATTTTTTTATTTGCAGCCACCAGTGCAACTAGACCCACTGGTGCGGGATTAGGATGAAACGTTTTATGCTGGTGTTTTGCATTATTGTATTTTTTTAGCCTTGTTGCCATTTTCAACTAGATTAAGTAGAGTTTGAGACCTTGTTCTAACTCCATTTCCTGCATTGGGAGCAAATAGCTTTCGAGATTTGTCATGGAATCATGTGCAAAAGAGCAAATTATTAGGAGTACTTGCAGCAGTTGATATCTCGAAAAGCAATAATTCCCATCACAACTCGAGTACAGTAACTTACTTCCGCTATGAGTACTCTAACCATATGGCACCCTGAGTGAGTAGAAAACACACGAAGTTTCAATATAATCGACTAATCTGCTGGCTTGACTATAATACTAATAACATAACTAGCAAGGTGTAAAGTTTAAAAAAAAACTAAACATATCGAATCAAACTGATTTTCTTAGATGAAGGGCACTTGATGCTCGCCTGGTTATACTCTAAACACGAAGCCATTACATACTATTCGGCTCATGATGTCAGCTAGAGTTGACGTATACCAGCTATAAGAGGAGCTTCCACTAGAACCATTTTAGGAGATATTCCATAGATGTCAGAGGAGCTTCATAACAATGGTAATGAAGAATCTAGCAAACTTTAGTAGTGATCGATTATATGAGCAAGAATGCAGTATTCTACGACAAGCGACGAAGTAATTTTGATAGTAATCAAGTGCATAACGAAAGGGAACATAAAGTGTGTAACAACCTTCGTATGGGGAGGAAACGGGTTTACGCTTCGCGTTGGTGCGGTCGAAAGGGGGGGGGCATCATTTGCCCATCTCTCCAGTGCTAGAGAACAAGGAGTCCGCGAAGCAGATAGGACTTTGCAGCGACCGTATCATGTTTTCCGGCGACACTATGTATGCTCCGACGTAGTGGTCGTCGGCGTGGGGAAGCCACTCCGTATTGCTAGACAAGGGAGTGGTGCTTTAGTTCACAACGGTACCTGGTGAGGAGGCTGTGGTTGTGGGGAGGGACGGTGGTGCGAGGCCATAATCGTGGGAGATTCTCCGGCTCTAAAGTCGAGTGGGATATGGCGCCTTTATATGTATCAAGGGCGCCGGTGGTGTGTTCGAAACTTTTGAATTGCATGGCGTCGGGTAGTTCAAAGGAAAACCCGCCAATGTAATGCAAAATTTGGCGATCTCACTTTAGAAAGAGATGAACCTGCCAAATTTTTTTGGCGATCTCTACTCTATGGCTACACTAGCTAGGAGCCGAGATAGAGGAAGTGCATCCAATGCGATGGGAGGTATGATTACACCAGCAACCTTTACCAGGTGTAGACTCTGTGTAGTACCTACTGCTAAAAGCTATGTGCAGTCTCGAGCACGGCCTTTGCTTCAAGCACTCCTACTCTAGTTATACTCTCCTTCTCGGAAAAAATACTACATAGTATACTACCTCCATTATGGTTTATTAGGCAAATACGTACTCCAAGAAAATAATTTGACCATAAATTTGGTCACCAATTTATGAATTATATGTCACAAAAATTGTTCCATTGGAATCGTCTTTCGAAAATAAATATAATGGTATAATTTTTATTAAATATAATTATATATTATTGACTAAATTTATGGTCAAACTATGTTGTTGAAGTATGTATTTGCCTAATAAATTGGAATGGAGGTAGTATCATAATAAGTTGCACGTGCCTTGCACGTGAGACTCAAATAAAAGACTATCATGTCATCTCTAGTTATGAGATGGAAAGTATGACATGTCATCACTACATAAAATTATAATAGGTAAAGCTCAAAAGACTATAAGAATTTTGAGCCACATCATATCCATAAATTATTGTGTGTATACTTGGTTCTTGGTATATAATAATACTCAGAAATTTTTGTAACATGCTTAGAGAAATGATAGAGAAGATTCTAGAATGGAGGAGAATTGTGTTTTGAAGTTTTTGCATAGCGTTCATTGTGCTAATGACTATCCGATGCTAGAATGGTAAAGATCCAACTGTTAGATATGTTGCGATTTACCAGTCTTCATCCAGCGATCAGCCTTCAAAGTTATTCGTACATAATATAGTGGTAAGATAAGAAAGTTTGACCTAGTTTCACCGCATCATTGTAGAGACATTTGAATAGGAGGAAATAGCTACAATGCTTGGAAATTTGTAAAACTTGCGCATTATCCGTCAAATATTGTATACTTTTCTCTTTACTTGATTTGCAAAAAGAGTACACTTTTAAAAGAATATGTCCACGTTCAAAGTTTGGTATTTATTTGGCAACTGAGCTCACATGAAAGTACTAGAAGCACAAGTTATTCATTTTACCTAGATTTTTTGTTTTCTTTGATTGTCTTCAAAACAAGGTGAAAACTTTTGGAAAGACTTGTCATATCAAGGAGCCTACTGTTTTAACAATGTTAGTGATTCTTCGACTTAAAAAACACTACTAGTGGGTACCTCAAAATTACTTTTATAAACCTAGCAAAAACTATCACACATGTATTTGAAAATAACTCACTTTCAAGCTATCCAGGTAAAATCGTTTGAATGGCAGAAAGCTAGAAACACTACAAAGCTTCAATATTACATACTAAGGGTATTATTTGTCAAAGACGATGGTATGCTTTAATTTTCATCAAAACTGATGTGTATTGACATTTTGAGCCATATTCTCTCTACATACTTGCATGCTTCACAAATAAAATGACTATGTCAGTGGTGGAGCTAGCTACGAAAATTTCAGAGGGTATGCCACTCTCCAAAAAAATGACATCGCAGAGTTGCCACTCGCGCATATCGGCGCCTAGCTCTTATCGCCGTCTCTCGTCCTGATGTCAAGCACTACTCGACCCCATGCTCAAGCTCGATGTAGAATGGATTCCTCTCTTTCTTTGATTCCCTAGCTTCCTATCTTCCTCTCCCGCCATCGTTGGCTGAGACTAAGACTGGAGAGGGGAATCGATCTGAACGGAAGTTAGGGATTGAGAGAGAGTTAATTGTGAGCGAAGAAAGTGAGAGCGAGGTGGAGGAAGCTAGCCTGATCGGGAGCATGTCAACTTAATTGTTGAGACCTCATGGGTTGTTGTACTCCATCAATTTGAAAATATATGATGGTTTAGCTTTTGTCAAAGTAATGCATCTAGGTACACTCGTTTTAGAAAAGCTAAAACATCTTACATTTTGAAACGGAGCGGGTAGTCACTAGTGGGTTAGGTCATTTGACTGTTTTTCAGGAGTTTTCTTTTTCTTTTTATGATGGACTCGATGCAGTTGGGTCAGTAACTTGCACATAATTTCTGGGTATGTGCCAAGGCACAGTGGTTGTCACATAAAATGTAATATATTTGTTCCATTTTTCTGTAACAGGGTGATAAATTGTCGAGAATACCATTGATAGAATATTCATTCATCATCTTGTTCTTGCAAATCCATTTTTACTCATATATGTACCTCTCTGCTCTCTTTATTTGATCCTATGTACTCACTCTATTCCAAAATATAAGATGTTTTAGCTTTTGTGAAACGAATGTATCTAGACACCTTTTAGTGTGTAGGCCTCTCTCCTCAAGAGAGAATGATCCCTCCAGGTTGACACGATGCATAATGAAGGCTATGTCTATAAGAGTTTTACTAGGACGCGATATACGTTATTTTGGTAGATACCTTATATAGTTGCAGTCCAACGAGCAGAAAACTTCCATGTAAAATTCTTAATTTATTGTTAAATACTAACCATCATAAACTATGTTGTTTTATTTTGCAGACAAAATTGCAGGCCTACAAATTCATATAAAATGGATGAATTCTTAAACAAAAAACTTAGCTAACGCATAATACTATTCCCTTCGTATCAAAATAGATGTCGCAAGTTAGTCAAAATTGGAAGAATCTATATACTACTAAATAACTAAATATTGTTTTCTAATTTGTTGACCAAACTATAGCACACATGCAATTAAGGTTTGAATTAAATTGACAAAATCACCTAAAACTCTTTTAAATGTCTATAAAAGTAGTTATCCCTTCAATGTATAAATTGTGGTGAGTGTAAATTAATAAAGACATATGTTCAGGAGGGATCTATCCCAGCAGTTACCTCTTACTTCCCCTGTAATATTTGGCGTAATGATTATACAATATGACTAGTACTACCCTGCAGCTGTATAAAGACAAAGCTGGGGTCCTGATCTAAAGTCACCATCAATGGGATACCGCTGCCACTGCCATCAGCAGGACCAAAAACGAAGATGGTGGAAGAATGGAGGTCTGTTATTATTTTCTGAGTAAAGAAGAATGGATGCTCTATATGTTGAGCAAGTGAGGTTTGTGAGATGCAAGATGACAACGACGGCAAGGTAGCTGCCGCTCAGCACGGAAGCGATAATAACAAATTGTATTACAGTTGGAAAGATAATCACACCCAAATTTGGCTCTAGCAACATTGTGATTGGTGATGCATGTCACATTCACCAAATAACCAAATACTTTACTAGCAAGTACATAAGCATACATTCATACTACTAATAAAGGGGTTTTCAATTTACTGGGGTAATTTTGCAATATATATATTTGATCATGAACTAGTCCCTCCATTCCATAATATATAAACCTTTTTAGTAAGTTGTTTTAGCTCTGTAAATAGGCTTATATTGTGAAAATATATGGAGTTCTAACTAAGGTATTCCACATGCCAGCTCATTGATGCAGATCGACGACATTTTCACTCTTCAGCTTTGCCAGTTCGGCCAGCAGTTTGGCTTTCTGGCCCTCGAGGTCCTAGATTTGTTCGAAGCTTATGCCCAGCATATCCACCATGTCGATGTTCCACCACTTCATCTCGTCACACTCAATAAAGTATTCCATGGCAAGATTCTTGAGGAGGCTAATCCCGACCGTGTCAGCGGCGAGTTTGGAGTAAAGTCTAGTGCACTCCTTGACGAGGGCTCTTATGTCCACTGTCTTGACGCAGAAATCGCCATTAGTTTTTTCACCATAAACTCGATCTCAAAGCCAATATTTAGTTAGATGAACAGGGAGCACAAATTCAAAAGTGTACCCAGAGAACTATCAAGGAAGAGAGACACCTTGCGGCTGTACCGATCGGCCTCCATTGGCGACGGTGAAGATGATTCTGTAGGTAGGAGTGCCACGGGAATGCGAAGTCCGCCCGACCTAAAACAACATTGAGAAAGAATGTACTAGTAGGGAAATGAGCAAATCAATAAACGATCAAAGACATGGAAAGTTGGGCAAGCACAAAGATTTACCTGAAGGTATTTGGCCCTGACTGCGGCTACTTTGAAGAACCTTGAGTTGAAGACCTCTTGCCAGCAGCCAAGGGACTCGACTAGGACCCATTGATCAGGGCATCACTTGGTACCGGTAGATACATAATGGCAGAACGGAAAGTCGACTTCTTGTCTTCTGCCAGCTTCGCCGTCGCGACACGAGCCCCTCTGTGGCAGGACTTGTTCCCGGTCCTGTGGGTGAAGTAGCACATCAAAAAGGAATCTGGCAGAGAAGAGCTACAGTCGTGAAGAGGAGGAGGAAGAAGGTCGAGTCTGTGAGAGGTGGCCTCCTCGTCTCCACGTGAGTATGAAAAAACCATTTCAATTCAGATACAGTACTTGATGCAGAAATCAAAGAGACAACCGTAAGCAGTTGTCACCCCCAGCGTGGTCTCGACATCCACTATTACGACTAGTAAGTTGAACGTGCCTTGCACGTGAGAATCAGATGATGAAAGTATGTCATATCATTTTTTATATAAAAGTAACTATAATAGGTGAAGCTCAAAAAATAATTTTAATTTTGAGCCATGTCCATAAAGTATCTGGTGTATATTTGGTTCTTCTACTTTGTATCATGTAGAAATCAACCTAGCTACTCCTACCTAATACTTGACGTGCTCTAGAGAAATGACGAAGAAGATTTTAGAATTATTGAAAAGTGTGTTTTGAGATTTTTGCATAGCATTCATTGTTCTAAGACTAACAATAGAATCTCTAGATGCTACTCCCTCGTTGTTAAGCTTCATGCACTAACCAACTATTCCAAAAGACCAATCTGATGGAAACAGTTAGGAAATCCACGTATACAGTTCAACACCCCCTCACGTGTGACGGGAAGACAAGTCAACATGTGTAAACATAGTGGTTTGGCTCAAGAGGCTGATACTTAGACAGAGGGGAGACCGAAATTTATAGAATAAATTGTGAAAACCAGGACTCGAACTCGAGACCTTAGGCTGTGATACCACTCTATTTACACGTGTTGACCTGTCTTCCTGTCACACGTGAGGGGGTGTGTTGAACTGTATAAGTGGATTGCCTAAATCTTTCCATCAGATTGGTCTTTTGGAATAGTTGGTTAGTGCATGAATCTTAACATGGTATCAGAGCCTAAGGTCGCGAGTTCGAGTCCTTGTTTTCACATTTTATTCTATAAATTGCTATTTACCCCTCTTGAGCCCTACAACTCTGTTTACATAAATATCAAACATTTTAGCTTTGTGAAATGAATGTATCTAGATGTCTTTTAGTGTATAGGTTCAGAGTGTGAATCTATACACTAAAAGACATCTAGATACCTTTGTTTCACAAATGTAAAATTTCTTATATTTCTAGACGGAGGGAGTAGAATGGATAGAAGATCCAACAGTTAATTAGCAATTTTGTGATTCGCGAGTCAAGATCCAATTGTCAAAGTTCAAAGTTATTCGTATCTTACACTATATTGTGTATGGATAACTTTGAATATTGACCGTTGGATCAAAACTCGCGAATCCCAACATTGCTAGTCGTTGGATCTTCTTTTCCATTCTAGATAACATCTACCAGAAGATACACTATGGATAGTACATTATCTTACCCACTATATAGTGTACAAATAACTTTGAATATTGACCATTGGATCAAGACTTGCGAATCCCAACATTGCCAGCCAGTTGGATCTTCTTTTCCATTCTGCCATCTATTAGAAATCAACCATTATTAGCTATCTAACACTTGAAAATTTTGGTGACATGGTCTATGGAAATGAGGGATAAGATTCTAGAATGATGGAGAATTGTGTTTTGAGGTTTTTGCATAGCATTCGTTATGCTGAAGACTATCAATAGAATCTTCTAGATGCGAGAATGGAAAAGAAGATCCAACGGCTAGAAATGTTGGGATTCGCGAGTCTTGATCCAATGGTCAACATTCAAAGTTATTCGTATGCTATATAGTGGTAAGATAATAGTAAGATTTACTACTCTAGTTTTGCTCCATGTCACACCCCGATAAGATGAAGGACACACTCGTTCATCAAACACACACACACACAAAGTTTGTGAGTGCCACACAAGCGCATGGAATTTTTTATGCACATTTCACCCTTTTATGTGTTTTCAAATCTTTGGCTAACATTGCCCACTTAAATGATATTATTGTTTATCTTATCTTATCTTACCACTACATAGTGTACGGATAACTTTAAATATGTTGACCGTTGGATCAAGACTCGCGAATCCCAACATTGCTAGCTGTTGGATCTTCTTTTCCATTCTAGCTAGCGCATCTACTATAAGATACTATGGATAGTATGTGTTTAGCACAATGAACGCTAGGCACAAACCTCAAAACACACGCCTCCATCATTCTAGAATAATCTTCTCAGACGTTTCTCTAGACCATGTTATCAAAATTATAAAGTATTAGGTATAGTTAATAAACATTGACTTCTGCATGATACAAAGTACAAGAACCAAATATACACCAATACTTTTCCTAGATGTCGATCAAATTTATAATTTTTCGATCTAGCTTTATCTATTATATAACATAAATTACCATGATCTTACCACTATATTGTGTACGAATAACTTTGAATATTGACTGTTGGATCAAGACTCGCGAATCCCAACATTGCCAACCGTTGGATATTCTTTTCCATTCTAGTATATAGTACTTAGGGTTTAGGGGGTTTAGGATTTAGGTTTTAGGGTTTATGGTTTAGAGTTTAGGATTAAGGGTTTAGGGTTTATGGTTTAAGGTTTAGGGTTAGGGTTTAGGGTGGAGTATATACTATATTGATAGTCTTTCTCATCTTATCTTACCACTATATAGTTTACGAATAACTTTGAATATTTATCGGTTGGATCAAACTCGTGAATCCCAACATTGTCATCTATTAGATCTTCTTTTCCATTCTAGCATCATATCTAGAAGATACTATTGTTTATCTTATCTTATCTTACCACAGTGTACGAATAACTTTGAATATATTGACCATTGAATCAAGACTCACAAATCCCTACATTGTTAGTCGTTGGATCTTCTTTTCCATTCTACTAGCTAGCATCTACTAGAAGATACTATGGATAGTATGTCTATAGCACAATGAATGCTATGCACAAACCTCAAAACACACTACTTTATCATTCTAGAATAATCTTCTGAGACATTTCTCTAGACCATGTAACCAAAAATTTCAACTATTAGGTATAGCTAATAAATGTTGAATTATACATGATACAAAGTACAAGAACTAAATATACACCCATACTTTATAGATAATGTCGATCAAATTTTATATTATTTGATACATCTTTACCTATTATATGACAAAATCTCACCACTATATAGTTTATGAATCACTTTTTGAATATTGATCGGTTGGATCAAAACTCGTGAATCCCAACATTGCCAGGCATTGGATCTTCTTTGCCATTCTAGCATCGTCTCTAGAAGATACTATTGTTTACTAGTATATATAATGTATGCATAACTTTAAACTTTGACCATTGGATCAAGACTGGCAAATCCCAACACTACTAACTATTGGATCTTCTATCCATTCTATACACTAGAAGATTCTATTGATAGTCTTTTTAGCACATTGAACGCTATGCACAAACCTCAAAACACACTTGTTGATAATTTTAGAATCTTGTTTGTCATGTCTCTAGAGCATGTTGAGTACTAGGTATAGCTAATAGGTTGATTTCTACATGATACAAAGTACAAGAACCAAACACACCCGATATGTTATAGATGTGGCTCGAAATTATAATTATTTTTTGATCTTCACCTATAATAATTTTATATAAAAAATGATATGTCATATTTCTATTATCTGATTCTCATGTGCGAGGCACTTGCTACTTACTAGTAGTATTGTTGTCTCTGGCACAATGAAAAGCTATATGCACAAACCTCAAAACACACTTTTCCATCATTCTAGAATCTCCTTCATCGTTTCTCTAGAGCATGTTAGCAAAAATTTTGAGTTTTCCGTAGGTAATAAAGTTTTTTTTGCGGGAGCGTAGGTAATAAAATGTTGATTTATCCATGACATAATGTACTACAAGAACCAAATATATATACACCCGTTACTTTATGGATGTGGATCAAAATCATAATTATTTTCTTATACAATTATAATTTTATATACAGTAGTGATGATATGTCATACTTCTATATGAGTCTCACGTGCAACTTACTAGTAGTGGTATAGCTAGGACTCAAATGTATCCCGTGTATATCCTCTATTTTTTCTCTAGACATGCCTCTCTCTCTCCTCTATATTGTTTTTACATGATCTCTATTATTGCTCTTGGTATGAATAATTATGTTAAAAAATAGGTACATCAGACCCTATAAAGCATCTAGTGTATAATTAGTTTCCTATGAACCATTGAGCGTGTGATGGGCAAAAAAATATAACCATAAAATGTTTTAAAATTGTGCTACATATAGAGTAAAGAATATTACATTCAAAAGATCATTTGAATAAATTATAAATATTGGATGAATTATTAACCTTTTATAAATATGTAAGTTTTTACAAATTTGTAAATTAATAGGAGTACTAACAAGGCGGGCCCAGGTGTCTGTTATGTTATCAGTAGAGCTAAATAGGTAATTAGATGAGCAAATGGCGGAAACTGCAACAGATCAGACCAACAACTGGTGAAAACTACAAAAAAACTGTGCAAGTGGTGATTTGTGCAACAGATGGAGCAGGACATGGTGAAATATGCGATGTCCTCTTCCTATATATGCACACCAAGGTAGCTGACCAACACGCTAGAGACTCTTCTCAAGAAAAAAAGAAAAAACACGCCAGAGACACACACACACACACAACACGGCTGTACCAAGGCACACATGCACAGCGCCACGCAGTGGGACGAGGGAGAGATCAGCCGACCGGTGCGGGTAGGGTGCTATAGAGGAGGGGAGAGGGAGGATGGATGGTGAGAGACAACGAAGGAGAGAAAACATAGTAGTACTACTAGTAGTAGTACTGTACTACTAGTAGTAGGTACCTGTACCTTGTGTTAGAAACCCGTCAAGCTAGCTTTACTCTGACATCGCACCACCTTCAAGTCCTTCGCTGCTCTCGTGCTCCCTCCCGTTTATATTCTCTAATAATCTCTACTCGCTCTTTGTTTTTTCCTCCGTTTTTTTCTCTGGCCGCTTTGGGGTTAATTTTCTAGTGCCCCTAGTTCAGTAGAAGTACGGATTACTCAAGTTTTGCACAATAGTAATTTTTTCTGAAAATTAGGTCTATATCATTCAGATCCAAAATATTCGTGCGAAAAATAATTCCGGTTACTAGGAATTTTTTCTTTTTCTTTCTAACGAGGAATCTACCCTGAAGTACCATGAAGGTGTGCGTTATAATCCAAGAGTGGGCATAAAAATTACATAGAGATCCAAAAATAAAACCAAAATACATCAGGGACCTACAATTTTACAACATGGACTCTAAAGATACACTCAGAAATTTGAACATGTTTTTTATAATACTAGTTCGAAACTGCCACCTCAGCATTATTGTTTACCATGGCAATACACACCCATCTACCAAATATGAGAACATTATCATGAACTATGATGTAGATATGGCCATGACCTAATTGGTCGTTTGGCTCGAGAAACCCTCGAGTGTTCATATATGGTAGGCCATATCTAATGTGATGATGAATTTTCCGAATGTTTCAAATCTCAGGTTTACCATTTTTTCATGGCTGGTACTACACATGAGAGGATGTCATGCAAACCCTTTTCATTTATTCATTTTTATCTTATTTTTTTCTCAAATCCGTGTAAGAGTTGCCAACATGCAAATTCATATATATCAAGATATTGAGTCTTTCAGAAATCTCGGAGATTTTAGAGATATTGACCGACCGTGTACACCTTCAAAATAGTTTCATAGTATAACTTCAAGAACAATCTTTCTGAGACTTGCTTGAAGTTCAAAATTAACCTAACTTCGGTTTAAGTGGGCAAAACGACATATGAGTGAGGCTTGAAAACTCTTAAAACTAAAGGATTATCCATAAATCATGTTGGGCTTTCTACGTAAAATGATTCATGAACAATTTTAGGTGTGGTATATATACCACACACTTCTAGATCAAATCTTACCTAATTTATGTAAATTCGCTTAAAGCCTTTCAAGCAAGTGGGCAGATTTTTTAGCATATAACATTAGAAGGATTGTACTACTATATGCCAAATAAATTTAAGAGATATATATAGTGCCCTTGCAGTTCAAAGTTGACCTAATAAGTTCCACAAGTTGACCTAAAATATCATTTAAGTGGGCAATGTTAGCAAAAAAGATTGGAAAAAACATAAAAGGGTGAAATGTGCATAAACAATTCCATGCAATTATGTGTTTGTGTGTTTGATGAACGCGTGCGTCGTTCATCTTCTCGGGGTGTGACAGGGAGCAACCAGAGTAGTATATCTTATCACTATCTCATCTTACCTTTATCTTACCACTATATAGTGTATGAAACAATTTGAATGTTGACTATTGGATCAAGACTTGCGAATCCCAACATTTCTAGCCATTGGATCTTCTTTTCCATTCTAGCATCTAGAAGATTCTATTGATAGTATTCAGCATAATGAATGCTATGCACAAACCTCAAAAAACATTTCTCCATCATACTAAAATCTTATCCCTCATTTGTCTAGACCATGTTACCAAAAATTTCAAGTGTTAGGTAGCTAATAATATTTGACTTCTATATGATGATACAAAGTATAGGAACCAAATATACATCCATACTTTATATATGTTGATCAAATTTATAAATTTCCGTGCTTTACCTATTATAATTTGATATAATGATGATGTGGCATACATCTATTATCTGAGTCTCACGTGGAGGACTCACACAACTTACTAGTTATATATAGATTATCTTACCACTATATGGTGTACGAATAACTTTGAATATTGATTGTTGGATCAAAACTCACGAATCCCAACATTTCCAACCATTGGATCTTCTTTTCCATTCTAGCATCTAGAAGATTCTATTGATAATGTTCATCACAATGAATGCTATGGACAAACCTCAAAACACAGTACTCCATCATTCTAGAATCTTCTCCCTCGTTTCTCTAGACCATGTTACCAAATTTTTAAAGTGTTAGATAGCTAATAATCGTTGACTTTCTACATGATATATACAAAGTACAAGAACCAAATATAAACCATACTTTATAGAAGTTGATCAAATTTATAATTTTTCAGCTTTACCTATTATAATTTTATATAGTGATGACATGTCAGACGTCTATTATCTGAGTCTCACGTGAAGGGCACGTGAAACTTACTAGTTACTAGTACTAGTAAGTTGCACATGCCTTGCACGTGAGAATCAGATAGTAGAAGTATATATGCCATATCATTTTTTATTTAAAATTATAATGGGTGAAGCTCAAAAAATAATTAAAATTTTGAGCTACGTCCATAAAGTACTAGGTGTGTATTTGGTTCTTGTACTTTGTATCATGTAGAAATCAAACTACTATTAGTTACCTAATACTTGACATGCTCTAGGGAAATGACAAAGATGATTCTAGAATTATCGAGAAGTGTGTTTTGAAGTTTGTTCATAGCGTTTATTGTGCTAAAGAAAATCAATAGAATCTTCTAGATAGAATGGATAAAAGATCCAACTGAATTTTAGCAGTGTTGGGATTTGCCAGTCTTGATCCAACGGTCAAAGTTCAAAGTTATCCATACACGATATAGTGGTAAGATAAGATTATATAATCGGTCAAGCTCAAAAAGTTTTAAATTTGAGGGACATCTATGCAGTATGGGTGTAAATTTGGTTATTGTACTTTGTATCATGTAGAAGTCAACATAGAAGTCATATTTATTAGCTATACCTAATACTTATATTTTTTGGTAACATGGTCTAGAGAAATGTCTAGGAAGATTCTAGAATAATGGAGTAGTGTTTTGATGCTTGTGCGCATAGCATTCATTGTGCTAAAGACTATCAATAGAATCTTGTAGATGCTAGAATTGATAGAAGATCCAATGGTTTGCAATGTTGGAATTTGCCAGTCTTGATCCAATAATCAAAGTTCAAAATTATTTGTACAAAATATAGTTATAAGATTATATAATAGGTAAAGCTCAAAATTTATAAATTTGATCGACATATGTAAAGTAAGGGTGTATATTTGCTTCTAGTACTTTGGAAGTGTTTGGTTCCTAGCCACAATTTGCCAAGCCAAAGTTTGGCAATTTGGTATGTGTTTGGTTTTTTGCCATAATTTGGGTTGACACACTTTATTGAACACTAGCAGCGTTTATTGTGCTAAAGACTATCAATAGAATGTCTAGATGCTAGAATAGAAAAAAGATCCAATGAATAGCAATATTTGGATTTGCCTATCTTGATATAACGGTAAATTTTAAAAGTTATTCGTATATAAGATAAGATAAGATACGTCCACCGCATTCGTTGCACTTCATCAACAAGATCTGGATAAAGTGAGCACCACACCGATTTCCTTTGTTAAGCAAGTACAAGTCCTAGTACTCTGTACAAAGAGTATGATCTGGCTAGTGGGAGGAGAATGAGAGCCAGACCTGACTAGTTTTCCTTGCTTATTTTCACGGCCCTTTGTATTAAATATGTGGATTTGGATGAAATTTTCTTTTTCTTGAGGTCCATGATGTAACATGCACTTCCACTAACCGTGTTAAGTTGTTAACTGAAGCATCTTTCTCCTTCTAGGCCCACCCTAGTTGAAAAAATGTCACCACCCCACATTTTTAGCAAAGTGGATAATGCTTTTCTTACAATTCCCTAGTTTTCGCATTTTTTAAACCTTCTTAGCTAATTTTTCCCACTTAGAGTACTTTATGTCGATTTAACGAAATTAGGTCAGATATGAACTATAAGTAAGCGCGATAGGTTTTCTCTTGACTTTTACAAATGTCGTTTCAAGGTACCAACACTATCAATATACCAAAGAACCAGCACGAGTTTTGAGAAATACAACTATCTTTATGCTAAGAATCTACTTCATGCATTCAAATTTGATAATGTTTTGAAGACATGGAAATGAAACAAAGAAATTTTAACAAACCAAATACTTTCATGTGGCGTCCTCTTACGCGTATTACTTTCCATTATTACAATTTTCATGGCACGTAGTGCACGTGACATGATAGGTCATCATGCGTAGATCTTTTCTTTTTTTCTTTTTTTCGTTGAATCGGAAAAAATTCATTGAAGTGTGCGAAGTTAGCTAGGAAGCTTGAAAAATTCTAGTTCTAAAAACTTGGGAATTATAAAGAAACCACATGGTCCACTATCCACTCTGTCTGATAATTGGGGCGGTAGCATTTTCTTTTAACTTTGGTAAGACCCGTATGATTGAGGTGCACAGGCTGTGCGATGTCATAGCAAAGCTGCGATGGGTTCATGACACGAGGTACAAAATACAATGAGTAGTACTAAATGCAATTGTATAGAGGGAGTAATTTCTAGTGCCATAGTTATTGTAGCCCCTAATTTCTGGCATCCAGATCACCTTTTATCTCTACATGCGGTACAAAATGACTTGTGCATGAGCGCGAAGGTAAAAAATAAATAAAGGGGGAGAGAATTATGGTGCATTTAAGAGCCTAACTCTAACGTTCCTAAGATTTTCTCACGATTTCTAGGCCACGGCTTGGTACCAACAAAATGGTCACAAACAAAGGGAGTACAGTACTACATGTTAAGTGGGGATTTGACTATGGGAGAGGCTACACAATTACTAAGATAAGCATGCAGGATTGGTTAGCTAGGAACTTAATACTTGAAGGTCAACCATACTGGTGGTAGTAGCTTTCTACCGTTGATCGTGTCGGGCTCCCAGATTAATCCTCCGAGAATCGCTGTTATGCATAGACCATGATCCCATGATCAGTTTGTCATGACACATAACCGACAAGTTTCAAAGTAAACATCCATTAGTTAAGCGGATACATGTCATACCTTATTTTCCATTATGGCTACATCAACCAACATCAGCGGAACTTCATCAACGCATAGAGCCCGAGCCATGCCTTAACCTACATGTAACTGACTAGGTGAACATCCTAGATCGTATAGTCGTCAAATCCACCTTCTTCTTCCTTTACTTCTCAAATCTGACCAAGATGATAGCCATGGATAATGCCAGTGAGTACCTTTAATGTACTTGAAAACCACCTTAATAGAATACAAATAACAAGAGGATATGCAATATGGTTGTGGTAGTAGGAGGGCTCCATGAGAGATTCTTTTATAAAATAGTTTCTCTTGTAGATATAGCTTCTACATATCTTTGTTGAAAACTTTTGTAAAACATTTAGAAAGTGTTTTCAAAAGTTTTGGGAAACACTAGGACTGGGTCACCCATTTGTTTCTTCCTTCAAGTCATCTCATGAACAAACTCCTTTCCTTCCTTTCCGACCATATCATGGTTAAAACATTTCCAAAGCCTTTGCTTTTCCAAAATCCTTTTTGAACCCAGAACTAGCACCACTCTACAGCAACCTTCCCAACCGTCCATGACCACGGACATGGCTATTCGAACAGATTTACACTCTGTAGAGGTTCTACACATTACCCACACCATCCGAGTACCCTTCCCTGATCTCTTACGGATTGTAGGTTGAGTAACTGGTCAAGACCTTCGGAATGCCCACTGCAGTACAAGCGCCTACCCTATGCGTCATTCCCCTCAACACCTAGACGTCGGGTACCGAGGAACAACCAAAGGGCCTTTGTACGCTTTCAATGAGACGCTCATAGTAACGCATGGAGGCCCACAGACCCTTTGTTCCTTCTCCTGGGTGCTAGGTTACATTATAGGGACCGAGAGAAGGCCCACCCTCCAGGGATCAAAACCCCCTATAGTAGTTGTGAGACAACTCATACCAAAGCAGACAAACTTCCAACCCAGCCCCTTCCCATATAGGAGTAATATGGTTGCACGGATTAATTGTTCTAGCAAACTTCAAAGAAACGGGTGCATTTTCATAACCATTTTTCCTCCGCCTTATTTTGTAAAACAAAAACCTTTTTATTTTCTCAAACTTCTCTTGGTAGGTCAGACCTCACCAAGGTTTTACCATAAAACATTTTGTAAAACTCTTTTAGGTTCTTCCCATCCTATAGTTTTTCTTTGGCTAAAATGTGGTCTCCAAAGGGGCAAGGTGTTATACACCATCTACCATACTAGGGACCAATAGGTGTTGATACATTGCAAATGTATCTATAATTTTTGATGTTCCATGCTCGGTTTTATCTACTTTCTTGTGTTTTGTCCACACTTTGGAGTACTTTTCATATGATTTCATGGACTAACCTATTAACAAGAGCCAGAGTGCCAGCTGCCTATTTTCTGCTGTTTTTGGTTCCAGGAAAGTCAAAAAATGAATATTCTCGGAATTGGACGGGACAAAAGCCAAAGTGCCTATTTTTTCGAAAGACATCTGATGCCAGAATATGAGACGGAGAAGGGCTGGGGGCCGGCCACACCACCTGGCCGCGCGGCCAGGCCTGGCCCATGCCAGGGGGTGGTCTGGCCGACCCCAGCACCCCCTCGGCCTCTCCTTCTGCCTATAAGATGCCTCCGATACCAAAACCCTAAGTACCCAATCAAAAATACACGAAAGAATCTATAACAGCCGTCGTCTGCATCCCTAGATCAGGAGGGATCTGAAGCACCCTGCCGGAGAGGGGAATTCACCCTGGAGGCCTTTTTCATCATCATGCAAGACTCCGGTGTGATGCGTGAGTAGTTCATCTCTAGACTACGGGTCCATGTAGTAGCTAGATGGCTGGTTCTCCTCCTTTGTGCTTTCATGTCTAGATCTTGTGAGCTCCGTTCATGATCAAGATCATCTATTTGTAATTCTGCAGGTTGTGTTTGCGGAGATCCGATGGATATTGAGATGCTATTTCAGATTGATTATTGATTCTATCATGTCTTTGTTATTTGTGATCTTGCATGCTTTCTGTTGTTAGTAGCTATCTTGGCCAAGTAGATGCTAACAACTCCAAGAGTTAGTATTTATGCTCGATAGTGGGTTCATGCCTCTAGTAATCTGGGGAAGTGACATAAATCTCTAAGGTACTAGATGTGCTGTTGCTACTATGGAGAAAACAACAATCCTTTGTTCATAGAACAATCGTATTGTTTACATTACACGCAATTCGTAAAGCAATAATCTGTTGCTTGCAACTTAATACTGGAGGGGGTTCAGATGATAACCTAAAGGTGGATTATTAGTCATAGATGCAGTTGGATGGCGGTCTATGTATAATGTTGTAATGCCCAATCAAGTTCCAAAGGAGTCAAGATGATTAGTATATGCATGTATTGTTTTCTCGATGTTTGTCAATTACCCCGCTGTAATTTGTTCACCCAGCATGTTATCTATCTTAAGGAGAGCCACCTCTAGTGAACTATGGACCCCGGTCCTTTCTTTTACATACAATCTACAAACTGTTTGCTTTGTGTTTACTTTCTTCAAACTATTACTTCCTTCCATTCGATACGTTTAATCCTTTGTTTTTAGCAAAACCCGTGAGATTGACAACCTCATCGCAAGTTGGGGGCAAAGTTCTGTGGTTGTGTTGTACAGGTCTCCACGTTGCTGCTAGCACCGGTAGTGTGCCCTGCCAACATTCAGCTAGCTACACCTTTGGGGTGTTTCCTTGCTCCTACTAGATTGATAACCTTGGTTTCGTACTGAGGGAAAACTTGCTACTGTGCTCATCATACCTTCTTCTTGGGGTTCCCCAACGAGCTCGATATATTTGGGCCATCAAGCTATTTTTCAGGTGCCGTTGCCGAGGAGTCAAGGAACCTATTGGATTCTGTTGCTGGAGGTACCTTTATGACCATTACTTTGGGTGCTGCAACAAAGCTTCTTGATAATATGATGGTTAATTACTCTGAATGGCATACTGAAAGAGCTCCACAAGGTAAGAAGGTAAATTCTATTGAAGAAACCTCCTCCTTGAGTGATAAGATTGATGTTATTATGTCTATGCTTGTGAATGGGAGAGCCCATATTGATCCAAATAATGTTTCTTTAGCTTCTTTGGTTGCTCAAGAAGAGCAAGTTGATGTGAACTTCATAAGAAATAATAATTTTGGCAACAATGCCTACAGGAATAATTTTGATAACAACAATTATAAGCCATATCCTCCCAACAATGGTAATGCTTATGGAAATTCTTACAACAATAATAGGAGTGCTCCCTCTAAACTTGAAGTTATGCTTAAAGACTTTATTAGTAAACAAACCGCTTTCAATAAAACTATTGAGGAAAAACTCTCTAATGCTGAAAGAAATATAGCATCTTTGGCTGAAGCTCAATCTTCTTTGAATAAAATGGCTGCTAAACCTGAAATTAATGATAATCCCTTTGCAGCTACTAATGCTATAGAAGTAAGAATTGATGAAATGTTAGACTTTTAGCTGAATTACAGGCTAAGTGGGAAAGAGAAGATGAAATTGCTAGAAACATTAGTGTTTCTACTATCACCACCACTAGTGTTGAGGCTAGTAATAGTTCTACTACTTTAGATGATAATTTTGATTTTGATCTTGATGGTTGCATCATCTCTGAAGTTATTAAGTTCCTACAAAAGCTTGCTAAAAGTCCTAATGCTAGTGCTATGAACATGGCTTTTACAAAACACATTACTGATGCTCTCATAAAGATTAAAGAAGAAAAGATGAAACATAAAGCTTCTATTCCTATAAAACGAGAATATGGTTGGGAAGCCATCATTAATATGAAAGTGAATGATTTTGATTTCCAAGCTTTATGTGATCTTGATAGTAGTGTTTCTATTATGCCTAGAAGGATTTATGATATGCTTGATTTGTCTCCACTTGAAGATTATTATTTGAATGTCCCACTTGATGATAATGCTAAAAAGAAACTCATGGGGAGTATTAATGATGTGCTTATTATGGTTAACAATGCCTATGTCCCCGTTGATTTCTATGTTTTGGATGTTGAATGCAATGCTTCTTGTCCTATTACTTTGGAAAGACCTTTTTTAGAACTGTTGGTGCCATTATTGATATGAAAGAAGGCACAATTAACTATCAACTCCCACTCAAGAAAGGTATAGAACACTTCCCTAAGAAGAGAGAGAAGATTTGTTTTGCCTCTTCTATGAAAACAAAATTTGGTTTTAATGCTTCTTCATTTGAGAACACTTGGTTCTTTCTTGCTTATTATGCCTAACTTAAAGGCGTTAAAGAAAAGTACTTATTGGGAGATAACCCAAAAGTTTTAGATGAGTCTTGGAAGTTATTACTTCAGTAATAACCGCTCCTTATCCTTTTTATTTGCTTTTTGTGCCAAGAGTAACCTCTGATGAGAGAGAAGTAATGATTGGGAAAGTTGCTGTCCCGAAACAGATTTCTGTGCTTCACCGTAAAAATTCGTGTAAAATATCTGTACATCGTTTTGAGGTGTGAATTTTTTTACTTCTGCCCCAGGTTGTTATCTAAGTTTCGTTAGCTCAACACTTTTCTATTTGAGCAACATAAGGTCTTCGAAAAAATTCGTATTTACCTGCTGGTCTGTTTTGACAGATTTCTGCCATTATTTGCATTTGCTTCTTGTTGGTTCCCTTTTGAGTTCTCTTTGGGGAATTGAGCTTTTTGAGGGAAGTGCTACAGTATCTAGTGTTTTAATGGAAGTTTTATTGGTGTTAGAACTTAACCTAAAGACTTATTATCTTGAGTGCACTAATGTTGCTAATAAAGATTGTGTGAAGTTTTGTATGAAGGAAAAATTTCAGGTGTATGGAAGGAATGAGTAATGAGATGAAGGATGGACTAAAGCTCAAGCTTGGGGATCCCACGCGTGTCACCCCAAGAAATATCCAAGAAGTACAAGCGTCAAAGCTTGGGGATTCCCAAGGCATCCCCTCTTCATCAATAAAAATTCCAGGTTTCTTCCAAACGCTTCATTTTTATTGTTGCATGCACAGTTGTGTTGTTCTTGGAGCGTCTTCTTTTTCATTTTCGTTTTGGTTTTTAGTTTGCTTTGTTTGCTTTGTTTGCTTTGTTTGCTGAATAAATTGGTTGGACCCCCTATTTCATACATTGGTTTTCAAATAGTTTGGTTTGGTTTGGAAAAGAGTAGGAAAGTTCATGCTTAAGTGGTAAAGAGAGCTTGTTTTTGACTATGGCCTATGAGTTTTCATGCCATGCTTGATATTGTTTTGGCCTTATGCTTAGTATACTTTGCTGTAGCATGACTTGTTATAAACAATTGAGATTGCTTAATGTTCCTTGGATGAATCATGCGTTGTTTTTTCATATTAAAGCATAGTATAGTGGTATTCTCCTTTGATGCTTTATTTGGGTTGACTTGGCGCATGCTCACACCATGTTATGACTATCCAAAGTCACCATAGCCTTTATGATCCTTTAGTTTTCAACTTGTAGTATCACTTTATGCTTTGATCAATGATGTTTTGTCGCTCTGCATGCTTATGTCCATTATTGCTCTGTTAGTTTGTCGCTCCCAGTCTTTTGCTAGCCTCCACAACCAAGTATGAGTTCCACTCATGCATCCAACTCCTTAAACCAAGTTATTCCAAGGAGTCCACCATACATACCTACTAGCTTATGCTATTCCAAGTATATTCATGTTTATGTTTACCTTCCAAATTAAACTTGTTATGAGAAAACTAGTGAATAAAGCTCTCACGAACTTGATGGCACACTTTACTTTCTGCATTTAATAAACTTGAACCATTGGGTCCTTCTTTGTTGCGTATATGCTTGCGCTTTATAAGTTGAAATTAGCAGAACCATGTATCATGGGGAACGCTTTCAACATTGTACTTGTACTTTGTACCCCGTTGATATCATGTTCTTTTGCTTATGGATCCCGGCGGTGTGAAATAAAAGTGGAACTTGTAAGATCATGGAGTTTGTATGTGTGTTGGAGAAACGCCTGTGCCGCTAGCCTAAGCCATGCCTAATCATGGTGGAAACTTGCAGCATCACCATAATGAGCACTCTATGAAGCATCCTCAATAAAAACCTATGCAAATAGTAAATAAAAAGATCATTGAGATGCTCATTGTCTTCTTGCCTTGTCATTTTGATTATGGGATAGCTCCTGTATCATGTGCAAGGGGTACCCCGTTGGCAGTTGTTTATGATACATATGTACTTACAATGACAAGAGCTTCCGTGTGACTAAAGTTGAGTAGCATGAGGTTCGGTCTTCGTAAGTAAGGGGCATGAGATTTCGGTTTATAACTTGTCAAGCATATCCTCTTAGTTGTGTCACTTTAACCTTAATCACCTTAGAGATGCTTATGATAGGGGCAATGAGAGCTGAAAGCTAACAAGTACCATAATTTTTGGAAGCTCTTTATGAGACTTGAATCCCTACTTCCTTCTATGAAGGCCTTTCTTTTACTTTTATGTTGAGTCTCCACCTTCTATCTTTATGCACCTACTTTGAGAGCATAGTGTCCGTTCTTAGTTCTATGTGCATTGTCCCAAGACTAGTTGATTGATGCATAACTTGATATTGCTTGTTTTAAACTATTTGTATCTAGTCACTCTTATGAACTTTGAAGGTGTCCTATGCATTTATATTTGCTACTCTATGAGGGACAAGCTGAATACTTTTATGCTATGTTTTCTTTATGTGGAACAAACAAACTTCTTGCAAAGCATTGTTATTCATGAATATTTTGTTTGTGCCTTTTCATGTTGCATCATAGTTTCTATGTCTTATTGCTAGAACTTTGTCTTTTATGTTATGATTGAAGTACTATGATCCCAGCCTTGAATGTTCTACAAATACTTTGATCAAGTCATTGATGGTGCATGTCACCTAAAAAATTATTCTTTCTTTTTATCACATACCTACTCGAGGACAAGCAGGAGTTAAGCTTGGGGATGTTGATACATTGCAAATGTATCTATAATTTTTGATGTTCCATGCTTGGTTTTATCTACTTTCTTGTGTTTTGTCCACACTTTGGATTACTTTTCATATGATTTATTGGACTAACCTATTAACAAGAGCCACAGTGCCAGCTGCCTGTTTTTTGTTGTTTTTAGTTCCAGGAAAGTCAGAAAATGAATATTCTCGGAATTGGATGGGACAAAAGACAAAGTGCCTATTTTTCGGAAGACATTTGATGCCAGAATACGAGACGAAGAAGGGCTGGGGGCCGGCCACACCACCTGGCCGTGCAGCCAGGTCTGGCCCGCGCTAGGCGGTGGTCTGGCCGACCCCGGCACCCCCTCGGCCTCTCCTTCCGCCTATAAGATGCCTCCGATACCCAAACCCTAAGTACCCGATCAAAAATCCATGAAAGAGTCTGTAGCCGCCGTTGTCTCCATCCCTAGATCGGAAGGGATCTGAAGCTCTTCCTGACACCCTGCCGGAGAGGGGAATTCACCCTGGAGGCCTTCTTCATCACCATGCAAGCCTCCGGTGTGATGCGTGAGAAGTTCATCCTTGGACTACGGATCCATGTAGTAGCTAGATGGCTGGTTCTCCTCCTTTGTGCTTTCATGTTTAGATCTTGTGAGCTCCGTTCATGATCAAGATCATCTATTTGTAATTCTGCATGTTGTGTTTGCGAGGATCCGATGGATATTGAGATGCTATTTCAGATTGATTATTGATTCTATCATGTCTTTGTTATTTGTGATCTTGCATTCTTTCCGTTGTTAGTAGGTATCTTGGCGAAGTAGATGCTAGCAACTCCAAGAGTTAGTATTTATGCTCGATAGTGGGTTCATGCCTTTGGTAATCTGGGGAAGTGACAGAAATCTCTAAGGTACTAGATGTGTTGTTGCTACTAGGGAGAAAACAACAATCCTTTGTTCATAGAACAATCATATTGTTTACATTACATGCAATTCGTAAAGCAATAATCTGTTGCTTGCAACTTAATACTAGAGGGGGTTTGGATGATAACCTGAAAGTGGATTATTAGTCATAGATGCAGTTGGATGGCGGTCTATGTATAATGTTGTAATGCCCAATCAAGTTCAAAAGGAGTCAAGATGATTAGTATATGCATGTATTGTTTTCTCGATGTTTGTCAATTGCCCCGCTGTAATTTGTTCACCCAGCATGTTATCTATCTTATGGAGAGCCACCTCTAGTGAACTATGGACCCCGGTCCTTTCTTTTACATACAATCTACAAATTGTTTACTGCTTTGTGTTTACTTTCTGCAAAGTATTACTTCCTTCCATTCCATACGTTTAATCCTTTGTTTTCAGCAAAACCGATGAGATTGACAACCTCATCGCAAGTTGGGGGAAAAGTTCCGTGGTTGTGTTGTGCAGGTCTCTACGTTGCTGCTGGCACCGGTAGTGCGCCCTGCCAACGTTCAGCTAGCTACACCTTTGGGGTGTGTCCTTACTCCTACTGGATTGATAACCTTGGTTTCGTACTGAGGGAAAACTTGCTGCTGTGCTCATCATACCTTCCTCTTGGGGTTCCCCAACGAGCTCGATATATTTGGGCCATCAGGTGTCATCAAGGGGGTTCTACTGAACAGTAGAAATGTGTAATGGTTTGGAGGAGCCAAGCCACTACCATATGTAGATCATCATATAATAAAACAATGTAGTTTTCATAAACAGTAGGTAAAACATGCATAAGTAAAACAGTAGGGCAAGACTTATGAGCAAGAAGGGGGCTTGCTCGTGATTAGCAATATGGCAATATGTCCCGGTACTTCTTGATAATACCCTAATAATAATAATACCCATATTCTTTGGGTCTCCAATATAATCGCATCTATCGTCGTTATGGATCACATGCAAGCAAACAAAGGGGCCATCAACATAAAGCATACAAACACCTTTACAATATAGCAAACAAAAGTACAACACATTACTTGCTTCATTATGTTTTGATAAGCTGAGTTTATAGCAATTGGAAAGACTTTAATTGTATTTGAGGAATTTGTTTTATGAATTACTCGTCAAATACCACCTAAAGAAGGTGTTTTGAACTAAGGCTTGGGTCCATATGATATCAATGTGCAAAAATGATATCATCAGATAAGTATTGAAATAACAAGGCCAACAAAAGTGGTTTCATGATTTTATCAATTTTCCTTTATTAGTTCTGATTATTCTAGTGGAAATAACACTAGTTTAGGTGAATAAATCACCAGAAAATATCTATGGCTCAAATAAATTTTTCCTTAGAGGATTTTGTATACACATGAGTTTGTGATTTTTTAGAGTTGGAATCACCTCAAAATAATTAATAGAATGCCCCTTCGAAAATCCCAAATTCGATTCTACAAGAAGTTTGTCTTTTTCACTAGATTTATTATATAGAAGATTTTGATATGAATCCAAAGTCACATGGTAGGTATTTTGAATTCCTTTTTGCAAAAAATGTAATCACTAATTTTGGAGCTGTAAAACTAATGGAAGGAGTTTCCTTGTGAAACAACTATTGCTAGACTATTTTAATTCATTAAAATTCAACCAGGGCTCAATAAATTTTGAGCTCCTAGGATTAGATAGCACTGAATGTACCACATCATTGAGGGTTGGAAAGAGGTCAATTCATTTCATAAATTGTCCTAGTGGATTTTATAAAGTCATAACTGAATGGATCTTGTTATTTTTACTGAGGTAAAACCATGGTTCACCTTGACTAGATACCAAGGTCTGGTGATAGGTAGTTACAATAACTTTCAGGGAAAGTTGGATTCACATCATTTGGATATGTGGAGCTCCCTGATATATTTATTGATTGAAAAAGGTATTTATTTAGAAGCTTTAATTCCAGGAAATAAAAAAAACTTGGGTATGGGGATTAGTTTGTATGTTCAAGAAAACCTTAGGGAACATGTACCAACATTCGTTTGGGCAAGTCTAGGTGTTTTATATTTTCTTTTTGAATTAAACCGCCAGCTAAATAACCAGATCTGAAAGAATTTATAAAAAGAAAAAGGAAACTTGGGTTTACTGGGCCGGATCCAGCTAATACGAACTACTCACCGCACGGGCCGGCCCTGCTCGCGGCACTAGCACACGGGAGAGGGCATTCGAACGGACAAGGGGGGAGGGGGTCGTGGGCATCAACGACTGATGGTCATGAAGGGGTATCACGCCCTATGAGTTGTTGGATTAGATCCAGATCCAACGTCCATGGGGTCGTCTTCTTCGCGCAAGGGCACCGACAGGATGAAACCCTACGGCCAGATCAGTGATGGTTGAGGAGCTCATCAGGGGTGCCTTCGGCGACGGAGAGTGGTAGAGCGGAGGTGGGGCTCCATGGCGAGCAAAAGGATGGGCGATAGACGGGGTTTCAGCCTAGTTTGCCAGCTCGCACGAGAGCACCCGAGAGATGGTCACCAGAGCTCGCTGCTAGCGGTGGTCCTACAGAGAACGCGAGGCACCATTAGGTGCAGAAGGTCTAGGCAACCTCAGTGGTGGGACATGAAGAGGGAGAGGGGTAGAAGGGAGAGCACCGTGCTCGATTCTTGAGGGAGGCCGAAATGCCTCCCTTTGTTCTTCCGGGCTAGGAGCGAGCAGGGGAGAAGGTGTGGTGTTCAGGGGTGGTAGGTGGGTGTGAGGAGAGGCAAGTGTGAGGCAGAAGTGGGATCAGGTGGCCTATGGCCTTATAAACCAGTGTGGGTCGGTTTAGGGTGGACTATGTCCATGGCCAAGCTTTGGAAGTGTTGCTGGCCAGGGATTGGGCGACCTCAGGGGCGGTGGAAAGGGGTGATGCAGGGTCCTGGTTGGCGCGGGAGAGCAGAGAGGGAGTGGGGGTGCTGCTGTTCCTTTATTGTTATGTTTTTGTTTAAGTGGCCATGTCTCTCTCCTACCAAACATAAGTGGACAAAGTTGTGGGGGTGCTACAGTCACATGCTACAGTGTAGTATGACCAGGATAGAGTGGTAGGGTGCTATGGTGAAGTGTTTGACAAGTTTGTAAGGGGTTTTGGAGGGACTTTAGTTCATGATGTTGATCAAATACAAGGTTTGGCCATATGGATGATTATGAAGATATTCTGAAATACTGATCTTGGAAAGCTGAAATAATGCTCGTGATAGATGCGTGAGGTTAAGATACCTCTTCCAAGAATTATTTGGGATTTTTTTAGAGGTGGTTAGCCCCATTTAGTATTGAGTTTCCAAAAAGTGCTGAAATGGTTTAATTGAATCTATTTGATATTTTTGAGTTAGACAAGGTGAGTTTTTGGTTTGGGATTATCCGACATATGAATTACCACATTGGAGAATTTTCCCTGAATTTATTGTTGAGAAATAGTAGTTCAAACATTTATCCTCTCATTTCTTCCATTTAGGAAAATAGGCAAAAAGAATTATTAACACTCTTCAAAAATAATTATTTTTGAAGTGGGAAGATAGGGTATGATCTATAACACTCATATGTACCACAAGTTGGAGAAGGGTTTTGGAGAAAAACAAAGTTTCTTTTATAAAAGAAAATTTGAAGTTATAGTCAAATAAAGGAATTGGATAGCTTTTGGGCCAAAATAATTATGGAAAACATTGGATAAATGTATATCTCCCTGGTAGATGATTTCGACCCTATGCAGCCATCATTTGCAACCTTGGGTTTTTAGGATCAAACTTGATTTTGGAAGAATACAAGGAATGAAGGATCTAGGGAAATGTTAATTTTATACCTTCAAAACCTTGTTGGATCTTGGAGCTCAAAGCTCCCCTTGGGTTATATGGATGGATAGAACAAGTTATGTATATCACCATGGTATAGAGTTTTGAGGTTGATCATGATTAACCTCTCCAAGGATTGATACCAAACTTTGAATAAAATAAGGGTGTCAGAACATATTATCAAATAGCCTCCAAAACCATGTGGGTTTTAGAAGAACAAAGCTCCAATTGAAACAATTGAAGTATGGAAGGCTATACCTTCATTATAAGAGCACAACCATGCAAAGATTTGGTCTAAAGAAAATAGTATGAAGATGTGAGCTTCTGCCAAAGTAGGCTAGTTGACAAGATTTGTAGAAATGATTATTTTCTTGCCTACAAAACCATCAAGAACAAGTGGTTTATATGATGATCTATCCAAGGTAAATAGTGGTCCTAGGTAGTCATTAAGATGTTATACAAGATGGTTCAAGTGCATTTCCAAAAGTGCATAAGGGTGGAGAAAGAGGGAGTCTCTAAGATGTGTAATTGTTAATAGTTTTCCATACTTAGTCATATTTGGTGGATTTTGGGTTTTTGACTAGAATACAAATGTTAATGTTTTTGATTGGTTGCAAGGTTCCAAATCATCATCAAATGATGATGTTCAAGTTTAGATTGAGTAGAAAGGATCCTTGCTTAGGACTGGTCTTCTTTGTCTTGGAAGCTTTTAGAATGAATTAACTCTTGGTTGATCTAGTTAAGGGATTAGATAGTCATTTTAGTGACAAAAGGTTAGATCAAGCATGGGTAATTTGCTTAGGGTTTGGTATCTTAATTTATCTTGGTCCTAGGGGATGATATCCTAGAGTAGTTCATACTATTTCCTAAGCAAATAAGTCAGACAACAAATCAAGGCAAATCATCAGTCAGCAGATCAAGGCATTTCATCTTCCAAGCAATTCAAGCTACTACTAAGGTTACCGTCAAGCCTAGCTTGAGGTAGGGGTGTATATTTTTTAAGGTTGGAGTTTGAATAAGGTGGAAGTCCTTGGTATCTCTACCAAGAGTAGAATTCAAAAGCTTTATAAAAATGTTTTGGAAAAACCTAGAGGTAAGAGTATTTGAAAGTTTTGTCTTGAAAACATAAGGAGATTGTAGTATATAGCTCTCCATAGTTTGGTCAATAGAAGCTACTACAATAGTTAGTGTTGCAAAGGCATCTTGGCTCAGGTTTTTGAAATGCCAGAACATTTGTGAATATGGCAAATAAGCCAAGATATTTTTGTTAAATAGCTTTTGTTAATTGAGGGTGAGGTAAGGAGTATATCATCTAGTACACAGTCAGATGCATAAGCACAGACAAAGAACAAGCAAACACTGCATAATTGAACAATAAAAAGTTTTTGTTCCCCCTGATTTTTGCATTCTGGACAACTAATCAGGGTTGCTGAAATTGGGATGTTACAGACCTTTCCCTCTTAAAAGAATCTCGTCCCGAGATTCAGGAGAGTGAGGTTAGGGGATTTTGACTCAGGGTTAGTTTTATGGTCTCAATCGTACTGACTTGTAGACTTCGCCTTTGAACGTGGTTACCTTGTTGGTGAAGTTGAACTTTAGTCTTCTTGGATGGACGGAGAGTTGAGCAGGTTCTAGTCCTGATTGCGTTGGATGACCTTCTTTTTCTTTCAGACTTGATGTCTTGAGGGCCTAATCTAGGCGAACTACCTCTAACTTGGAACCTCATTAAGTACTCTTCTGAGGATAGAAACTACAGCTTGATCTCTCATCTGTAAGGATCCACGATGTTTCTTCATAGGCTTATCATATCCTAGTTAACGACTTAGGGTAAAAAATCCTGATTGCTTCGGGCGGATGGGTACTATATTTTGGTGGGAAAGATGTAGTCTTTCCCCCTTAGGGTTAAACTAGGGTAGATGAAAGAGTTGATGTGGTTCTTCCTTCTTGAAGTCGTATGGCGATGTTTTGAAGACGGTCACCAACCTTTCTTCTAGAGTTGGAAATCTTTTGATGACGTCTGGCGGCTGGTCCTACGAGGCGCATACTATGATTATTTGTACTAAGCCTATGGGAGTAGTTTGATTCGTGGATCGTCCAACAGGTTGGAGCTAATGGGGTTAGCGATTTAGAGGTTCTTCAAGAGGGGTGCATATCTTCTGTCTTGAAGTGCTGGCGTGATGCTAAAGAAGGTTGTATCTCCTTGGGTCTTGAGTTGAGGTCCTCGAGTGACGGCCTATTGTGTAAACCTTGTCGTGGGGGAGGAGGTTCCTAACGAAGCCTTAAGGAGTTAGCTCAGGGCAAGTTAGCGGTTTACGACTCTTCTTGCTAGTATTTAGTCGGGGTGGAAGCATACAACTTCGGAGAGGTGGTCTTCACTTGAAATATTGGCATTGCATATGCGTGTTGGCGGAGTAGACTCAGTGTCTTCATGTATCCTTGTGTTAAGGGCTTTGGAGTATTCTGAGCTTTTGGTGAGGAATTTCCCGTTAGTTTGGGTACGGTCGACTAGAATAGTTAGTCTCTTAGGGGCCGTCGAAGGCTCTAATACGCCGAAGGTTAGTGGAGTTAGGTCTTTAGTTCTTGTATCTATTAGTAAGTCTTGTTGTTTCTTGCGAATCATGAAGATCCTTCCGTGGTAGACTTCCGGCTTCAACAGGACTCTTGCTAAAATTGGCAGATGAAGAGTGGATGTTGCGCTGTCAGCGAGTCTTGAGAGGTGGGTTAAACGGGGTATGCCATCCTGCTGAGGGGCAGTCTTCGAGTTGTTCTGACTTGACGATGTCGAACTCTGAGTTCTTGCGATGCTTTTCCTATCATATACTCCTGAGGTTAGTCTGGGTTCTTATTAGCGATAATTAACAAGGGGTTTCCTGAGTGACTAGGTGGGGTATCGATCCTCGAGTCACATTTGACTAAGGTCAAAACAAACTAGAACACACAAACAAGGTGAGCAGAGCGACAAGGTCGCAATGTTCTCCATAAACATCACATACCAAGCAACACAATATGCACTTAGGCAAGCAAGCACGACCTACTATAGGCACCAAGGAGTTAACTACTCGTGATATAGGGAAATCCTATCTTAGGACTATTAATCCTAGATGTCACTTTATCGTGCTCTGCGTCACTATCTAGCGGATGAAGCCTTTGCCGAGTAATTGGGCGCTCCTCGAAAGTGCAGCACTTGATTTCTTGTGATTATGAGGATTCCGTTGGTATGGTGATCTTGTAGTGTCCTTGTGTTTGCAGATGGTTGCTTCTCTTCATCTCGTTCTCATTGTCTTCATCGGGTTCTAGGTCCTATTGGTTTGAAATCTGTATGTTTGAATTTGGAAGAGAGGTAGAGGAAACCAATTTTTGAAATCATTTAAATTTGGAGGAGATAAGAAGTATGACTTTTCAAAAAGCCTTTGATAAAATAGTTTTTGAAAGATGGTGTTTTCAAAAAAAATTCCTGTCTAACGACCATGCTAACTAAGGTTCTCCTACAGTCAGGATGGCTCTGATACCAAGTCTGTTGGGCCCCTGGATTAATCCTTCTAGAATCCCTATTATGCATACACCATGATCCCATGATGAGTTTGTCGTGGTACATAACCGATAATCATCAAAGTAAACATCCATTACTTAAGCGGATACATTTCATACCTTATTTTCCATTATGGCTACATCAACAATATTAGAAAAACTTTATCAACGCGTAGAGCCCGAACCATGCCTTAACCTATAGGCAACTGATTGGGAGAATGTCCTAGCTCGCATAGTCGTCAAATCCACCTTATTCTTCCTTTACTTCTCAAATCTGACCAAGATAATACCCAGGGACAATGCCAGTGAGTACTTTGAATGTACTTGCAAACCACCTTAAGAGAATAAAAATAACAAGAGGATATGCAATATGGTTGTGGTAGTAGGAGGGCTCCATGAGAGATTCTTTTATAAAATAGTTTCTCTTGTAGATACTGCATCTACATATCTTTGTTGAAAACTTTTGTAAAACATTTTAAAAGTCTTTTGTAAAGTTTTGGGAAACACTAGGACTGGGTCACCCATTTATTTCTTCCTTCAGGTCATCTCATGCCCAAACTCCTTTCCTTCCTTTCCGACCATCTCATGGTAAAAACATTTATAAATCATTTGCTTTTCCAAAATCCTTTTTGAAAACAAAACCAGCACCGCTCTATAGCAACCTTCCCAACCATCCATGACCGCGGACATGGCTATTCGAATAGATTTACACTCTGTAGAGGTTGTACACTTTACCCACACTATCCATGTACCCTACCCTGATCCCATACGGATCGTGGGTCGAGTAACCGATCAAAACCTTTGTAATGACCACTCTAGACAAGCGCCTACCCTATGAGTTGTTCCCCTCAATACCTGGACGTCGGGTACCACGGACCAACCAGAGCGCCTTTGTATGCTTTCAATGAGAGGCTCATAGTAACGCATGGAGGCCCACAAACCCTTTGTTCCTTCTCCTGGGTGTTGAGTTACATTACAGGGACCCAGATAAGGCCCACCCTCTAGGGATTGAAACCCCCTGTAGTAGTTGTGAGACAACTCATACCAGAGTAGACAAACTTCCAACCAACCCCTTCCCACATAGGAGTAATGTGGTTGCATGGGTTAATTGTTCTAGTAAACTTCAAGGAAACTAGTGCGTTTTCGTAACCATTTTTCCTCTGCCTTCTTTTCTAAAACAAAAACCTTTTCGTTCTCTCAAACTTCTCTTGGTAGGTAAGACGTCACAATGTTTTACCATAAAACATTTTGTAAAGCTTTTTTGGGGTCTTCCCATCCTACAGTTTTGCTTTGGCTAAAATGGGGTCTCCAAAGGGGCATGGTGTTATACACCATCTACCATACTAGGGACCAGTAGGTGTCATCAACAAGGTTGTACTAAACAATACAAATGTGTAATGGTTTGGAGGAGCCAAGCTACTACCATATGTAGATCATCATATAATAAAACAATGCAGTTTTGATAATCAGTAGATAAAACATGCATAAGTAAAACAGTAAGACAAGGCTTATGAGCAAGAAGGTGGCTTGCCTATGATCAATAATATGACAATATGTCCCTGAACTTCTTCTTAATACCATAAAAATAATAATAATACCCATCTTCTTTGGGTCTCCGATATATTCGCATCTATCGTCGTTATGGATCACATGCAAGCAAACAAAGGGGCACCATAAACAAAAAGCATACAAACAACATTACAATACTGCAAACAAACATACAACACATTACTTGGTTTAGTAAGTTTTGATAAGCTGAGTTCATAGCAATTGGAAAGACTTTAATTGTATTTGAGGAATTTGTTTTATGAATTACTTGTCAAATACCACCTAAATAAGGGGTTTTGAACTTAGGCTTGGGACTGTATGATATCAATGTGCAAAAATGATATCATTAGATAGGTATGGAAATGACAAGGCAAGCAAAAGTAGTTTCATGATTTTATCATTTTTTCTTAATTAGTTATGATTATTCTAGTGCAAATAACAATAGTTTAGGTGCATAAATAACCAGAAAAGATCTGTGGCTCAAATAAATTTGTTCTCAGAGGGTTTTTTATGTACTTGAGTTTATGATTTTTGAGAGTTGGAATCACCTCAAAATAATTATCAGAATGCACCTTGGAAAATTCAAAAGTCAATTCTGCAATGAGTTTGTCTTTTTCACTAGATTTATTATGCAGAAGATTTTGATATGAATCCAAAGTCACATGGTAGGTATTTTGAATACCTTTCTTTAGGTTGGAATCACTAATTTTGGAGCTGTAAAACTACCATAAGGAATTTCCTAGTGAAACAACTATTGTCAGACTGTTTTAATTCCTTAAAATTCAACCAGGGCTCAATAAATTTTAAGCTCCTAGGATTTGATAGCACTGAATGTACCACATCACTGAGAGTTGGAAAGGGGTCAATACATTTCATAAATTGGCCTAGGAGATTTTATAAAGTCATAAATAATTGGATTTTGTTATTTTTACTAAGGTAAAAGAGGGTTCACTTTGACCAGAGACCAAGGTTTGGTGATAGGTAGTTACATTAGATTTTAGGAAAAGTCGGATTTACGTCATTTAGATATGTGGATCGCCCTGAGATTTTTATTGATTGAAAAAGGTATTAATATAGAAGGTTTAATTCCAGGAATAAACAAAACAAATTTGGGTATGGGTCTTAGTTTGTATGTTCAAGAAAACCCTAGGGAACATGTACCAAAATTCATTTGGGAAAGTTTAGGTGTTTTCTACTTTACTTTTGAATTAAACCATCACCTAAATAACTAGATCTGAAAGAATTTATAAAAAGAAAAAGGAAACTAGGGTTTACTAGGCCACATCCGGCTAATACAAACTACTCACTGCACGGGCCAACCCAGCTCACGGCGCTGGCGCGTCGGAGAGGGCTTTTGAATAGGCAAGGGGGGTCCTAGGCGTGAGCGACTGACGGTCGCAAAGGGGTATCACGCCCTGTGAGTCATTGGATTAGATCCAGATCCAACAACCATGGGGTCGTCATCCTCACGCAAAGGCACCGGTGTGATAAAACCCTAGGGTCGGGTCGGTGATGGTTGGGGAGCTCACCAGCGGTGTCGCCGGTGGTGGAGAGATGACGGAGTGGAGGCAGGGCTCCATGACGAGCAGAAGGATGGGCGACAGAGGGGATTTTAGCCCAGGTTGCCTGCTCACACGAGAGCGCTCGAGAGATGGTCACCGGAGCTCGCTGCGGGCAGTGGTATCTGGCGGTACTACAAAGAAGGCGAGGCACCGTTAGGTGAATAAGTTCTAGGAAAGCTCAGTAGTGGCACATGAAGAGGGAGAGGGGTAGAAGGGACAGCACCATGCTCGATTCTTGAGGGAGGCCAAAATGCTTCCCTTTGTTCTTCCTAGCAAAGATCGAGCAGGGGAGAGGGTGTGGTTCTCAAGGGTGGTAGGTGGGTGTGAGGAGAGGCAAGTGGGAGGCAGAGAGGGGGCTGGGGTGGCCTATGACCTTATAAACCAGTGTGGGTTAGTTTAGGGTGGACTATGTCCATGGCCAAGCTTTGGAAGGGTTACTGGCCAGGGATTGGGCCTCAGGGGCGGTGGAGAGGGGTGATGTGGGGTCCTGGTCGGCGCAGGGGAGCAGCGAGGGAGTGAGGATTCTACTGCTCCTTTATTGTTATGTTTTTGCTTAAGTGGCCATGTCTCTCTCCTTCCAAGCATAAGTGGACAAAGCTGTGGGGGTGCCACAGTAACATGCTACAGTGTAGCACGACCAGGAGAGAGTGGTAGGGTGCTATGGTGAAGTGTATGACAAGTTTGTAAGGGGTTTTGGAGGGAGTTTAGTTCATGATGTTGATCAAATTCAAGGTTTGGCCATATGGATGATTATGAAGATATTTTGAAATATTGATCTTGGAAAGCTTAAATAATTATTGTGGTAGATGGGCCAGGTTAAGATACCTCTCCAAGAATTATTTGGGATTTTCAGAGGTGGTTAGCCCCATTTAGTATTGAGTTTCCAAAAAGTGTTGAAGTGGTTTAATTGAGTCCATTTGATATTTTTGATTTAGACAAGGTGAGTTTTTGATTTGGGATTTTCCCACATATGAATTCCCACATTGGAGAATTTTCCCTAAATTTATTGTTGAGAGAAAGTAGTTAAAACATTTATTCTCTCATTTCTACCATTTAGGAAAATAGGCAAAAAGAATTATTAAAACTCTTCAAAAATAATTAATTTTTGAAGTGGGAAGATAGGGTATGATCTATAGGACTCATATGTACCACAAGTTGGAGAAGGGTTTTGGAGAAAAACAAAGTTTCTTTTGTAGAGGGAGTTTTGAAGTTATAGTCAAAGAAAGGAATTGGATAGCTTTTGGACAAAAAATAATTATGGAAAACATTGGATAAATGTATATCTCCCTGGTATATGATGTCCACCCTATGAATCCATCATTTGCAACCTTGGGTTTTGAGGATCAAACTTGATTTTGGAAGAATACAAGGAATGAATGATCTAGGGCAATGTTAATTTTATACCTTCAAACCCTTGTTGGATCTTGGAGCTCAAAGATCCCTTGTGTCATGGGATATATGGATGGATAGACCAAGTTATGTAGATGACCATGGTATATAGGTTTGAGGTTGATCCTGATTGAGCTCTCCAAGCATTGATGCCAAACTTTGAATAAAATAAGGGTGTCAGAACATAGTATCAAATAGCCTCCAAAACCATGTGGGTTTTAGAAGCACAAAGATCCAATTGAAACAAGTAAAGTATGTAAGGATAGACCTTCATTAGAGGAGAACAACCATGCAAAGGTTTGGGCCAAAGAAAATAGTATGAAGATGTGACCTTCTCCCAAAGTAGGCTAGTTGACAAGATTTCCAAAAAAGATTATTTTCTTGCCTACAAAACCATCAAGAACAAGTGGTTATTAGATAATCTATCCAAGGTGAAGAGTGGGCCTAGGTAGTCCTTAAGATGGTATACAAGAAGTTCAAGTGCATTTCCGAAAGTACACAAGGGTTAAGAAAGAGGGAGTCTCTAAGATGTGATATTGTTAACAGTTTTCTAGACTTAGTCATATTTGGCAGATTTAGGGTTTTTGACTAGAATACAAATGTTAATGTTTTTGATTGGTTGCAAGGTTACAAATCATCATCAAATGTATGATGTTCAAGTTTAGATTGAGTAGAAAGGATCCTTTCTTGGGATTGGTCTTCATTGTATTGGAAGCTTTTAGAATGAATTAACTCTAGGTTGATCTAGTTAAGGGATTATATAGTCATTTTAGTGACCAAAGGTTAGATAAATCTTGTGTAACTTTCTTAGGGTTTAGTATCTTAATTTATCTTTGTCCTAGGGGATGAGATCCTAGAGTAGCTCATACTATTTCCTAAGAAAACTATTCAGACATCAGATCAAGGCAAATCATTAGTCAGCAGATCAAGGAAATTCCTCTTCCAAGCAATTCAAGCTACTACTAAGGTTACCGTCAAACAACTTGAGGTAGGGATGGATATTTTTGAAGGTTGGAGTTTTCATAAGGTGGAAGTCCTTGGTATCTCTACCAAGAGTAGAATTCAAAAGCTTTATAAAAAGGTTTTGGAAAAATCTAGAGGTAAGAGTATTTGAAAGTTTTGTCTTGAAAACATAAGGAGATTGTAGTATATAGCTCTCCATAGTTTGGTCAACGGAATCTACTAAAATATTTAGTGTTGCAAATGCATCTTGGCTCAGGTTTTTGAAATGCCAGAACATTTGAGAATATGGAAAATAAGCCAAGATAATTTTGTTAAATAGCTTTTGTCAATTGAGGGTAAGGTAAGGAGTATATCATCTAGTCCACAGTCAGATGCATAAGCACAGACAAACAACAAGCAAATATTGCATAATTGAACAAAAAAAAGTTTTTGTTCCCCCTGATTTTTGCATTCTGGACAACTAATTAGGGTTGCTAAAATTGGGATGTAACAAATCGCTTGTACTACTACTTCCAAAAGCAAGAGTAGAACAATACCTAGATTGAGCAGCGGTGGAGTCTGCCACAGAGTGATATCCACAAAGAGAGAGAACGAAATATGGAGGCTGTTTTGGCGAGCGCCATTCATGTGAGTGAGAAAGCCAGGGACGTCCACCCCCATGTCGATGCTTTGCAGCGCCTCCATGTCATGCTGGCACGTGCTATGTAACACACTCATTTTGATGCCATCTTTGTAGCCTGGCTCTACATTGGGGTATTTCCTCACTAGCTTTGGCGTCATCACCGACATGGTGGATAACCTCAATGCCCGCCTTCAGGCCATACGCCGTGACGCATACCCAACAGGTATGTTTTCCAAAATGCATGCTACTGGCAGCGATAACATTTTCTTCTATAGTCTTCATTCATCTAGCCTACCCATACGTGACTTTTAGGCCCAATTTTTGGTCTAGGCGATCTGCCCTAGGTTGTTACCACGCTCACCGCTTCCCTGGCTGGTCTCTCTGGAGACAATCTGTTCCGCGCACTACTAGCCATGTAGCTTTCCGAGGCTTTGCCCACCGCATCGGCTGATGTATACATGGATGTAGCTATTCTCGTGCAGCATCTTGCCCAGCACGACAAGCTGGACCTCTTCATCAGCCTCCTTAAGTAGTGTGTATTCTAGGGCATGTCAGGCCTGAATAATTCCTGCACGGCTGCCATCCTCCGTCACAAGGATATGCACGATAGCTTTCAACAAACATGTCAATCTGGCAGGTGTTGTTGCTCCTCGTGGTGTGGGGAACTGAGGTTGAAGACGAAGGGCATTCCCTGAATTTCGATGTAATATTCATTTTTGTTGAGGTGCTTTGTACTGTTCGATGTTTCTTTTAATGCCAGGATCCTTTTTGCAAAAAAAGAGAAGGGAGGACGTATGATGATGCTCCATGGTTACTGTCACTGTGTAATTTATATGGTAAGATCACATGTGGGTTTAAGAAACATTAAGTTGTTAAAAACATTAAGTTGTTATTAGCCAATAGTCTTATTAGAGGAAAAAGGCTTACATTAAGTCTATTAATAATAACTATATACACATGTTGAGAATATAGCCTACCGTGCTATGGAATTCTTTTGCAGAGGGGTGTGACATGATGGTTCTAGAACATGGTGGAATTCGCTCTGGGTACTGTTCAACACGAATCTAGCTACTCTGAACCATTGGATCTAACAACCCAACGGTTAGGATTGGTGTTATGTATCCAATTCAAAACTGCTCCATTATCTTACCATCTTACCACTATATAGTGTACCCATACTTTATATATAACTAGTAAAAGGCACATGCTACACACATATATATATATACACTATATGAAATGTGATTTATTAAAAAAAACTAAATTATTGTTAACCAACAACCTTTTTAGAGAAAAAGGACATACAATAATTCTATTAATAATAACTATCTACACATACTGAGAATACATCCTACAATGCCATGGATTTTTTTGGGAGGGGTGTGACATGATGGTTCTAGAACATGGTAGAGTTCGCTCTATGTACTGTTCAACATGAATTAAGCTGCTCTAAACCATTGGATCTAACAGTCAAACGGTCAGGATTTGGTGTTATCTATAAAATTCAAAACCTCTCCATTATAGTAGTAGAGATATAGTTATTTAAAAGATCATATTTGCAAGTTTTCAAAAAAATGAAAATAGTTTTGTATGTAATCAAAGTTGTATTCTACAAGTATGGAAAATCGCAACATGAAATTCTTTTTATTTGGGGTCTACATAAGAACCACAAAACCAGATAAAGTTTTGTATTTGAAAAATCGACATATCCAGACTTTTGTTATTTTTTGCATAGCTTAGAATACAAAGAATTTGAAGTAGATACTTTGCACTTTGTGAGAACATCATTAACTACTCCATCTGATTCAAAATATAAGATATTGCCTTTGTTTAAACCCATTTATCTAAAATACTTTTAGTGTGTAGGTTTGGAATAAAATGGGTGAACCTATACACTAGAATGCATCTAGATACATGTGTTTTTGAAAAAGCTAAATCATCGTATATTTTGAAACGAAGGGAGTACATCTGGGTATATTTAGAAAAACTCATAAATAAGATTTTCAATTTTTTAAAGGTGCTCTAGAGCCAAAACTCTGCAAAATAGCGCAGATGATATAAATCCGAGGAAAAATAATATTATCAATGTCCAATGCAGAAAGGATTATAAAAGTAAAAAAGTTAGTAACAAATCCCATTGTTCGATGGTTCGGTGATAGAGAGAGAAAAATGAAAAAAGACTACATATGTGCACCCGGTAGGATCCGTATAATTAGATGTTTAATCTACCCATTTATCCCTCAGTCCTCCTGCTAGGTCATCTCCCTTGTGATGAATACATGCTCGCTATGTTGTAGCATGGCCCACATGCATCAGCCTCTTTTCTGGAGAATTGCTATGCGAATAAGTGAGACAGTTCTAGAACATCGGGAGACAGCTCCAATGTACTATTCACAGCGAACCCCATCGTTTCCAGCGTTGTATTGAGAAGACCAAGGGTTGAAATTGATGCGTTAGGCCCAATTCAAAACTGGCACATTATATAGTGGTATATATGTCGATTAAACTTAATTTTTTGATCTAGCTTTACCTATTATATAACAAAATCTTACCACTCTATAGTTTGCGAATAACTTTTTGAATATTGATCGGTTGGATCAAAACTCGAGAATCCCAACATTGCCAGCCGTTGGATCTTCTTTTCCATTCTAGCATATTCTCTAGAAGAGTCTATTGTTTATAGTATATATAGTGTATGAATAACTTTAAATTTTGACCATTGGATCAAGACTAGCAAATCCCAACATTGCTAACTGTTGGATCTTCTATCCATTCTAGTATCTAGAAGATTCTATTGATAGTCTCTTTAGGACAATGAACACTATGCACAAACCACAAAACACACTTCTCGATAATTCTAGAATATTCTTCATCATGTCTGTAGAGCATGTCGAGTACTAGGTATAGCTAATAGGTTGATTTCTACACGATACAAAGTATAATAACCAAACACATCCAATATTTTATGGATGTGGTTCAAAATTATAATTATTTTTTGAGCTTCACCTATTATAATTTTATATAAAAAATGATATGTCAAACTTCTATTATCCGATTCTCATGTGCAATGCACTTGTAACTTACTAGTAGTATTGTTGGTCTCTATCATAATGAAATGCTATATACACAAACCTCAAAACACACTTCTCCATTATTCTAGAATCTTTTCTGTCATTTCTCTAGAGCATGTTAGCCAAAAATTTGAGTTTTCTGTAGGTAATAAAGTTTTTTTACAGGGGGCGTAGGCAATAAAAGGTTGATTTCTCCATGATATACAGTACTACAAGAACCAAATATATATACCCGATACTTTATGGACGTGGATCAAAATCATAATTATTTTCTTAGCTTTACAATTATAATTTTATATACAATAGTGATGATATGTCATACTTCTATTATATGAGTCTCCTGTACAACTTACTAGTAGTGGTATATCTAGGACTAAAATGTATCTTGTATATTGTAACACCCCTAGTTTTAATGAATCTTTAATTAGGGTTTGAGTGTGCATAGCATGAGCATCATATTTGAAAATGCATGAAAGTAAAGAAAATATGCAGGACCCTAACTACCTTTCCTCTTTGAAAATCAATTCAAATGGTTTTGATTATTTTGAAAACTACCAAAATTTATGGAGCCCAAATTGTGTGAAGGGCCCCAGGGTGTTCCTCATATTTTATAAACTGCTTTGATATTTTTGAAATTATCAAAAATAGTTTTGAAATGGAATTTATAAATGGAAATAGAAAAACAGAATTGGAAAAATGTTTTACAGGAAAAAATGCGTAGCCAACAGCAAACCAGCCCAGCAGCCCATCTTCCTCGCTTGTTTCTTCTCACGTGTGTAGAAGCTAGCGGCCCAGCAGCCAGCCCACCCCAACCTAGCCAGCTCGTACCCCTTCACCGTCCTTCTCTTTTCTCCTTCCTCGCGACAAAGAGAGAGGGCGAGAGCAGCAGCTCGGTGGACTATGCTTCGTCGTCCGATGCTAGCGCCGCTGCGTCGTCGAGTGCCAGGATGATTTCCGCCATCCTCCTTCGTCTATAAGTAGCCAAGACAAAACCTAGCTTCCTCTCTTCTTCATATTTCCCACCAGCCGAAACCCTAGCTTGCAGGTGCCGCCTTTCCCCGATGCTACTTGCTTTCCCTCGTCCATCTAAGGATGCCACGGGCTCCACAGCACCACCATGACCTTCCTAGCCATCGGAATCGGGTGTCCCCAATCGAGCTGCTCCTCCTCGGAGTTACAACAATTGCCGTCATCAATCGGCGTTGTTCCTGACGTGCCTTGCCTCACCGACCATCGTAACATGTTCCTGGTGATCTCTAGAGCACGCTCATGCTCACCATCCTCTCTCTCGCTTCCTGGTTCATCCCTGCACCATGCGCCTTCGCAGCTCGCCGTAGATGCTTATCGCCGGCAAGCTTCTGGTGGTCAAACCACAGCGGCGCCGCCACTTTCTGGTTGCCCATGTCGCCCTGGTTCCAGCGCACCCCTCCTCGCTTGCCCGTGTGCTCGTAGTTGCCTAGTCTAGCATCCATCTAGAGGATCTCCATGGTGACGTCAGCAATGCATCGTGCTGATGCAGTATTCCTTTTCTTCTCTTTTTCTTTAATCTTTTTTGTAATTAATGATAGGTGGGTCCAGTATGTCAGGTTTTTATTCTTTTTGGAAATGTCTTCTAAAATTAATAAAGTCTGACATGTGGGTCTAGGTTGGAAAATAATTTAATAAATCCCAAAAATGTTTAATTATTTAAAAATCGATTAAAATTGGGAAAATCATAACTAATTCATTTTAAATTAGAAAATATGTATAATATATCAAAATGTTCAGAAAAATAAGGTCTATCTCATAGCATCAAAGTCATGCATCATTGTAACAACTAAAATGATTTACTTAGTGAAACCCTAATGAACCCCTCTCATATGCCTCCTGAGTTTATAAGAAGTGCTATCTAGGGCATTCCGACTCCACTTAAAATGGTTCATATATCTTTAGGGTTTGATGTAACACCTTTAAATATGTCATATCATCATTCTTGATTGAGCATTGCATCCATGCCATGTTTTGATTGTTGCTTTCCTTTCCGGTGTTTCTGCTTCCTCTCGGCAGACCTCGGAGTTGATGTGAGCAACGAGATCGAGTCCAACATTGAAGACCGAGATCAACACCATCGAAGATCGACGAACAATACTTGACCAAATGTAACCAAGTCAAGTAAAAAGACTTCCAAAGATCTATATCCGAGTATCGACAAGCAAAGGCAAGCAAAGCCCCACACATGATAAAATCCTATGCTTTCAAAGTATTTCATTCTTGCCATGTGCATACGATTCCAAAGTCTTTTATCGGTAGATACAATATTCCTATCTGATGCATGTTACCTTTGTAGCCTGTATTTCCTGATCCAATGCTCCTAGCATAACTAGGGTTTGGCGTATGAGCTTCGCTAGAGTTGTTATATCTGTTGTGCTTAGCCAATCTTAGCTGTTGCCGCTGGTCCATCCGGTTGATGAATCAGAGCTGCGAATGAACCTAGTATGACAGGATGACGTGGTATGACCGGTAGTGAAATTTAAACATGCTAAGGCTTGTATGGGAGGCCATGTCGGGTTGTGGTTTTTGCAATCCCATACTTGCCACCACTAGGATCTGAGTTCTTGCCTCTTGAACCAAGACGAGCATACAGCCACACGGGGCCCTGGAAACCCCCTTGACCAACTAACTTGCCTAGTAGATTCCATGAGTCACATAGTTTAGGCGTTCCATTCAACATTTGCATTCTGGTTGTTCTCGAAGGTGGTGAAGGAGGTGCATTCATACAGGTAGGTAAGCGTGGTCGGGAACAAGAGAGGCATGGCCTCCGTAATCTTGTTCCCCGCACATCTCTAGGGACCGTCTTCGGGACTTGACCCGTTACGGTGGCATCTCCTTAGGGCGTGACTCATGGTCTCAGTGAAAGCAAGGTAAAGGTCATGGTCAACCACTCTCTGCCGGCCTTCCAAGGAAGAGGGCTAATGTTAACTAGAACTAAGAATCAGTTGGTACATGTGGGTAAAGTTGTGCACCCCTGCAGGGTTATTAATCTTTTCAAAAAGCCGTGTCCACAGTTATGGACGACTTGTGAACGGATTCAAAGATCGTAGAGAACTATGGATGCTTCCTCAGGGATCGAGGGGGTGATCCTAGTTGGTAGGTTCATCTGATAAAGATTCGATGGATGTCAAAAGAAGATCGAAGCTAGTGATATTGTTTTTCTGATCCCCTTGAAAAGGATTCTATTAGCCGAGCTCGCCTCTCTCTTTTACAAAGAAAGTTAGCTTTATGCAAAATAACCCCACCAGCCATAAGTCTTGCAGAGTACACCCTGTACTCAGCCTTGCTTTGTTGATACTTTTGCACCTGGTAAGTGTTACTATAGAAGATGAGTTTGTTATGACATCGAAATCGACGAGTACCTTGGGGTTCCCAGTCGGCAACCTAGAATCTATGGATTGGGACGTCATCGTTATGCTTCAGGCCTCTTAGGCCATTTGTTAAGTTTGCTATGCTTAATAGCATAATTTGCCTTCCATTGTTTGATGTTTGTGGTCAGTCTGCTTGTAATAATTTGGTTCTTTGCTCAGATATGAGCTCGTTGTAATAACTTTTGTGTCGTAGGGTCACTGTTCTGTTACCGATTCTTCCTCTATATGCTTTCGAGAGTTAGATTAGGCTTATATTAGACATAGGTCTGGGATTTGTCTAGCCTTAATCCCGGGGGTGTCAGAGGTTTTGGTATCAGAGTGGTACCGACTGTAGGAAAACCTTTCTACTGGTCGATGTTGAGTCTAGTTCTTGTGAAAACTATTTTAAAGCTGAAAAGTATTTGTGAAAACTCTGGTATGCTTCTTTTTCTCCTTATCTAGTTTCGCTCTAGCTCTGGGTCATCTTAACTTGTGTTGATTTGGAAAAAGTTTTGCTATCTTGTCTCGTCATTCAAAGCTTAGGTGCCTTTTGGCTTGTTGGTTCTTGACCAGTTTACCTAGTGTTGAGTTCTCTAGAGTCAGATGTGTGTGTTTCCATGTTTCCCTTTGCTCTTCTTTAGCTGAGAGATTCCTTTCCATCATGATCTCTCTATCTTATGGGTCCACAACATCATGTTGATGGTGCTACAGTGTTCTGTTCAAGGTCTCGAGGTTTCCTATCGCCTCATGAGCCTCCCTTATTAATTTTTGGGTATTTCAGAAGTTGTTTCTTCTTCAGGAAGCTACCTCGTGATTACTATCTTGTAGTACCCTCTATGCTACAAATATAGTAGTTACTCATTTCGTTGGGTTTTAACCCTTGGACTTGAACTGAAGATCCCTGAGTGTGTTGGATTCTGGTATTGTGGATCTTGTACATGAAGCTGAGCTTTAACCCAAGATCCATTTTGTTGATCCCTATTGTTAATGATTTAACATTACCTTAGGATGGCTAGTACCTTCTAGTATATCCTTCAAGCTTGTGGTATTTGTCGCGATTGAATTGTGACAATTAAGGACTTCCCCTACCACATGTTATGGCATATGTTCTTTTATGGAACCAAATAGATCACGACAAAAGTACTCATCGTGAGTCTCACTTCTATACTCGTGACACTGCCACCCCTTCCTTTTCTATGCATCGGTCCTCAGAAGATTGTTGACTTATGTATCCACATCTCGGGATTACATCCTAAGCATGTTCATTTTCCCTTGTTGTTTCTGACCTTTGTCTACCATTTGGTAGCCAAGTAGTAAATGTGCATCGATGTATTTCGATGCAAGATACTCTTGTGGTCTGTCAGACAAACCATCTTGGGATGTCAGGAGAAACAAACTCCGATACCTTGTCATTTTTAGGACTAGGACAAAGTGTTGTAACCCGTAGATAATTGAGCATTGATTAACTTCTGATCTGTTCTACCTTAAAGTATCACACTCTTATATACTAAGAGGTCGTGCTGAGTTCCATGACCTCCTAATGAAGTGATACTCTTATACATCTTTGCCCACCCTTCCTCTGAGCTTTCGTGCTCGTGAATGATGTGTGTGTGTAATAATGTGCCCATCTGAGATTCTTAGCAATTCTTATTGCTTTGACCTCTAAGGACACTTGTGTCATTTGTAGCGTGATGGTGAACTCTATCACTAAGCCAAGGATGATTGTGCTACCAAGTCCGTTACTCTGGTACACCCTCTCTAGTCAAAGAGTTAGGCTTGTGCCGAAGCTCTGAGACTATGTCTTCTTGCCTTACCAAGCAAGTTTCCTCTCGAACTAAGTGACATATTGGTGGTTCGTGATATTCTAGATGTCTTTCTAGAAGTATCGCCATGTTGCCACGTGACCGTGTTTGTCAAGTTCTTGAGCATGCAAGTTTTCTAAACTGCTCCTTTCTCCAAGGATCCATACTGGATACCCCTGAACTAGTTGGTTGAGCTTAAACAACAACTTGGAGAGTTGTAAGACAAAAGTCTATCATACTTGTTCATCTTAAAAGGGATGTCTAGTTTTTGTTCGTGATGAAGAAAGATAGTGTTTCCTTCATGGAAATGGTATCGTCCCCACCTTTGATTTGATATGGGCTATCGTCAAATCAAACTCAATTCTAAGGACTATCCTGATGATGTATTTACTTGTGATGTTTCACCTGGGTACATCTTCATGTCCTTTGGTCTGACCAATATTGTTGTTTGTTCATACCACATGCGAGTCTATCTTCTTGGAGTATCATGATAAGTTTGTTATTGAGCCCATCGATGACATCCTTATCTTCTCCATGCTATACTATACTCATATGGAATAATTGGCATTAATGTTGGAAAGTTTTGAGAACCTTCTTCGAGTTATCTCAAAGTATGTGTTCTGGATGTTAGAAGTGACCTTCTCTAGTTCACGTGCAATTGTTGAAAGATGTCTTCGCGGATTTGAGAAGAGTTATCTTTAACCCCTCGGGAATCATTTCAAGTCAATCCAGCATGTGCGAAGTATTCTTTATATGGTAGGTTGATACCTTTTCATCTCGAGAACATCCTCTGAGCACGTCAAGCCACTGATGATTTGTCATGGAAGAGAAGAAGTCCTACAAACTTCAGTATTTTCCTAAATGTTTTCCAATAAGGATTCAGTTGTGGTCTGTTACAAACGCTCTATGCAGGAGCAATTATCTTTTGGATAACTTGTTAATACATGGGTGCCACAACCTAGCTCATCTTTTGAAGCTTGACAATGTAATCCATGACTTGAGAATCTAGTAACTTTACCTTTGTCGTAAATGTTGCAAGTCTTCTATTCGGATATGCTGAGTCTGAATTACCATTCCAACTAACCAGAGCTGAATCTCAAGCAGCAACAATGGTTGGTGTCCTTCAAGGTTTTTAACATAGGTCTCTTCGAAAGTCCGGCAAGATTGATGTAGTGGTTGACACAATCAGTCGGAAGGCCTATTGTCATATACTTTTGAACCGACAATACCAACCACTCTTCATGAGCCTCTTCTATGCTTTACCAGAGGAGTTGTGTTCATGGTTTCCTTTGTATCCGAAGTCCGACCTTTCACTTGATGTCCCGTGTCTCGAACATCAAGGAGAACATTTAAAGTAGAGTTGCTAAATGTCTCTCGGTCGATCCTCCAGACCCTTTTAGGTTGGAAAGTGTATTGTTGTGCCAAGTAATTGAAGTCTGGGAATGAAGTTTCTTTTTCCTCGTGTCATCCGGAATCTTCTTATATATTCATCTTAGTGATCTAAAGTGATATCACCATCTTTGCCAAAGATTTTGCTAAACCTGGATGAATTAAGAGTTTCCTTTGGTTTCCCTAACATGTTCAAAGAGTGACTATGATTTTGTTAATCAAAAGTTCCTTTTGTTACATGTTCCTTGTGACTCTTATGAGTCCTCTACACCAAAATACCTTTCTGTCTTGACCTTCTGCTGAATGAAAGAGTGATCCTTCTGTATCAAAAGTAGTTCAATAAGTTGGTTCTCCACGTCTCTGTATCCCTGGAAGCTCTACTTAAGCCGTCTAGTAGAGTTTCATCCTTCGAAGTCTGTGGTCGTGTTCTTTCTGTTGTACGCTCTCCTTTTTAGAAGCTTAAACTCTTCTGAAATTCCATGGTCTCAATCCTTATGAAGACCAGCTATCTAACAACTTGAAACCTTCTCCTTTTGTTTCCTCCTTACATGTAACATCCCAAATCTTTAATCAAAGATATTAAGATCCAAATCACCCAATTTAGGGTTAACAAATACTTTTTATTATTAAAAATAAATATGAATGCATGTGTGTTAGCATTAATATAGAATTGTTTGAAAATGCCATGTTCGATTGTTCTAATGGTTGTAAAATGATTCAAAGGTGAATGCCATATCATCTAGATCATTCCAAAACCAAATCCAAAGAAAAAGAAATCAAATGGAATTAATAAAGGCAAATGGTCACTTTTGCCATTTTAATCCACTAGGCCACTTTAGGTGTTCCTAGAAGTCAAATTCAAACAGAAACAATTCTAACTCTTTGCGCCCCTTGCTAGTACAAGTAAAGATCTACCAAGTCCCACTTTGAATTCTTACAAAAAGGTTTAAACACTAATTTTAAATGGCAATTGAAAATGGAATCAAGTGTATGTGCATAGATCCCACTTTTTAAAAAACCACTCAAATGAGTTAACCTTGAAAATCCCAAGCAACCATAGATGCTCAAGCATATGACTAACACACCCACCAAAAATCTTTTCAAAATTCAAAAGTTTTCTTCATGCGGCCATTGTGTCGAACACCTTGTGATCACAAATGAACCTGCCTAACTAACACTGTTTTGATCAACGCATTATCGAGCCATTTGGCTAAACCTCTGTCCCCTGGTCACCCCAGCACCAACCAAAGATGTTAATCCTAGCCCCCTTCACTATACGCACCAGTGCCGAGCCACCCTGACACCATGATCGTCGGCCGACCATGCATACATCGCAGGAGAACGCCCCGCCCTTGTCCGCCCCTCCAGTGAGATAGGCGTGATCACACCGCCGTCCACGGTCCCTTCCCTGAGCACTGCCATCCCCTGGACCACCGGGGAGCAACCGCGCACCGAGCCTCTGGGCCATGCACGGAGCACGCTAGAGCGCCGTCCCTGATAGGCCAGCACACGCCACGCCTCGACCTCAGCTTGCACGCACAGCTCCGCCTTGACCCCAACACACTCCTGAACACGCCCATTTCTCGCCGTGCGACCAGCAGCCACCACACGCCGTGCAAAACACCGCCTCTGCCGCGCAGAGCGTCGACTCTTCCCGACCAAACGCCACCACCCCTACCAGCACCATTACCCCGTAGCTGACCGCCAGGAGGCAGCGCACCGTCCGCCTATCTCGCCCATGCCTTTAGCACCCTATACCACCGTCACCGACGAGCTCGCCATCGCACCCCACGGTCTCCTCATCGACCTATATAAGGAGCCTTACCCATCATCAATTCTCCACACTCCAATACTCCCCACCTCCCACTGAGTCCCTCACACCATCCCCGGAGCCACTCAAGCCACCGTTCGCCAGAATTTCCACCGGAGTCGCCGCAGCAGAGAAGACAGGGGCTCGTCGATTTCGACCACCCCAGGAACGCCACGACCACGCCTGAGTCTGCCGTCGTCCACACGATCCCTCGCCCCCATCGCCACGTTAGCTGGAGCCCTGGTAAGCCCCCAATCGACCCCCACTGAGCTGCTAGGGTTCATTCTCGCCAGCGACCAGTTCGTCGTCAACGATGGGCCACGACCGTTGATCTAGGTTCTAATCGCATGGGCCACATCGCCCCGTACCGCTTCGCGTTTAGTTGTGCCGCTGACATGCGGGACCCCCCTGTGAGCTGTCGCCTGCACTACGGAGTGTCACTAGACCGGCCCATTTAGTTTCCCGCGCTGGCCCTAGAATTCAAATAAGTGTTTTTCTATTTAGTTTTAAACTCAATGATGTCCACTAGTTTAAAAATCAATTCAGAGAATTCTACTGAACCAAAATGAATGATTCAAATTTTTTAGAGAGGTAATTAAAATCTTTATCCAAGCCCGTTGGATTTAAATCAATTAGAGTTAGAGATCTCACCTAGCAAAAATAACAAGAAAGAGACTTTTTCACATTCAAACATTTTTCAAAAATCAACAATAATAGCTTTTGAGTTGATTCCAACTCTCAAAAATCACATTTGATAATATCTATCTGAATATGTAATAATATTTAGGTTTGCATGTAGTGACTTTGGACTAGTACCAAAATAATGCTATATAGGCATTTCTAGTCACTTTAAATCATTTAAATAATAAACCTAAATTTATTGAAATATGAGCAAACATTTAAATCACATTCCCATGCATTAGAATATGTGATGATGACATGTGTCCACATGATCCCATATTTTAATTGGATAATATTAAATCTTAGTTATTTTCAATGAGTAGAAATTACTTTTCTCAAATAAAATAAATGAAACTAGTTCATTAAATCTTGTGACGAATGTGATGATGTTAGATCATCAAGTATGTGCATTAGTATACTAAATAGACTTGTTAAGTATTGTTTGGTGATTGTGTATTCCGTATGTATTTATAGGCGATAGTACCGACCAAGTCTACGAAGAGGAGGAATTCTACCCCGAGGAAGACGAGGAGAATTTCAACCACTACACCAACCAAGGCAAGCCATCATTAACAATGCAAGCTAACACCTGCAAGCTTGGTAACCTAAGTAAATGCCTTAAGCATGCTTTGGTTATACCCTTTGGAGTTATACCCATCCCAAGTTTTGGTTACAAGTCTTACATCTTACTTTACTAAAGTTCTTTACCTTTGTTTATAGATAGCATAAAGAGTATAAAACTTGGCCTATCTAGTTAGAATTAGATGTCATTCTATGGCATGATATTGAGATTAGCATCCCACCTTAGTGAACACTCTTAACTTAGTAGTCAGAGCTAAACCAAAAACTTGATCACTTTAGATGGGAATACTTGGTGAAAATGATTATGAAAACCTTGGAATGATGAGTCATTCTATTGAGATGTTTTAACATGTGTGAGAAACACAACTAGTTTATGACGATGAAAATGTTGAGGCATGATCCTTAGCCCTTTATAAAAACTGATGGTTGGGTTCGGATGCGATACCATTCCAATTTTACCGTACAACCACAATACCTGAATTGGGTAAGGCTTAGCCGGAAGTTTATATGCATTAGTATGAGTTCCCTCCCGGGAGAGGTTTGAGCTGAGGCTACCTCTCAATGTTGTCCACCTATGCAGTGCCCAGGATGGCAGATGGCCATGGCTGGGAGGCCAAGCTCATAGGAGAGGTGCTTGTACTAGGGTGTGTAATTGAAAGGTTATGATTGATTATCCGCATACTAAGTATGATGATTCAGGGTTATCCTTGACGGATGTATCGAATGTTGTGGTGAAAGTGTGCCACCTCTGCAGAGTGTCAAACTATTCGAATAGCCACGTCCGCGGTTATGGACAGTTGGAGTGGCCATACTGTTTCGTTGTCAGATGTTTTCAAAATGACATATGAAATGAATTGTGACAGGAATTGACCACAACAGGGTTGTGAACATGAAAACTAGTTTCCCACTTAGGTGATTTAGAATGATATTTTATCTTTCTTTGTTTCTGAACTAAGCTTAGGTTTCAAACTTAACATTACAAATAAACTTAGAACTTAGCATTCCTACTAGAACTACCTTACTTGTTAGTGATAGTTTGCGAGTACTTAAAGAGTACTCATGGCTTTGTCCCTGGCTAATCCCGTGACCAGACTATGAAGAGGACTATGCGGAAGAAGGACAACAGGGCGGCTACGACAACTAGGACTATCTCCCATCGTCATCATTGCCTGTGACACTGAAGATGGAGCCCACCGATACGCTATTTGTTCCGCTACTTGTGTGTATTAAGACTGGATCATGAGATCCATTATTTGTGTAAGACCTTATTATGGTTTGTAATGGGTGATGTATTGTGATATCAAATCTATTATGTCTCGCAAAAATGGTAATCCTGGGATTGCTATGTATGGCATAACAGGCATCTGGGATTAAAAATCTGGGTGTTGACAAGTTGGTATCAGAGCCATCCTGACCATAGGAGACCCTAGTTAGAATGGACGTCCAAACAAAAACTTTGTTTCAAAACCAAAGAAGTGAGTATTTATAAAAACCTATTTCCACTCTTATCCTTGAGATTCTTTCAAAAAAATTCATGTTCCTCAAAAGCTCTTACAATTCTACATAAAATTTGACACACTTGATTACCTCACTAACTTACTCACCCTAAATTATTATAGATGGAAGTTCAGTACTGCAAGTTCTACCAGTTGGGCAACGGAGGCCAACTGATCTTCGAGAGGGATCTTGATGCACCGTCTGAGTACCTGGAGCGCCCGCATCTAGAATTCTTCGGAGCTCAAATCAATGACCACCATGGAGGAGATTTACAATGGCTGATAGTTGCTGATCTTCGAGGCAAGATTGAAGAACCAATTTCGGAGAAGATTCAATTCACTGTGAGAGAGAACAGCTGGCTAGATGGATTAGCCAGGGCCATGCATGAAGCTCTCACCCGTCTTTGCGGACAAATGTCAACTTGATCCAGGGAACTCGCTTTGCTCACTATGCAAGGCGTGATTCCATGGGAATGCCGTTGGAGATGCCAAGTCACCCGGAGATGAGATGCCAAGTGGAGAACCTTGACTTCCTACTGTATGATAGGTAGAAGCAATTGGACAATGCTTGAGAGTACGCCAACCACAACCTTGCCCTTGCCGCCTAGAAGGCCCAGACTTTATCACTGCTCGTCAAGGATCGTCAATCACTTTGTCGTCAACGTGCAAAGAAGGATTGCACCATCGCCCGTCTTCGCAAGAAGGTGGCCGACCTCGAGAAGACCATCAAGGAGCAAGAAGCTCAGCTTGCAGCAAAAGAAGAAGAGGAAGAAGGTGAAGACATCTAGGGGGATATTCACACATACCTTAGTGATGACAATGACTATCTGGAGGATGATGCCATGGACTTCTACACCGATGATGATGACTCCGACTTCATCGATGATGAGTAGATGCACTTGATCACTATCGTAGGAGTGAAATGTATCGGTCCCACTCTATCTTAGCTTACAGAATGGTTCTTAAAACCATGTGTTTCCTTTCATGTTGTGGTGTGTGTGTTTGTATCGTGTGCATTGATTGAATAAATGAATGAGAAGGAGTTAGTTTGCAAAACCTGAGTTCAAACTCAAAGTATTAGCTTTTAAAAACAAAACCATAAACCTTAGAACTTTCCCTCTTACCCCATTATCTATCTCAATCTTCAGATGACTCGTGGAAACCCTAGAGGAAGCAGCTCATCGCAGGACCTGATGCTGCAGAAGCTGCAGATGCTAGTTTTGGACCGCGAAGCTAGTAGAGCAGAGCGCCAAGCAAATCTAGCCACCCTACAGCAGATCGCTGTCAACACCCAGAGTTTTAATCCCAGATGCCTGTTTTGCCATACATCGCAATCCCAGAATTACCATTTTTGCGAGACATAAGAGATTGGATATCACAGTAGATCATCCATTACAAACCATAATAAGGTCTTTATACAAATAAAGGATCTCATGATTCAGTCTTAGTACAAAACAAGTAGCGGAATAATAAGCGTAGCGGTGGGGTCCATCTTCAGTGTCACAGGCAATGCTGACGATGGGAGATAATCCTAGTTGTCATAGCCGTCCTGCTGTCCTTCTTCTGGATAGTCCTCCTCATAGTCTGGCCACGGGAATAGCCAGGGACAAAGCCATGAGTACTCTTTTAAGTACTCGCAAACTATCACTAACAAGTAAGTTAGTTCTAGTAGGCATTCTAAGTTCTACGTTTATTTGTAAAGTTAGGTTTGAAACCTAAGCTGAGTTCAAAAACAAAGAAAGATAAAATAAAGTTCTAAATCACCTAAGTGGGAACTTAGTTGTCATAGTCACAACTTTGTTGTGGTCAAGTCATGTCACAATTCATTTCATAAGTCATTTTGAAAACCTCTGACAACGGAACAGTATGGCCACTCTAACTATCCATAACCACGGACGCGGCTATTCGAATAGTTTGACACTCTACAGAGGTGGTACACTTTCACCACAAAATTTGATACATCTGTCTGGGATAACCCTGAATCATCATACTTAGTATGCAGATAATCAAACCTAACCTTTCCTTTACACACTCTAGTATAAGCACCTCTCCTATGAGCTTGGCCTCCTAGCCATGGCCATCTGCCATCATGGGCACTGCATAAGCGGACAACATTGAGAGGTAGCCTCAGCTCAAACCTCTCCCACGAGGGAACTAATACTAATGCATATAAACTTCCGGCTAAGCCTTACCCAATTCAGGTATTGTGGTTGTACGGTAAAATTGGAATGGTATCGCATCCGAACCCAACCATCAGTTTTTATAAAAGGGCTAAGGCTCATGCCTCAACATTTTCATCATCATCATCATAAACCATTTGTGTTCTCAACACATGTCAAAACATCTCAATAGAATGACTCATCATTCCAAGGTTTTCATAAGTCATTTTCACCAAGTATTCCCATCTACAGTGATCAGGTTTTTGGTTTAGCTCCAAACTACCAAGTTAAGAGTGTTCACTAATGTGGGATGTTAGTATCAATCTCATGCTATAGAATGACATCTAAGTCTAACTAGATAGGCCAAGTTTTATACTCTTTATGCTATCTATAAACAAGTAAAGGACTTTGGTAAAGTAAAAGAAAGTAAAGCTTGTAAGAAAACGTGGGATGGGTATAAATCAAAAGGTATAACCAAAGAATGCCTAATGCATCTTGATTAGGTGATCTTGTATAAGTATAGCTTCCTAACAATTGCTTGCATTGTTAATGATGGCTTGCCTTGGTTGGTGCAGTGGTTGAAATTCTCCTCTTCTTCCTCGGCGTAGAATTCCTCCTCTTCGTAGACTTGGTCGGTACTATCGTCTATAAATACATACGGAATACCCAATCACCAAACAATACTTAACTAGTATATTTAGCACACTAAGGCACATGTGATGATCTAGTATCATCACTTTCATCACAAGGTTTTAATGAACTAGTTTCATTATTTTAATTGAGAAAAGTAATTTCTACTCATTAAAAAAATTAAGATTTAATATTCTCCAATTAAAATATGGGATCATGTGGACACATGTCATCACCACATATTCTAATGCATGGGAATGTGATTTAAATGTTGGATCACATTTTAATAAGTTTAAGTTTAATATTTAATGATTTAAAGTGACTAGAAATGCCTATATAGCATTATTTTGGTACTAGTCCAAACTCACTGCATGCAAACCTAAATATTATTACATATTCAGATAGGTATATTCAAATGTGATTTTTGAGAGGTGTAAAGAACTCAAAATCTATTATGGTTGATTTTTGAAAAATGTTTGAATGCAGAAAAGTCTCTGTCTTGTTATTTTTTCTATATGTGATCTATAACTCTAAATGATTTAAATCCAACGGTCTTGGATAAAGATTTTAATTATCTTTGTAGAAAAATTGGAATCATTCAATTTGGTTAAGTAAATCTTTCTGAATTGATTTTCAAACTAGTGGATAGAATGTAGATTAAGTCTAAATAGATAAATCTAAATTTGAATTATAGGGCCAGCGCGGGAATATTAATGGGCCGCCCAGTTTCACTTCGTGCCGCAGAGAATAGCTGACAGGGGTCCCGCATCTCAGTGGATCTTCAAATGTGAAGCTGTACGGGGCAATGTGGACCGCACAATTAGAACTAGGATCGACAGTTGTGGCTCGTCGTCGACGACGGACAGGTCACCGGCGAGACGGAACCCTAGCGACTCGGTGGGGGTGCAGTAGAGGCATACCAAGGCTCTAGCGAGTGTGGCGATGGGGGCGATCGAACGAGGCAACGATGGCATGAAGGGAATATGCCCGAGAGGCAATAATAAAGTGGTTATTATCTTATTCCATGTTTATGATAAATGTTTATTTTGCATGCTATAATTTTATTAATTTGGAAACGTTAATACATGGGTGTTTAATAAACAAAAGTAAACTTCCTAGTTATGCCTCTCTTATAAACTAGCTCGTTGATTAACAAGATGATCAAGGTTTCCTGATCATGGACATTGGATGTCGTTAATAACAAGGTCACAACATTGGTGGAATGATGTGATGAACATTCATCTGAAGTATAGCATTACGATCAGAGTCATTATGTTTATATTGCTATAACATCATACGAAGTAATCTTAGTCCTTAGACCATGAGATCATGTTAATTTCTAACACCGGAAGAGTATCTTGATAACATCAAACGTCACACCGTAGCAGGGTGACTATAAAGGTGGTTTCAGTGCTCCGAAGGTGTTATGTTGAGGCTCATGGATCAAGAGTGGGATTTGTCCATCCCGATGATGGATAGATATACTCTAGGCTCTCTCGGTGATATCACATTGAAATAGCTTGCAAGCAAGTGTTGTGATCACTAGAATGTTATATCACGGGAACGAGAAAAGAGTGCATGTCGGTAACAAGATAAAACTAGGTATTGGGATACCGATGATCGAATCTCGGACATGTAATATATCGCGAGACAAAGGGATTTAGTTACGACCTTAAAGGTTCACACGATCATAAGAGTCATCGTTGAATATGTGGGAGTCAGTATGGATCTCCAGGTCCCGCTGCTGATTATTGATCAGAGAAGGCTCTCGATCATGTCTGCATTATTCGTGAACCGTAGGGTGACACACTTAAGGGACACCGACACCATTTAGGAGAAAATATGTTTTAGATAAAGATTAAGAAAGCGCTGGAATCATTTTGATGGAAACCGGAATTGTTTCGTGTGAAATTGCTGAAACTGGTTCTGCATGTGATATTGAAATGTTGCAGGGAGTTTTGTGTGAATGTTTGTTAATTAAAGTAATTAACAAAATTCTGAATAAAATAAATAAAAGTGTTTTATTTAATGAGAGCTTGCATTAAATTTGGTGGAAATTTAATGCATGTGAGTGGACATGAGTGGAGGTGTGTGTTTATGTGAGTGGGAGCTCCACCCACATGAATGAGGGAGAGGTGGGGGAACCCACCATGGCCGGCGCCATGACACCTTGGGCTGCCCCCTGCCCTATATAAGGAGCACCTCCTCCTCCTCTCCTCTTGCACCACATCCTTGTGAAGGTTCTCTTCTCCCTCTAGTTATTCCCCATGGTCTCGGATTAGCGAGATACATGATCCTGGTGGCTTTATCTGGAAAGGAGATGATGCTTCTACTGCATCGCTGGAGCGAGAAGGTGGAGGTTATTCGGTGGACAGAACGTGTGTGCGATCACGGATGCATTGCTACTTTGCGGTGCTGGACTTGATGGTGCTAGAACTGCTGGACATGAAGGACTTCATCACGATCTTGAGATCGGCAAGTGTACGACTACATCATCCACGAGTTCCATCTCGTTAACAAAGGTTTCTTGTCTTCGAGGGTAAGTTCTCCATGGATGTATATCCACCTGTTGCTTGTATCTAGTAGATAGATCTTGGCGTATAGTTCCCATCATAGGAAAGTATTTTGTTTTCTATGCTGCGAACCCAACAATGGTATCAGAGCCTGATCTATGCGTAGTGCTTTGCACGGGTAGTACACATATGTTTATATGTGGGCGATGATGATTATGTTATTCATCTTCTATGTATTTTGGATATTGGTGGCATAGTGGGATGAAGCGACCCGGACCAACCTTACATGTTATCGCACATGAGACTGGTTCCACGAGTGACATGCAACTAGTTTTGCATAAGTGGCTAGCGGGTGTCTGTCTCTCCTACTATAGTCAATATCTGATTTACAACGAGTTGCTAATAAGTTAGTTATCATTGTTGTGGTTCCATATTCGTAGGTAAGACCGGTTCTATCTTCGAAATCCCTAAGCCACGTAAAACTTGCAATGGATAAATTAGAGGCGTCTAGTTTAGATTGTTGCTGGGCTATTGTCATGATATGGTAATGTTGTAAGTTGATGTATGGTAGATACCCTTACAGCACACCCAACGTGTAAGTTCCATAGACCTTGGCCTTACACACAAAAGGAATGATAGAGATCATACCACGATGCACATGATGGTGATCAAATGCATGGCCAATATCATTCCACTTTACACATATGACGTTTGCATCTTATATTGCTAGTTTGGCATTTTAGTAACATTATAAGATGATCCCTCATTTAAATATCAAGATAAAATGTGTTTTTCCTTAAGTATGCACCATTCTATGGATCATGTTTCGAGACATCACTAGATGATCGGGTGTACTCGACTCTAAGCTTTCATACAATGGGTGTAAGACAGTTTTACACACGCGAATACTAAGGTTCTTACTTGGCGAGCCTAGCATGTATAGACATGGCCTCGGAACACGGACCGAAAGGTTAAGCATGAGTCATATGATGTGATGCCCATATTGATGCTCGCCTTTGAAGCTACACTGACTCACGTGATGATCAGACTTGGTGTAGTGGATTTGGTTCATGTAATCACCAAAAAGGCACGAGGGATGTCATTTTTAGTGGGAGTTCATTTCTAAATTGGATTAGTCGAACTCAATTTGTCATAAACTAAATCAAAGTGAATTTGCATAATTCGTTGTAGTCATTGGCATCTGTTCACTACCTTATGCTTAGTTTTCATTGAGATAATAGAACTATAGAATTCTGGATATTTACTTTACGAACTGGTATCGTATTGTTTTGAATGTCAATTTAAAGTTTAGAAGTCCTATTGCAAACTTTCAGCAAACTCTATTTACTCAATCAAGAGTAAGAATTCCAATGTTAGTATCTAAAGTATCATGTTTTCTTCCATGATTATTGATATTCAAAAGTTGTTTTAATATCAAGATTATCTAGGAGCTGATTTTTTCCAGAAACCATCATGTGTGGAAGATATTGTGATATCTGAAACAATGTTTTCGGTTGCATTATGATTGAGTATAATTTAGCAAAATACATGTTCTCATATTGTATGAGAATTTGTGAAGGATGGAGATGCTAGGCATCCGGATCTCCCAAAAAGGTTTTGGGAACTAACATTATACTCGCGATTCTTCCTTATAGGCTATAGTAGCTTGATCATGAAAGTTGTCATGATAAGGATGAATAGAAGATGTAGGTAAAATGTTTACTACACTAATAGATTACTAAAGAATGGATTTTTTAAAGAACACCAAACATTTTATGATGGTGATCCACTTCAAAGTGCAAGTGCAAAGGTATTAGTATTTGACTATATACACTTTGTACTATGTGTCATGTGAATGACACCACTATTCATGTTGATAGATTCTTTTAAAAGAAAAAGAATTGTTGAAAGGGAATATATAAAATATTTGGGAGAAAAGAAAAGGTTGGAGATGTCCAACTTAGCTATATAGAAGATATAAATGTTATGGATGTATTCCTTGCTTGTTAAACAATGTGGTTCTGAGGTATTGGATACCGGTATTGGATACCGAATTGGTTGGTGTGAAGTGTCATACAGAACAACATAATTCATGAACTGCAACGGCCTAAGTAACTGGCAAGAGAATAAGTGATGATGTTCATCGAAAACAAATAAAGTGTTATTGTGTTTTCATTGTCGTCAAACCTAGCCTTCAAGATTTATTTTAATAATTGTTATTTTGTTCCGGTATTACGAGAACAATGGTTGTTCAAATAATTACCGTATTCCATAAAGGATGGATGAACTTTTACAAGTCTAGCTGGAGAAATCACATCCATAAACATTATTGCTAAAATGTCGTAAGACAAATGATTGGAAGATCACTTATGAAGTGACATCGCTGTTTGAATTATATTGGAAAGTAAACATGAAGAAACACCATGTTGATGGATTTTTGGAGTCTTTTTATTTGGATCAATTGATGCTTGTGTAACTTTCCTCGAGATAATTGAAACTCCATCCATAGGCCAAAGATGAACGGATGACTAACTTATTGGATATTATGCATGTTGATGTATATATTATGTGTAGCCATATGCGATGGATCTTTTTGCTTCATATGCTTTTTCCAGAAATTTGAGTGAATATATCTATACATTTACTTAATAAGGAAGAAGTATGAAACATTTGAAAATTGTTCAAAGACTTTCAAGATGAAGTTAAAAATCATTGTAACAAGAAAATAAAAGATTTTATGATTTGATCATAAAGGAAGATATTTGAGTTACAGGTTTAGCAAAACACCTAAGATTTCAGGAATAGTTCCATGAATTTGCATTTCCCGATAAACCACTGGAGTATGGTATGTTCGAGAGATCAAATCAAACCTTGTTTGACATGGTAAGATCAAATGTGTCATTTATAAAACTGCCATTATGTTTTAAGGATTAAAGCTTTAGAGACTACCGCTTTTACACTGAAAAGAGCACCATCGTGATCCGTTGAAATGACATAATATGAGCTATGGTTTGGGATAAAACCTGAATTGTCTTTTCTTAAATTTTAGTATGCTATGCATAAATAAAATGTTTACAACCAAAGTCAGATAAGCACATCTTTGTAGGTTATCCCAAAGAATTAGTTGGGAATTCCTCCATAACACCAAGGACAAAAGAGTTTGTCGCTTGTAACGTCAAGTTTCTTGAGAAGGAATTTTTCGTGAAAAGTTAAGTGGGAGGACAATAGAAGTTTGATAAGGTTGTTGAACCTTAGCTATATGTGCTAAGTAGCATAGCACCGGAAAGTGTCCCGGTGGCGGCCACAATGCTCATGGCTCCCGTTATTACAAAGGGTGTAATCTTGGAGATTAGAGTTCCTATTGAACCATGTGGGTCGGTAAGAATCTAATAGTAAGATTTGAAACAGAAGTCGTTATTGTTTTGACAATGATGAACCGACTGCATGCAAAGAAGTGGTGATGGGCCCTGACTCCATAAAATGACTAGAAGTCATAGAATCCGTGATAGTATCCATACACGAGAAATCAAGTTTCTGAACTTGGAAGACCCTCCGGAAAGGCGCGAAGCCTATCAGTCGTGTTTGGATCTATAAAGAAATAGACATGGATGTTTAACATCTATGAAATAGTTGACATGTCGGAAAGAAGTTTACGACAACGTTCAAGGAGTTGACTATGACAAGATTTGATCTTCCATAGCGATATTTGGTCTAGACGGATTAATATAGCAACCACTACATATAATTTGGTGTATGGTAGTTGAATAAACAAAACAAGGTTCTTATAATAGAATGGTTTTGTTAATTCAAAGGGTGCTAAAAGGGCATGCAAACTTCAATAGTTGAAGTGAGCATAGCGGAGTTGGAATCTTCACCATGATGAAAATGTTAAAGGAGTTTAATTTCATCGGAGAAGATGTAGATGCTTACATTTCCAAGGAATTAAGTGGGAGCGCTGAGACAAATTTCCAATACATTATGCAGAGTACATATTGTTGATTGGAAATTATGTATCTTTTATTGACACAAGTTAAGAATTTCATTAAAATAGGATTTCGATGAAAGACTTGGGAAAAACCAGAATATTTGGCATCAATGTCCATATGGATAGATTGAGGCGCTAATATGGTTATGCCAGATATACATATATGAGATATTGAAAGGGTTCAATATGGAAACAACAAGAAAGGTTCTTGCTGCATGGAAATGATTGTATCAAGATTCAAGTGTTTCAACACTTGGTGAGTAAAATCACATGAATATTTTGATCGATTATACCGTGATTTGTATATATCTAGATATGTCATGTGCTCTAAATGTTATAAGGACATACCATAATGATTCATAAGATGATGATTGGACGATAGTAAAGATATTCTTATGAGCTTTGGAAGAACTAAGAATATATCATGTATAAGTGACAAATAGTTAAAGGTAGTTCGTTGTAAAGTGTTACATTGATACTAGTTTTTTCACAAGATACAAATTAAATTTATCTCAATTTTGACTATGGGGGGCACAATGTAATGGAAAGGATGTTCCACGATGGATTTGGATAAGTTCCAAAGTTGAAACATTGTGACGGATACTACAACAAAAGGATAAGTATATGACTGCTATAGTAGCAGCAAAGGAGGGCATTTGTGTTAAGAAGTTTGTTGTTTGTTATTAAACTAGGTGTGGTTCAAAGTGGGCTAATACTATGAACGTACATTGTATGACAATAATATCAACATATTTTAACCCGAACGAACTAAAGGTCTCACCAAAGGACCAAATTTTATACAATGCCATCTCATTTGAGAATGACTGATGCGTAGAGACGCAAAGACATGCAAATACACACGGACCTGAAAGTGCCAGATCCGGAGATTATGTTAACCACTAGCAAACACGTATATTCAAGTGCTAGTCTCCCACTTGCACTAGAGTTAATAATCTAATTTGTAAACTTGTATATATAAGTTTACAAACTAGATTATTGACTCTAGTTCAAGTGGGAGACTGAAGGGAATATGCCCGAGAGGCAATAATAAAGTGGTTATTATCTTATTCCATGTTTATGATAAATCTTTATTTTGCATGCTATAATTGTATTAATTTGGAAATGTTAATACATGCGTGTTTAATAAACAAAAGGAAAGTTCCTAGTTATGCCTCTCTTATAAACTAGCTCGTTGATTAACAGGATGGTCAAGGTTTCCTGATCATGGACATTGGATGTCATTAATAACGAGGTCACAACATTGGTGGAATGATGTGATGAACATTCATTTGAAGTATAGCATTACGATCAGAGTCATTATGTTTATATTGCTATAACATCATACGAAGTAATCTTAGTCCTTAGACCATGAGATCATGTTAATTGCTAACAGAGGAAGAGTATCTTGATAACATCAAACGTCACACCGTAACAGGGTGACTATAAAGGTGGGTTTAGTGCTACGAAGGTGTTATGTTGAGGCTCATGGATCAAGAGTGGGATTTTTCCATCCTAATGACGGATAGATATACTCTGGGCCCTCTCGGTGATATCACATTGAAATAGGTTCGAAGAAAGTGATGTGATCACTAGAATGTTATATAACGGGAACGAGAAAAGAGTGCATGTCGGTAACGAGATCAAACTAGGTATAAGGATACCGATGATCGAATCTCGGACATGTAGTATATCGCGAGACAAAGGGATTTAGTTACGAAGTTAAAGGTTCACATGATCACAAGAGTCATCGTTGAATATGTGGGAGTCAGTACGGATCTTTAGGTGCCGCTACTGATTATTGATTGGAGAGGGGTCTCGATCATGTCTGCATTATTCGCGAACCATGGGGTGACACACTTAAGTGATACCGACACCATTTAGGAGAAAATATGTTTCACATAGAGATTAAGAAAGCGCTAGAATCATTTCGATGGAAACCGGAATTGTTTCGGGTGAAATTGCTGAAACTGGTTTTGCATCTGATATTGAAATGTTGCAGGGAGTTTTATGTGAATGTTTGTTAATTAAAGTAATTAACAAAATTCAGAATAAAATAAATGAGATCTTGCATTAAATTTGGTGGAGATTTAATGCATGTGAGTGGAGGTGTGTGTTTATGTGAGTGGGAGCTCCACCCGAATGCATGAGGGAGAGGTGGGGGCACCCACCATGGCCGGCGCCATGCCCCCTTGGGCTGCCCCCTCCCCTATATAAGGAGAACCTCCTCCTCCTCTCCTCTTGCACCACCTCCTCGTGAAGGTTCTCTGCTCCCTCTAGTTATTCCCCATGGTCTCGGATTAGCGATACATGTTCCTGGTGGCTTTATCTAGAAAGGAGTTGCTGCTTCCGCTACATCGCTGGAGCAAGGAGGCGGAGGTTGTTCGATTGACCGAACCTGTGTGCGATCATGGATGCACCGCTAATTTGCGGTGCTGGACTTGATGGTGTTGGTCCTGATGGTGCTGGAACTGCTGGACCTGAAGGACTTCATTATGATCTTGAGATCGACAAGTGTACGACTACATCATCCATGAGTTCTATGTCATTAACAAAGCTTTGTTGTCTTCGAGGGTAAGTTCTCCGTGGATGTATATCCACCTGTTGCTTGTATCTAGTAGATAGATCTTGGCGTATAGTTCCCATCGTAGGAAATTTTTTGTTTTCTATGCTGCGAACCCAACATGGCGGACTCGGGCGAGGTCACGACAGCTCCTGTGATGGACGAAATTGTCGGGCCCCTTCCTCCTCTGCTGCAAAAAACTCCGGCACAATTCCGGCGAATGGCTGCTCGAGTAGCTTTGGCTAACGGTGGGGAAGGATCAGTGGTGAGAGGGGAGTTGAGTGGTGCGAAGAAATGGTGATGGTGAGGGCTCCTTATATAGGCTCGACGAGGGGACCGTGCAGGCGACGGTGAGCTCGTCGGTGACGACGGTACAGGGTGCTAGAGGCGTGGACAGGGTAGGCAGACAATGGCTTTCCTCCTGGCGGTTAGCTATGGCTTGATGCCAATGCTAGGGGCAGTTGCAGGTGGTCGGGAAATGGCGATGCTTTGCGCGGCAGAGGAGGTGCTCGACGCGGCATGCAGTTGCTGCTAGTCGCGCGGCGGGAAGAGGGCGTGTCTGGGGGTGAGCTGGGATTATGGCGGAGCGGTGCACGCGAGCTGGGAGCAAGGCACGGCTTGTGCGGGCCTGTCGGGGATGGCGCTCTAGCGTGATATGGGCACGGCGCAGAGGCGTTCGGCGCGGGCAATGTGAGGTGGTCAAGGGGCTGGCAATGCTTGGGGAAGGGACCGTGGGAGGCGGTGCTATGACGCCTACGTCTTTGGTGCGGCGGAAGAGGGCGGGGCGGTCTCCTGCGACATGGGCATGGTGGGCCAGCGATCATGGCTTCGGGGTGGCGCGGCACTGCTTCTCTAGGCCAAAGGGTATGTAACATCCCAAATCTTTAATCAAGGTTAATCAAGATCAAATCTACCCAATTTAGGGTTAACAAAAACTTTTTCCATTTAAAATCTTTAAGCATTCATATGTGTGTGCATTTAAAATATTAGTTGTTTGAAATGTCATGATTGTGTGTTCTAATGTTTGTAAAATGGTTCTAAGATGAATGTCCCATCATCTAGATCATTCCCAAGCAAAAACCAAAGAAAAAGAAATAAAAAAGAATTAAATAAAGGAAAGGGTCACTTTTGACATTTTAATCACCTAACCCACTTTGGGTATTCCTAGCACTCATTTTCCAACAGAAACAATTGTGGATCTTTGCACCCCTTGCTAGTACAAGTAGTGATGTACCAAGGCCCACTTTGTGATCTGCCAAAAACATTCAAACCCTAATTTTAAATGACAATTGAAAATGGAATCTAGTACATATGTCTAGATCACACTTTTTCAAAAGCCACTCAAAGGAATTCCATTTAACAAATCCTAGCAACCACAAATGTTTAAGAATGTGACAAACCACTCCACCAAATCTCATTTCAAAATTCAAAAGTTTTCTTCTTTCAGCCATTTGATCGAACACTTGGTGGGCAGAATCAAACTGGCCTAACTATTACTGTTATTGATCAAATATTGTCGAGCCAATTGAGCCACATTAACCCTATTGGTCTCCCCCAGACCCAATCAGACCAAAACCAGCCCATCCCCTAGTCCCTGGTACCAATGCAACGCCGCACCGAGGCCATGATCACCGGCCAATCGTGCCCAAGCCGCAGCAGACCGCCAGCCCCTCTCCGCCGCTCTAGGAAGCAAGGTGCCACTTCACCGCCATCCACGGTCCACCCCACGACCACTTCCATGCACTGGACCACCCCAGAGAAGCGCCACACTATCCTCTCTGCGTCGCGCCAGAGCACGCCAAAGCGCCATCACCGCCAGCACGCCACAGACCAAAAAGCCTCAACCGCAGACCGCGTGCACCGCTCTGCCTTAACCACCTCACCCCGCCAGACACGGCCATACCCCGCCGCACGACCCACACTCGCCAGGAGCTGTGTCGAGCACCACCTCTATCTCCCAGAGAGCGCGACGCTCCCGACCGTTAGCCACCGCCCCTAGCATCGCCATAACGTCGTAGAGGACCGCCAGGAGGCAAGCCACCGTCCTCCTATGCCGCCCATGCCTCTAGGTCGTTGTGCCGTCGTCACCGGTGAGCACCGCCCATGCCTCACTGCCGCCTCGCCCTGCTATAAATAGAACGCCTTCCAGCACCAATTCGTCACACCCATTCTCATCCACTCCCCCTCAGAGCACTCCCAGAGCCCCACCGGAGCAAACCGTAGCCCGTAGCGCCGGAATTTCACCGCAATCTGCCACGGAAGGAGGAGAAGGGCGCTGTTGATCCAGGCCATCTCCCGGGATGCTGCCGGTACCAGGAGAACCGACGTTGTCGCCTCGTTCGTTTTCCCGCCTCGCTGCACTAGCTGGAGCCCCGGTACGTCCCCACTGCACCCCCGCCGCGTAGTTAGGGTTCAGTCTCGACGACGACCGTGAGCCGTTGATCTAGTTCTAATATCGTGGCCATCGTTCTCCCATACTGTTTCGGCAACCCCTGTCCCACTGAAAGGTGGGGCCCTCACTTAAAACTGGCCAAGGCGCTGTGTGGAGTAAACTCTTTTTCTTTTTAGACTTAAAACTAGAATCTTTCCCTTAGTTTGAAAATCAATTCAGAGAGTTATACAAATCCAAATTTAGTGATTACAATTTTGTTGGAATCTAATGAAAATCTCTATCCAAGCCCGTTTGAGTTAAATCAGTTAGAGTTAGAGATCTCTCCTAGTAAAAATAACAAGACAGAAGCTTTTGCACATTCAAACATTTTTATAAAATCAACCACAATAGCTTTTGAGTTGATTCCAACTCTCAAAAATCACATTTAACCATACCTATCTGAATATGTAATAATATTAAGGTTTACATGTAGTGACTTTGGACTAGTACCAAAATAATGCTATATAGGCATTTCTAGTCACTTTAAATCATTATTTATTAAACTTAAACTTATTAAAATGTGATCCAACCTTTAAATCACATTCCCATGTATTAGAATATGTGGTGATGACATGTGTCCACATGATCCCATATTTTAATTGGAGAATATTAAATATTAGTTAATTTCAATGAGTAGAAATTACTTTTCTCAAATAAAATAAATGAAACTAGTTCATTAAACCTTGTGATGTTTGTGATGATAATAGATCATCAAATGTGTCCCTTAGTGTGCTAAGTAGACTAGTTAAGTATTGTTTGGTGATTGTGTATTCCGTATGTATTTATAGACGATAGTACCGACCAAGTCTTCGAGGAGGAGGAGTTCTACCAAGAGGAGGAGGAAGAAAAATTCAACCACTTCACTACCCAAGGCAAGCTAAGACTTGCAAGTATTATACCTAGAAAGCCTAGCACTTCAAGTAAACTAAGCAAGCTATTATTGGCAAGCTAAATCTTGCAAGCCATCATTAACAATGCAAGCAAACCCTTGCAAGCTAGATAATCTAAGCAAATGCATTAGGCATGCTTTGGTTATACTTTTGACTATTACTTACCCCAAGTTTTATTTACAAACTTTACTGTCCTTACTTTACTAAAGTCCTTTACTTGCTTTAAAGGTAGCATAAAGAGTATAAAACTTGACCTATTTAGTTAGACTTAGATGTCATTCCATAGCATGAGATTGATCTTAGCATCCCACATTAGTGAACACTCTTAACTTAGTAGTTTAGAGCTAAACCAAAACTTGATCACTTTAGATGGGAATACTTGGTGAAAATGACTTGTGAAAACCTTGGAATGATGAGTAATTCTATTGAGATGTTTTGACATGTGTTGAGAAACACAAATGGTTTATGATGATGAAAATGTTGAGGCATGAGCCTTAGCCCTTTTATAAAAACTGATGGTTGGGTTCGGATGCGATACCATTCCAATTTTACCGTACAACCATAATACCTGAATTGGGTAAGGATTAGCCGGAAGTTTATATGCATTAGTATTAGTTCCCTCGCGGGATAGGTTTGCGCTGAGGCTACCTCTCAATGTTATCCGCCTATCCAGTGCCCATGATGACAGATGGTCATGGCTGGGAGGCCATACTCATAGGAGAAGTGCTTATACTAGAGTGTGTAAAGGAAAGGTTATGTTTGAATATTTGCATACTAAGTATGATGATTCAGGGTTACCCCTGACAGATGTATCGAATCTTGTGGTGAAAGTGTACCACCTCTGCAGAGTGTCAAACTATTCGAATAGCCGCGTCCGCGGTTATGGAAAGTTGGAGTGGCCATATTGTTCCGTTGTCAGATGTTTTCAAAATGACTTATGAAATGAATTGTGGCATGACTTGACCACAAAAGAATTGTGACTATGACAACTAAGTTCCCACTTAGGTGATTTTAAACTTTATTTTATCTTTCTTTGTTTCTGAACTCAGCTTAGGTTTCAAACTTAACTTTACAATTGGACTTAGAACTTAGCATTCCTACTAGAAATATTTTACTTGTTAGTGGTAGTTTGCGAGTACTTAAAGAGTACTCATGGCTTTGTCCCTGGCTATCCCTATGGCCAAACTATGATGAGGACTACCCTGAAGGAGGACAGTAGGACGACTACGACAACTAGGATCATCTCCCATCGTCAGCATTGCCTGTGACACTGAAGATGGACCCCACCGCTACGCTATTGATTCCACTACTTGCTTGTACTAAGAATGGATCATGAGATCCTTTATTTGTGTAAGACCTTATTACGATTTGTAATGGATGATGTACTATGATATCCAATCTGTTATGTCTCGCAAAAATGGTAATCCTGGGATTGCGATGTATGGCATAATAGCCATCTCGGATTAAAAATCCAGGTGTTGATAGGGTAGCTCTTTAATGTTATGTTGGAGCTAGGGGAGACAAGGGAAGTTATTGGGGTCAAATGGCTCGACAAAACCTTGATCAAAACAGTGTTAGTTAGGCAGGTTTGATTCTAATCATAAGGCAGTCGACACAATGGCCGCATGAACCAAAGTTTTGAATATTGGAAAGATTTTTGGTGGAGTTGTTGGTCTTATGCTTGAGCCTTTGTGGTTGCTTGGGATTTTCAAATTGAGCTCATTTGAGTGGTTTTTGAAAAAGTGGGATCTAGGTACATACACCTGATTCCATTTTCAAATGCCATTTTAAATTAGGGTTTAAATGTTTCTGTAAGAATTCAAAGTGGGCCTTGGTGGATCTTTACTTGTACTAGCAAGGGGTGCAAAGAGTGAGAAATGTTTCTGTTGGAAATTGAGTTCTAGGAACACCTAAAGCGACCTAGTTGATTAAAATGGCAAAAGTAACCATTAGCCTTTATTAATTCTATTTGATTTCTTTGTCTTTGGATTTTGCTTAGGATTGATCTAGATGATGTGGAATTCATATTTGAATCATTTTACAACCATTAGAACAAACAAATATGGCAATTCAAAACAATTCCATATTAAGGCAACACACATATGCCTTCTTAATTATTTAAATGGGAAAATGTTTTTGTTAACCCTAAATTGGGTGATTTGAATCTTGATAACTCGGATTAAAGTTTTAGGATGTTACAATCGCCTATATGGCCCACAACAATCAAGTCCATGGTAATCAGGATCATCATGGATCCAAACTCAAGAACTTTTAGAATACCAATCCCCTATCTTCAGCCAGTCTGAAAACCCATTGGATGCTGATGATTGGTTACATACCAAGGAGAATAACTTAGAAGTAGCAGGAGTGGACGCAAATGAGCAAGTTCTGTTTGCCACCCACTATCAGGTAGGAGATGCAAGAGCATGGTGGAACATCACCCGTAACATGAACCATAGTCAAGTGATGACGTGGGAAGCTTTCAAGACCAAGTTTATCCACACCCATGTGCCGCAAGGTTTAGTCACCAGAATGAGAGATGAATTCAGAGAACTGAAGCAGGGCAGAATGACTATAGTAGATTACCGTGATAGATTTCTGTCTCTCGCTAGGTATGCACTTGATGAGATCAATACTAAAGCCAAGAAGAAGGAGACATTCCTAAATGGATTGCATGATGGGATGCAAACGGTGTTAATCACATCTGTTTGATGATCTCGAAGAGCTAGTCAACTCTGTCATCCAGATGGAAGGAAAGATCAACCAAGCCAACGACAATCGCAAGCGTAGGATGATGCACCAGAGTGGATCCAATAGTCAGTAGAAGTACCGCCCCAACCCGTCTACAGGATATGCCCCGAGGAACAATAGACCCCCAATGTCTCGCCCAAGCTACCCCAACCGTAGCGGAGGAAATGTGAAGACCGGAGGGAACCACAACAACAACCCCGGCAACTCCAACAACTTCAACCGTGCACCGCCCAAGTCCAACAACAACAACAACAACAACAATACTGCCCCAAGGATTGGAAGCAACGTCATGCCTGTTGTAGCCAAAGACAAGTCTCAAATCACTTTCTTTGAGTGTGGAGTGAAGGGTCACTCCTCCAACGAGTGTCCCAAGAAGATTGCCGCCACCACCAATGTGAATGCCCCAGTTCAGCAGCAATGTCGTGTTCAGCCCGGAAGGAGATTCGCCCCAGGGAACCCTCACAACCGCAATGGCCGTCTTTTCCATATGAACACCGAAGAAGCCCAAGAAGCACCTGATGTTGTGCTGGGTATGTTTTTTGTTAACTCAGTATTAGAAAGAGTGTTGTTTGATTCTGGAGCATCGCACTCGTTTGTTACAGAAGAATTGCATGCACTAGTAAGATTCACCCAACCAACTTGACGTATGTTATGATAGTTCAAATACCTGGTTCAACCACCAAAGTTCGATAAATTTGCAAGGTTGTGCCTATTAGAATTCATGGGATAGATTTTTATGCCAATCTAATCGTACTTGGAACCAAAGGTTTGGAAGTAGTACTAGGAATGGATTGGATGTCGTAACATAAAGGATTGATCGACTGCGCCAAGAGAGCCATCACCATGACCAGTAGCTCTGGAGTATCAGTAGAACATATATCGGAAACCTTGCCCCGTCAGTTCATATGCAACAAGAGTCTAGCCCTACCCACCATAGACCAAGTCAGAGTAGTCTGTGAATACCCCGACGTATTCCCAGATGAATTGCCCGGATGCCCCCGGATCGGGATATTGAGTTCATTATTGAACTAATTCCTAGAACTGGACCCATAGCTCAGAGACCCAATAGCATGAACCCCTCAGAGTTAGTGGAGATGAAGAAGCAACTTGATGCTATGCTGGCAAAAGGCTTGATTCAACCAAGCGCATCACCATGGAGATCGCCTGTTTTCTTTGTCGACAATAAGGATGGAGGTAACCATTTGTGCACAGATTACCGGAAGCTGAATGATGTCACCATCAAGAACAAGTACCCATTGCCAAAGATAGAGGATCTATTTGATCAGTTGACTGGTGCCAGCGTGTTCTCTAAGATTGATCTTGGGACTGGTTATCACCAACTTAAGATTCGTGCCACGGATATTCCAAAGACCGCCTTTACTACCAGATATGGATTGTATGAGTATACGGTCATGTCTTTTGAATTAACCAATGCCCCCGCTTATTTCATAAATCTCATGAATAAGATCTTTATGAACTTTCTGGATAAGTTTGTCGTTGTTTTTATCAATGATATTCTTATCTATTCCAAGTCAGAAGAAGACCATGAGCTACATCTGAGAACCATCATTTAAACCCTGAGAGAACATCAGTTGTATGCCAAGTTCAGTAAATGTGAGTTCTGGCTGAAAGAAGTAGGATTCCTCGGACATATTGTGTCGGCAGGAGGAGTTGCTGTTGATCCCGCCAAGATTAGGGATGTTGAAGCATGGGAAGCCCCAACTACTCAAACCCAAGTCCGTGCATTTCTCGGATTAGCAGGATATTACAGCAAGTTCGTAGAAGGATTTTTGAGCATCGCAAGACCCATGACCCAATTGTTGAAGAAGGACAAGAAGTTTTAATGGACCGACAAATGTGAAGAAAGTTTCCAAGAGCTCAAGAAGAGATTGATTTCAGCCCCAATATTGATTATGCCAGATATCAAGAAGTCGTTTGACGTGTATTGTGATGCATCCAAGATTGGTCTCAGATGTGTGTTAATGAAAGAAGGCAAAGTCATCGCATATCTATCTCGACAACTGAAGCAACATGAGCAGAACTACGCTACCCATGATCATGAACTAGCAGTTGTAGTTTTAGCCTTGAAGACATGACGTCATTACCTGATGGGTAACCGTTGTGAGATTTATTTGGATCACAAGAGTCTGAAGTATATTTTCACTCAGAAGGAGCTGAATATGAGGCAAAGGAGATGGATAGAGTTAATCAAGGATTATGACCTTGGCATTCACTATCACCCCGGCAAACACAATGTGGTAGCGGATGCTCTTAGCAGATTGCCGTGTAGGTTAAACACCATGATAGGGGAGAAGCAACCAAGTTTGCATGAGGAGTTGGAGCAGTTTAGAACGGAGCTAGTTAGCAAAGGATTTTTAGCTAGCATTGAACTTCAACCCAGTTTGATCAGTCAAATCAAGGAAACCCAAAAGGGAAATGCAAGCATCGATGGAATCAAGCATCGTATTGGTACAAGAAAGGTACCTGGATTTACCGAAGACGAAGAAGGAGTTATGTGGTACAAATGACGTATCTGTGTGCTAGCAAATTCAGAGCTGAAGGAAGTTATCATGCAGGAAGCTCATGATACTCTTTATTCTATCCACCCCGGAGGAACGAAGATGTATCAGGATTTGAAGGAGCAATTTTGGTGGCACAAGATGAAGAGAGAAATCGGAAGCTACATCGCCAAGTGTGATATCTGTCAGATAGTAAAAGCGGAACATCAGAGACCCACATCACTGTTGTAACCATTGCAGATTCCGGAATGGAAATGGGATTCCATCGGAATGGACTTTATCACCGTTTTCCTACCTCTAGTAGGGGAAATGACTCAATCTGGGTCATTGTTGATAGACTGTCCAAGGTATCCCATTTTATACCTGTCAAGACCACCTACCAGAGTTCTAAGCTAGCAGAGTCGTACATTGCTAGAATTGTCAGTTTGCATGGAACCCCCAAGACCATAGTATCGGATCGAGGAACCCAATTTACCTCGAGATTTTGGCAAAAAGTCCAAGAAGGATTGGGAACCAAGTTGAATTTCAGCACATCTTATCACTCGTAGACCGATGGACAGACTAAACGAGTAAACCAAAACTTAGAAGATATGTTGAGAGCCTGTGTGTTAGAGTATGGATCAAAATGGAAGATTGTCTGCCTTTCGTAGAATTCTCATACAACAATAGTTATCAAGCCAGTTTGCAAATGGCCCCATTGGAATTCTTGTATGGAAGAAAGTGTCGTACCCCCTTGAATTGGTCGCAAGTAGGAGAGAGTCAGATTTTCGGACCCGACATCCTACGGTAAGCCGAAGAGAAGGTTCACAAAGTCCGTGAGCACCTCAAGACCGCCCAATCCAGACAGAAGAGTTATGCTGACAAGAGACAGAGACCTGACTTTCAATGTTAGAGATTTTGTGTACCTCAAAGTTTTGCCATTGAAGGGAATGCAACGTTTTAGTCTAAAAGGAAAGTTAGCCCCCAGAGATATTGGACCCTTCAAGATTCTGAATCGCCGAGGAGAAGTATAGTATCAACTGGAGCTGCCAGAGGAGATGTCATCAATCCATGATGTGTTCCATATCTCGTTACTTCGCAAATGGTTAGAAGTGCCAGAGAAGACTGAAGTGTTCAAGAACATTGATCACCGAGCCGTTGATATCAACAAGGATCTGACATATCGTGAAGTGCCCATCCGTATCTTGGAGGAAGCTTACAGAACCACCAGGACCCGGAGTATCAAATTTCTCAAGATTCAATGGAGCAACCATACCGAAGAAGAAGCCACTCGGGAGCGAGAAGATTACATTAGGACTGAGTTTCTAGATCTCTTTAGTTCCTAGTTTTCTTTCTTAAATCTCGGGACGAGATTTTGTTTAAGGGGGGAAGGTTTGTAACATCCCAAATCTTTAATCAAAGAAATTAAGATCCAAATCACCCAATTTAGGGATAACAAAAACTTTTTATTATTAAAAAAATATATGAATGCATGTGTGTTAGCATTAATATAGAATGGTTGTAAAATGATTCAAATGTGAATGCCACATCATCTAGATCATTCCAAAACCAAATCCAAAGAAAAAGAAATCAAATGGAATTAATAAAGGCAAATGGTCACTTTTGCCATTTTAATCCACTAGGCCACTTTAGGTGTTCCTAGAAGTCAAATTTAAACATAAATAATTCTAACTCTTTGCACCCCTTGCTAGTACAAGTAAAGATCTACCAAGGCCCACTTTGAATTCTTACAAAAACATTTAAACACTAATTTTAAATGGAAATTGAAAATGGAATCAAGTGTATGTGCATAGATCCCACTTTTTCAAAAACCACTCAAATGAGTTCACCTTAACAATCCCAAGCAACCATAGATGCTCAAGCATATGACTAACACACCCACCAAAATTCTTTTCAAAATTCAAAAGTTTTCTTCATGCGGACATTGTGTCAAACACCTTGTGATCACAAATAAACCTGCTTAACTAACACTATTTTGATCAGTGCATTGTCGAGCCATTTGGCTAAACCTTTGTCCCCTAGTCACCCCAGCACCAACCAAAGCCGTTAATCCTAGCCCCTTCACTGTATGCACCAGTGCCGAGCCACCCCGACGCCATGATCGCCGGCCGACCATGCCCACGTCGCAGGAGACCACCCCTCCCTCTTCCACCACTCCAGGGAGATAGGCGTGATCACACTACCGCCCACGGTCCCTTCCCCGAGCACTGCCAGCCCCTAGACCACCGAGGAGCTGCCGCGCACCGAGCCTCTGCGCCATGCACGGAGCACGCCAGAGCGCCATGCCCGACAGGCCAGCACACGCCGCGCCTCGACCTCAGCTTGCATGCATAGCTCTGCCTTGACCCCAGCACACTCCCGGACATGCCCATTTCCCACCGTGCGACCAGCAGCCACTGCACGCCGCGTCGAACACCGCCTCTGCTGCGCAGAGCGTCGACTCTTCCTGACCAAATGCCACCGCCCCTAGCAGCGCCATTACCCCGGAGCTGACCGCCAGGAGGCAGCGCACCGTCCTCCTACCTCGCCCATGCCTTTAGCACCCTGTACCACCGTCACCGACGAGCTCACCGTCGCACCCCATGGTTCCCTCGTCGACCTATATAAGGAGCCCTCCCCAGCACCAATTCTCCACACTCCAACAGTCCCCACCTCCCACTAAGTCCCTCACACCATCCCCGGAGCCACTCAAGCCACCGTTCGCTGGAATTTCCACCGGAGTCACCGCAGTAGAGAAGAAAGGGGCTCGTAGATTTTGACCACCCCAGGAGCCGCCGCGACCACGCCTGAGTCCGTTGTCGTCCACACGTTCCATCGCCCCCATCGCCACGTTAGTTGGAGCCCTGGTAAGCCCCCAATTGACCCCCATCGAGCCGCTAGGGTTCATTCTTGCCGGCGACCAGTTCGTCGTCGACGATGAGCCACGACCGTTTATCCAGGTTCTAATCGCATGGTCCACATCACCCTGTACCGCTTCGCATTTATTTGTGCTGCTGACATGCGGGACCCCCTTATCAGCTGCCCTCTAAGCTACGGAGTGTCACTGGGATGGCCCATTTAGTTTCCCGCGCTAGCCCTAGAATTCAAATAAGTGTTTTTATTTAGTTTTAAACTCAATTCTGTCCACTAGTTTAAAAATCAATTCAGAGAATTCTACCGAACCAAAATGAATGATTCAAGTTTTATTAGAAAGATAATTAAAATCTCTATCCAAGCCCGTTGGATTTAAATCAATTGGAGTTAGAGACCTCACCTAGCAAAAATAATAAGGCATAGACTTGTTCACATTCAAACATTTTTCTAAAATCAACCATAATAGCTTTTGAGTTGATTCCAACTCTGAAAAATCACATTTGATAATATCTATCTGAATATGTAATAATATTTAGGTTTGCATGCAGTGACTTTGGACTAGTGCCAAAATAATGCTATATAGACATTTCTAGTCACTTTAAATCATTTAAATAATAAACCTAAACTTATTGAAATGTGAGCAAACATTTAAATCACATTCCCATGCATTGGAATATGTGGTGATGACATGTGTCCACATGATCCGATATTTTAATTGGATAATATTAAATCTTAGTTATTTTCAATGAGTAGAAATTACTTTTCTCAAATAAAATAAATGAAACTAGTTCATTAAATCTTGTGATGAATGTGATGATGTTAGATCATCAAGTATGTGCATTAGTGTACTAAATAGACTAGTTAAGTATTGTTTGGTGATTGTGTAGTCCGTATGTATTTATAGACGATAGTACTGACCAAGTCTACAAAGAGGAGGAATTCTACCCCGAGGAAGATGAGGAGAATTTCAACCACTTCACCAACCAAGGCAAGCCATCATTAACAATGCAAGCTAACACTTGCAAGCTTGGTAACCTAAGAAAATGCCTTAAGCATGCTTTGGTTATACCCTTTGGAGTTATACCCATCCCAAGTTTTACTTACAAGTCTTACCTCTTACTTTACTAAAGTTCTTTACCTTTGTTTATAGATAGAATAAAGAGTATAAAACTTGGCCTATCTAGTTAGAATTAGATGTCATTCTATAGCATGAGATTGAGATTAGCATCCCACCTTAGTGAACACTCTTAACTTAGTAGTTAGAGCTAAACCAAAAACTTGATCACTTTAGATGGGAATACTTGGTGAAAATGATTTTGAAAACCTTGAAATGATGAGTCATTCTATTGAGATGTTTTGACATGTGTGAGAAACACAACTGGTTTATGACATGTGTTGGGTTTGGATGCGATACCATTCCAATTTTACCATACAACCACAATACCTGAATTGGGTAAGGCTTATCCGGAAGTTTATATGCGTTAGTATGAGTTCCCTCGCGGGAGAGGTTTGAGCTGAGGCTACCTCTCAATGTTGTCCACCTATGCAGTGCCCAGGATGGCAGATGGCCATGGCTGGGAGGCCAAGCTCATAGGAGAGGTGCTTGTACTAGGGTGTGTAATTGAAAGGTTATGATTGATTATCCGCATACTAAGTATGATGATTCAGGGTTATCCCTGACAGATGTATCGAATGTTGTTGTGATTCAGGGAGGGATAGTGTGGTGATTCCACACACAGATGCTTTGTATTCTCAAGGTGCTCAAGGTTTACAATGCTCCTCGAGCTGTATTGGGGAGAGGAGGAAGAAGGAGCTCTCTTACTCTCACCACTAGCTAGCTCCCAGGAACCAACTACCAAAAATGCCAACTAAAAGAGATCAACCCTTCTACAGATGCCCTAGCCCTCCTTATAAAGGGTTGGCTAGGTCTCCAATTAGGGCATACGGGGAGGCATATTCCATGGAATATGCCTCTTCCCAAAATAGAAAACCGACCGGATCACTTTCCGCCATCGTAAGCCATGCATAGGCTACGTGAGCCTCTGCGGCGCCAGCGTTATCCGACATAGGCAGCGTCACCATTGTCGGCCATGCCCCGGTGGTCCTTCCCTCTGTTCGCTTCGCTCATGCTCCATCGTACAGTGACCACCTTTTGACCAACAAGATACCTTCCTTCTCTTGCAAGCCTGATATAACCCGGATCATTCCTGGTTAATCCGGCCACGCGGGTACCTGCATACAAGTTACATGAAACCTTCCGGCATACGACATACGTCGGTCGGGACTCGGTTAGGTGGACATCCTCCGGTCCGGGTTACTCCGTGATTTGGCCTATCTTGAGGTGACCTGGCCAGCATTCGCTTTGACCTTGCCGTACCTCGGCTAACTCGGCCTTTATACCCCGGCATGACCCTACCCGGGGGTATTCCCCCCAACATTAGTCCCCGAAGCTGGTGCGGTCTTAATAGCTTCAGCTGATAAGGCCACATCAGGTTCAATTTACCGAGCCTTTTGCTCCCTTTTTCGAGTTACCTCATAGCCCGGATTTCATTGGCTAGCTTTTCCCTTGGCCCATTCCGAGTTTTCACTCGCTGGCCGGGTCACCCTTCAGTTTTCCGGGTTATCTTTCCTTCTCTCGTAAGCTTCCCCACGTGGAGGGTAATCATTACCTTGCCTCATTTTAAGGGTCTGCGCTAGTTACTGCCGCAGTTAATGTCAGGTGTTACTGTTGCACACGTCACATCGTGTCTATCTCCTCGTTAACTGTATCACCACGTCGCGTTGTGGGATCGCCTGTGCCATGTGGCCCTTCCTCTGGCCCGCCTGTGATTGGCTGACCCGGCAGATACACGGCTACACCGTGTGGCCTTGCCTCACCACGCGATCCCACTACCCCCGCTGGGGCGTGGTTAAATAGGGGAGGGGCGCACCCGCTGGTCTTTTTCCCCCTCACGCGCCCCTCTGCCTCTTCTTCTTCTTCTTCTTCTTCTTCTTCTTCTTCCTCCTCCTAGCGTCAATGCTGCCACCGCCGCATCTGCTTAGCGGTGCCAACCCCGCTCCCTGCCTTTTCGCATTTGCAATGCTGCCGCTCCCGTGCAGCACCATCGCCACGGATCCACGCTAGTCCAAGGCACTGCCCCCACCTATGCTAGGGCCGGTGAGGACAGCGTGTTGGGTCCGCAGCATAGAAAACAAAAAATTTCCTACGATGAGAACTACACGCCAAGATCTATCTACTAGGTACAGAGCAACGGGTGGACATACATCCAACGAGAACTTACCCTCGAAGACAATGAGTTTCGTTAACGAGTAGGAACTCGTGGTTGATGTAGTCGTACACTTGCCGATCTCAAGATCGTGAGGAACTCCGAGCGCCGCAACTCAGCAGCGCATCCGCACTCACACACACGATCAAGCCACCGGACCACCTCCACCTCCTCGCTCCAGCGATCTAGCGGAAGCAGCAACTCCTTCCAGACAAAATGCCACCGGGAACATGTATCTCACTAATCTAAGACCATGGGGGAATAATTCTAGAGTGGGAGAGAGATCCTTCACAAGGAGGTGTGAGGAAGAAGGAGGAAGAGGGGGGCCTTTTATAGGAGGAGGGGGTGCCTCTCCTCTCCATGGTTGGCGCATGGGGGGTGACTCCTCACCTCCCCCATTCATGTGGTGGTAACCCCTCCATATTAAAATGCCTCTTCACATTCCCCTCTAAAGGCCCTACTTTAAATGCATTAAAATTCTCCAAGTTTAATCCTCTCTCATTTAACAAAACTCTTTTATTAAATTTATTCAGAATTTTGTTAATTACTTTAATTAACAAACATTCACATATAACCCCTTGCAATATTTCAGTATCACATGCAGAACCACTTTTTGCAATTTCACCCGAAACAATTTCCGGTTTCTATCGAAACAATTCCTGCGCTTTGCAATTCTTTTATCTGAAACATATGTGCTCCAAAATGGTGTCCGGTAAATCTTAAGTGTGTCACCCTACGGTTCGCGAATAATGCAGACATGATTGAGACTCCTCTCAGATCAATAATTAGAAGCGGGACCTAGAGGTCCATACTGACTCCTACATATTCAACGATGACTTCTATGATCGTGAGAACCTTTAACGCTTGTAATTTAATCCCTTTGTCTCTTGATATAATACATGTCTGAGATTCGATCATCGGTATCCAAATACCTAGTTTGATCTCATTCCCGACATGCATTCTTTTCTCGTTCCCGTGATATAACATTCTAGTGATCACATCACTTGCTTGCAAGCTACCTTAATGTGATATCACCGAGAGGGCCTAGAGTATATCTATCCGTCATCGGGATTGACAAATTCCACTCTTGATCCATAAGCCTCAACATAACACCTTCGTAGCACGAAACCCATCTTTATAGTCACCCAGTTACGGTGTGACGTTTGATGTTATCAATATACACTTCGAGTGTTAGCAATTAACATGATCTCATGGTCTAAGGATAAAGATTACTTCGTATGATGTTATAGCAATGCCAACATAATGACTTGATCGTAATGCTATACTTCGGATGAATGTTCATCACATAGTTTCACAAATGTTGTGACCTTCTTATTAAAAACATCCAATGTCCATGATCAGGAAACCTTGATCATCTTGCTAATCAACAAGCTAGTCTATAAGAGAGGCATAACTAGGAACCCTTTTTGTTTATTAAACACACATGTGTATTGACGTTTCCTATCAATACAATTATAGCATGCAAAATAAACATCTATCATATATAAGGACTACATAATAACAACTTTATTATTGCCTCTCAGAGCATATTTCCTTCAGTCTCCCACTTGCACTAGAGACAACAATCTAATTCACATAGTGATAAATCTAACACCCATGGAGTTCTTGTGTTGATCATGTTTTGCCCTAGGGAGAGCTTTAGTCAACGGATCTGCTACATTTAGGTCCATGTGTACTTTACAAATCTTTATGTCTCCATCCTTGACATGTTCGCGGATGGAGTGAAACCGGCGCTTAATATGCTTGGAATTATTGTGAGACCTTGGTTCCTTAGCGTTGTCTATGGCTCCATTGTTGTCACAATAGATCACCATTGGGTCCAATGCACTAGGAACCACACCTAGTTCCGTAATGAACTCTTTCATCCAAACCGCTTACTGCGCCGCTTCTAAACAGCAACATATTCCGCCTCCGTCGTTGATCCATCCACCACTGGTTGTTTGGAACTCCTCCAACTAACTGCTGCTCCATTCAAGAGAAATACGTATCTAGATTGTGACTTAGAGTCATCCGGATCAGTGTCAAAGCTAGCATCAACATAACACTTAGCGACTAGCTCTTCTTCACCTCCGTATATAAGAAACATATCCCTAGTTCTTCTCAAGTACTTGAGGATGTTCTTGACCGCTATCCAGTGTTCTGAACATGGATCAGATTGGTACCTACTAGTCAAATGTGGCATCCCGCTAAAACAACTACTAGAAAATCGCGTTGTTTTTGCGCATTGCATCATCATGACCACATGCTCATGTCATGATGCCACATTGCATTTGAGCATCGTCATCATCATGCATCTGTTTGTCTGAAACTATTTTCGAAAAAGCATATTTTGTTTTCTATATACCCCGCCTTTATTTCAAATCAAAACCCGGGGTCTCCGGAATATTTTGTTTCGTCTACCAGCGGTTTTCAAAAGCCCCGTTTTAAATAATACAACATTTATTTTATTTTTGGGAGGCAGCCACCTCGGCCCGAAAGCCCAGACGGCCACCTCCAGATAAAATCCTATCTACCCCAGAAAAACACCCAAACCTTTTCTACCAAAAACCCTACCCTATTTTCCTACCCAGCCCCTCCACCTCACCCCCTCCAATCCCATGTCGCCACCTCACCCTGGCCCAATCCTCCAGCCAACCACCACGCGCCACCTCACCCCTGGCCCGCCACCCACTCCACCTGCCGCCAGCCGCCAGCAGTTTCCCGCCCGTGCGAGGCACCTGCCCATCTCCCCACGCCCGCGCGAGACCCCCTGGTCCGCTCGCCCCCACCTGGCCCCATTCCCAGGCGCAGACCACGCGCCTCTCCCGCCCGTCCACCGACAGCCACCCCTGACCCGCTCCCCTCGTGCCCCGTGCCCACCTGGCCCACCACCCACCACGCAATCCCTCACCCCCCCGCACTCTCCTTCCTCCCGCAGGACGCCACCAACTGCCGGCCGACCTCCTCTCCGTCGGGACGCCGCGCCGTCCACCTCGACCAGCCGCCACCCCCGTCGCCGGCCACCTTCCTCAGCCCCGCGCCGGCAAGCCGCCGCCACTGATCGGTCTCCCGCATCCCCGACCCCCGCCTCCAAGCTCCTCCCCTTCCGCAGCGCCGCCGCCCTCATCTCCCTGCCCAGCGCTCGCCCCAACCACCGCCTCCGTCGGCGCGGACGCCGCCAGCAACCGCGACCACTCCGACCTCTTCCCGGCTCTTTCCTCTCCGCATCGCGCGGATCCCCGCCGCCTTGGTCTTCGTCCGCTCTGGCCGTCGTCGAGCCCGGCCCAAGCCTCCCTGCAACCTCTCCACGAGCCACTGCCACCGAGCTTCCGCGCCGTCGCTGCCGGAGTTCTTCCCCGCCTCCCTTCGTCCTTCTCTCCCCAGTCGCCGACGACCTTGGCCACGCCCCCGCCTCTCCCTTCCTCGCGAGAACGACCCCCGCCGCCTCGAGCCCGACAGCCTTGCTGCCGGCTTCCTCTCTGCGAGGCGTCGCCCCCAGCGTCCCCGCGCCCGCTCCGCTCCTCACCGTGTGAGCGCCGCCGCTTGGCCCTCCGGCAGCACAGCTCCGGCCCTCCGACTCACCGTCACCGCTCCCTCGCCGTGGCGCCCCAGGAAGCCGGCCTCCGCCACCTGCGATGGTCGTCTTTGCCGCCAAGACCCACCGCGTCCGCATCTCCTCCCGGCCAAGCAGCTTCTCTTGCAGTAGGCGTCCACCCCGCTGACGTCATCGCCATGTCCCTGCTGGGTTCCTGTTTATGTGTTGTTCGCAGGGTTCTGCTGTTCATCGGTGCATATATGTGGACGTGCATGTGTTTGTGTTATTACGAGCCATCGGTGTACTTGGCGTTCCATGTACAACCCTCTTCCTCCAAGGCTAGCCACGACAAGATCTTCATCGGACTAGTACGACGACCAGCAGAGCAAGTTCGACATCGAACAAGGTCGGGACGACATGATCGCCTTCCCGAACGTCATGAGCTGCTACACGCATCAGATGACCAAGACCCCGAGCGCGCCGATATGGATCCGAAGACCGAACCCGAAGACCACAGATGCGACAAGTAGTTCTTCCCAGACCCGATGCCCGAGGCCGCTAAACACCAAGATCTCCTTCTCGGATCCGACGACCGTTAAGATCGCCACCGGAACGACAAGCACTTCGTCTCGGAGCACCAAGCCCTCCTTCCCGGAACGCCAAGCTCTCCTTCCGTTGTCCGAGACCGTTTTCGTCGAACCGTTCCGCGTCGAACCCCGAACCCCTCGGAGCCCAAGTTCGCCGAACCCTAATGTGATTCCCTATCCGAGACCCCCATTATTTTATAATATGACATTATCACTTGTTGCATATGAATTGTTCATCTCGCATGCATATCATAATCATGCCGGATCTTCTGCCGTAGTATTAAATATTGCATCCGGTGTTTCTTCTAGTGTTTGCTTCTTCGTGGATTAGGCCGATGAGTTGATGCGAGTATCGACAAGTTCTTCGGATGTGAACCTTCGGCAGTGTTTCCCAGGCGAGCATCTCTCCCCATTCTACCTATTTTGCATTTACTTCCTCCTGTTGATCTATTGCTACCCGTGTCGCGATGCTTTAGTGTCCGTACCCCAGTTATATCCCGTGCAGCCTCTATATTGCCAAAGACACCTCCTATTACCCGTGTTTGGTAGATAGCTAGGTTTGCGAGTCGTAGTTGCTTGCTCAAGTGCGATCTCGTGTTGTCAAGTACCATAGTTGTTGGAATGATGGCAGATGTTTATTGGTGGAGATGCTTACCGACGGAGATGATCATGACTTTAACTACAACTATTAAAAATGCTAGATATAACTAATGCAGAGGCATCGGTGGGCAACAGATGTTATTTGGTTCTTCCACGTTCACTTGTGTCCCGTAGGACGCCGAGTACTTGATACCCGTTCCTTGATTTTTCGCACTATCCACATCCGGGAGGCCTTATGGACCCCCCTGAGCCAGAGCTTGATTCTTTTCTATTTCTTGGGGCCACAAGTAGTTTGGGGCTTTATTACTATCCTGTACTTATGCCATGTTACTTCTTTATTTAAGATTGTGCGAGGAGCACCTGTACTGTTTTGGATCGCGCCATGTTTTCGCGGTATCGACAAGCCTAGTCACATTTTTGGGTTCCCAGTCGTTTACAGCCGTCGTCGCAAACCCTGGGTCCGTTCCGGAGCCGGCCAACTTCGTTGCGGGTAGCTTAGTGGGGTGGCCCCCTGAAATATTTCTGAATCCTGTGATCGCTTTGTCATGAATGCGTCGTTGGGTTTTGAGTTGGTTTTTCCGAGGTTGATCGAGTGTGTGTTGCTATTTGTGCACCCCTGCAGGGTAAAACTTTCCGAAAGTCGTGTCCGCAGTTATGGACGACTTGGAGCACAGTATCTCGATCATAGACAAGCATAACTAAAGTAGTGCTATAAATTTGACTTATTAAGTGACTAGTAATCAGATCAAGTATAACAGAATGGATATTAAAAATGCCAATAGCTGGTGGATCTGGGTTGATTTGTGACATGCTATACCTGCCTAGTAAATATTACAACTCCAATGGAATGCGATAAAAGTGCCAACAACTGCTGGGTTTTGGGATTCCTCAAGACAATTATATCTGACTAGTAAATGTTCCAACTGTCACAAAATGATTAATTAAAACTGCCCACTAATTATGCTTCGGGATGACTCATGCTATCTATATCTGATTAGTAATTGCTGCAACTATAATGGAATGAGTAAAATTGCTAACCGTGTGAGTTCCTCGGTCCGACTTCCTCGTTTGGTCTCGAGGGGAAATACCAAGATGGGTTTGTTTGGTGTTAGCTTCAGGTTGGTTCCGAATAGGTCTTTCTTATCCCTCTCTGATAACCGCCAGTTGTACCGAGTCTCTATAGGTTGTTTAGTGCCGCTGCACTGCCGCTTCCGCCCACCATACCTATGTAGGCGAGAGCCGCCGAATTCTAGCCTCGCCGTGTACTGGCCTCAGTACTGACGCTCCTCTTTTTCCTTTGCCCTTTGTCGGCACCCCTTTTGTTTTAGCAGGTTCGAGATCGCCGTCGTTAGCAGGGTTACCCTTCCGGCTTGGGATGGACGCCATTGGTTCTTCTTTAGGGCTCTTAGCCCCATTTGCATTTTGTCCGTAGTTGGACGCTCTATCGTTTCCAAGGTGATTTGGATCTTTGTATTGTATATCTGTATTCTTGACTCATTGAATCGCTGTTGAATATATATCTGTTCTGTGCGTCCCATCGAGGACTGTTGTGTAATGTTATTACTTCGTTTTCCACCCGCACGAAAGTGCCTGGTGGGCGTCGTTGAATCGTTTCTATGAGGGTTTGGCGGAAAGGGCTAAAACATGCATAGGGCTGATTTGAGGGTGTTACAGAGTGGTATCAGAGCCCAGCAGTTGCGATACCCCACAAGTCCAGCCTGTAGGATAACCTAGCTAACGGCCGAAGTAGAGTGTCAAAACTATTTTCGCAAAATCGGTTGGATAGATCTGATTAGGTCTGCTTTTACTCCTTATCCGTATGCTGTTCTCCTCTTACCTTAGCGTGTTTTGAATCTGCTCTCTTACCCTTTTCTTTGAGTCCAGGAATTCTCGTGGTTGGGTTTTCCGTCGTATCTTCAGGGTTTTCGCTTCCTTCTTCGGTAATGGTGCTTCTACATCCGGTCTTCTTTCTATCTGAGAAATCCTTCATCTGTTGGACTTCTCTCTATTCCTTCTTGCGACTTCCGGTGTTTTCCGACGCGACGACATCATCTATCCCAGATCCGATGCAGAGTATGCATCACTCCTTTGTTTTCGACCCCCGTTTGTCGAGATCTTCAGTCTAATTCCGAGAGTTGGTTGCATAATTCACCTATTCGTGTGCAGAGTAATGTTTTGAGTGCGGGATGGAGTCATGACCATACCACTACTCTTATTATGCGTTTTTGTACATTGAATCGGTGGATCTGCAATTACTCCTTCCCCGGAAGATAGAGGTGGCTTAATTTGTTGATCCATCTACCTTCGCCATTGTTTCCGGAGTGTTCTCTCGACGATCACGGACAACGACCTCTTATTAGTGGTGTCGCGAGGATCTACACGAAGCACGAAGTTTCAGATCGCCGACCTTCTTTCGGTACCATGAGGCGGATCTCGAGGGCGAGATCCATTGTTAGTGGTGTCGAATTGTGGCATCCTGCTAAAACCACTACTAGAAAATCGCGTTGTTTTTGTGCATTGCATCATCATGACCGCATGCTCATGTCATCATGCCACATTGCATTTGAGCATCGTCATCATCATGCATCTGTTTGTCTGAAACTCTTTTCGAAAAAGCATATTTTGTTTTCTATATACCCCGCCTTTATTTCAAATCAAAACCCGGGGTCTCCGAAATATTTTGTTTCGTCTACCAGCGGTTTTCAAAAGCCCCGTTTTAAATAATCAAACATTTATTTTATTTTTGGGAGGCAGCCAGCCCGGCCCGAAAGCCCAGCCGGCCACCTCCAGATAAAATCCTATCTACCCCAGAAAAACACCCAAACCTTTTCTACCAAAAACCCTACCCTATTTTCCTACCTAGCCCCTCCACCTCACCCCCTCCAATCCCATGTCGCCACCTCACCCTGGCCCAATCCTCCAGCCAACCACCACGCGCCACCTCACCCCTGGCCCCTGCCCCGCCACCCACTCCACCTGCCGCCAGCTGGACCCACCCCTCTGGCAGTTTCCCGCCCGCGCGAGGCACCTGCCCATCTCCCCACGCCCGCGCGAGACCCCTTGGTCCGCTCGCCCCCACCTGGCCCCATTCCCAGGCGCAGACCACGTGCCTCTCCCGCCCGTCCACCGACAGCCACCCCCTGACCTGCTCCCCTCGTGCCCCGCGCCCACCTGGCCCACCAGCCACCACGCAATCCCTTCCCCCCTCGCACTCTCCTTCCTCCCGCAGGACGCCACCAACCGCCGGCCGACCTCCTCTCCGTCGGGACGCCGCGCCGTCCACCTCGACCAGCCGCCTCCTGCGACTGCACCAGCCGCCACCCCCGTCGCCGGCCACCTTCCTCAGCCCCGCGCCGGCAAGCCGCCGCCACCGCTCGGTCTCCCGCATCCCCGACCCCCGCCTCCAAGCTCCTCCCCTTCCGCAGCGCCGCCGCCCTCGTCTCCCCGCCCAGCGCTCGCCCCAACCACCGCCTCCGTCGGCGCGGACGCCGCTAGCAATCGCGACCACTCTGACCTCTTCCCGCCTCTTTCCTCTCCGCATCGCGCGGATCCCCGCCGCCTTGGTCTTCGTCCGCTCTGGCCGTCGTTGAGCCCGGCCCAAGCCTCCCTGCAACGTCTCCGCGAGCCGCCGTCACCGAGCTTCCGCGCTGTCGCCGTCGGAGTTCTTCCCCGCCTTCCTCCGTCCTCCTCTCCCCAGTCGCCGACAACCTCGGCCACGCCCCCGCCTCTCCCTTCCTCGCGAGAACGACCCCCGCCGCCTCGAGCCCGACAGCCTTGCCGCCGGCTTCCTCTCTGCGAGGCGTCGCCCCCAGCGTCCCCGCGTCCGCTCCGCTCCTCACCATGTGAGCGCCGCCGCTTGGCCCTCCGGCAGCACAACTCCGGCCCTCCGACTCACCGTCGCCGCTCCCTCGCCATGGCGCCCCAGGAAGCCGGCCTCCGCCGCCTGCGATGGTCGTCTTCGCCACCAAGACCCACCGCGTCTGCATCTCCTCCCGGCCAAGCAGCGTCTCCTGCAGTAGGCGTCCACCCCGCTGACGTCACCGCCATGTCCCTGCTGGGTTCCTGTTTATGTGTTGTTCGCAGGGTTCTGTTGTTCATTCGTGCATATATGTGGACGTGCGTGTGTTTGTGTTATTACGAGCCATCGGTGTACTTGGCGTTCCGTGTACAACTCTCTTCCTCCAAGGCTAGCCACGACAAGATCTTCATCGGACTAGTACGACGACCACCAGAGCAAGTTCGACATCGAACAAGGTCGGGACGACATGATCGCCTTCCCGAACGTCATGAGCTGCTACACGCATCAGATGACTGAGACCCTGAGCACACCGATATGGATCCGAAGACTGAACCCGAAGACCACGGATGCGACAAGTACTTCTTTCCGAACCCGATGCCCGAGGCCACCGAACACCAAGATCTCCTTCTCGGATCCGACGACTGTTAAGATCGCCACCGGAACGACAAGCACTTCGTCTCGAAGCACCAAGCCCTCCTTCCCGGAACGCCAAGCTATCCTTCCGTTGTCCGAGACCATTTCCGTCGAACCCTGTCGAACCCCGAACCCCTCGGAGCCCAAGTTCGCCGAACCCTAATGTGATTCCCTATCTGAGACCCCCATTATTTTATAATATGACATTATCACTTGTTGCATATGAATTGTTCATCTCGCATGCATATCATAATCATGCCGGATCTTCTGCCGTAGTATTAAATATTGCATCCGGTGTTTCTTCTAGTGTTTGTTTCTTCGCGGATTAGGCCGATGAGTTGATGCGAGTATCGACAAGTTCTTCGGATGTGAACCTTCGGCAGTATTTCCTAGGCGAGCATCTCTCCCCCTTCTACCTATTTTGCATTTATAGTCTTTACTTCCTCCTGTTGATCTATTGCTACCCGTGTCGCGATGCTTTAGTTTCCGTACCCCAGTTATATCCCGTGCAGCCTCTATATTGCCAAGGACACCTCCTATTACCCGTGTTTGGTAGATAGCTGGCTTTGCGAGTCGTAGTTGCTTGCTCAGGTGCGATCTCGTGTTGTCAAGTACCACAATTGTTGGAATGATGGCAAATGTTTATTGGTGGAGATGCTTACCGACGGAGATGATCATGACTTTAACTACAACTATTAAAAATGCTAGATATAACTAATGCAGACGCATCGGTGGGCAATAGATGTTATTTGGTTCTTCCGGGCTCACTTGTGTCCCGTAGGACCCCGAGTACTTGATACCCGTTCCTTGATTTTTCACACTATCCACATCCGGGAGGCCTTATGGACCCCCCTAAGCCAGAGCTTGATTCATTTCTATTTCTTGGGGCCACAAGTAATTTGGGGCTTTATTACTATCCTGTACTTATGCCATGTTACTGCTTTATTTAAGATTGTGCGAGGAGCACCTGTACTGTTTTGGATCACGCCACGTTTTCGCGGTATCGACAAGCCCAGTCACATTTTCGGGTTCCCAGTCGTTTACAGCCGTCGTCGCAAACCCTGGGTCCGTTCCGGAGCTGGCCAACTTCATTGCGGGTAGCTTAGTGGGGTGGCCCCATGAAATATTTCTGAATCCTGTGATTGCTTTGTCGTGAATGCCTCGTTGGGTTTTGAGTTGGTTTTTCCGAGGTTGATCGAGTGTGTGTTGCTATTTGTGCACCCCTGCAGGGTAAAACTTTCTGAAAGCCGTGTCCGCGGTTATGGACGTCTTGGAGCACAGTATCTCGATCATAGACAAGCATAACTAAAGTAGTGCTATAAATTTGACTTATTAAGTGACTAGTAATCAGATCAAGTATAACGGAATGGATATGAAAAATGCCAACAGCTGGTGGATCTGGGTTGATTTGTGACATGCTATACCTGCCTGGTAAGTATTACAACTCCAATGGAATGCGATAAAAGTTCCAACAACTGCTGGGTTTTGGGATTCCTCAAGACAATTATATCTGACTAGTAAATGTTCCAACTGTCACGGAATGGTTAATTAAAACTGCCCACTACTTATGCTTCGGGATGTCTCATGCTATCAATATCTGATTAGTAATTGCTGCAACTATAATGGAATGAGTAAAATTTCCAACCGTGTGAGTTCCTCGGTCCGACTTCCTCGTTTGGTCTCGAGGGGAAATACCAGGATGGGTTTGTTTGGTGTTAGCTTCAGGTTGGATCCGAATAGATCTTTCTTATCCCTCTCTGATAACCGCCAGTTGTACCGAGTCTCTATAGGTTGTTTAGTGCGGCTGCGCTGCCGCTTCCACCCACCATACCTATGTAGGCGAGAGCCGCCGAATTCTAGCCTCGCCGTGTACTGGCCTCAGTACTGACGCTCCTCTTTTTCCTTTGCCCTTTGTCGGTACCCCTTTTGTTTTAGCAGGTTTGAGATCGCCGTCGTTAGCAGGGTTACCCTTCCGGCTTGGCCCGGGCAGGGTTATGGATGCCATTGGTTCTTCTTCAGGGCTCTTAGCCCCATTTGCATTTTGTCCGTAGTCGGACGCTCTATCGTTTCCAAGGTGATTTGGATCTTTGTATTGTATATCTGTATTCTTGACTCATTGAATCGCTGTTGAATATATATTTGTTCTGTGGGTCCCATCGAGGACTGTTGTGTAATGTTATTACTTCATTTTCCACCCGCACGAAAGTGCCTGGTGGGCGTCCTTGAATCGTTTTTATGCGGGTTTGGCGGAAAGGGCTAAAACTTGCATAGGGCCGATTTGAGGGTGTTACATCAAACTAATAGCATGTGCCACATCCGGTCTTGTACATAGCATGACATACATAATAGAGCCTATGGCCGAGGCATAGGGGATCTTATCCATTATCTCTCTTTCTTCTGCCGTAGCCAGACTTTGAGTCTTGCTCAATGTCTTGCCTTGCAACATAGGTAAAAACCCCTTCTTACTTCTGTCCATATTAAACTTCTTTAATATCTTATCAAGGTATGTACTCTGCGATAGCCCAATTAGGCGCCTTCATCTATCTCTATAGATTTTAATGCCTAATATATATGACGCTTCACCAAGGTCTTTCATCGAAAATTAACTATTTAGATAACTTTTAACACTATTTAAAAGATCTATATCATTTCCAACCAATAATACGTCATCCACATATAATATCAGAAATGCCACATTTCTCCCACTCACTTTCTTGTAAATACAAGCCTCTCCATAAGTTTGGACAAATACAAACTCTTTGATCACCTCATCAAAGGGGAGATTCCAACTCCGGGATGCTTGCTTCAGTCCATAGATGGATCGCTGAAGTTTGCATACCTTATTAGCATCCTTAGGATCGACAAAACCCTTAGGTTGTATCATATACAACTCTTCTTCAATATTACCATTGACGAACGCAATTTTGACATCCATCTGCCATATTTCATAATCGAAATATGCAGCAATTGCTAACATAATCCTAACCGACTTAAGCATCGCTACGGTAGAGAATGTCTCATCGTAGTCAACTCCTTGAATTTGTCGAAACCCCTTTGCGACAAGTCGAGCCTTATAGATGGTCACATTACCATCAGCATCAGTTTTTCTTTTGAAAATCCATTTATTCTCAACGGCCTTTCGATCGTGAGGTAAGTCCACCAAGGTCCAAACCTGGTTCTCGTACATGGATTCCATCTCGGATTTCATGGCTTCTAGCCATTTGTTGGAATCTGGGCTCATCATCGCTTCTTCATACGTCGCAGGGTCATCTATTTCATAAACCATGAAATTTACAACAGGATTGCCGTACAGTTCAGGAGCTGCACGTGTCCTACTTGACCTACGAGGTTCGGTAGTGTCCTCTTTCGGAGTTTCATGATCAATATCATTAGCTCTCTCTTCATTAGGTGAAGTCAACTGTGAAACAATTTCCGGTGCTGTGCTACTCGACATTTCATGAAGAGAAGGTTCAATAACCTCTTCGAGTTCTACCTTCCGACTACTCACACCTTTCGCGAGAAACTCCTCAAGAAAGGATCTATTCTTGGCAACAAAAACCTTGCCCTCAGATCTGTGATAGAAGGTATACCCAATCGTTTCCTTAGGGTATCCTATGAAGACACATTTTTCCGCTTTGGGTTCCAATTTATCCGGCTGAAGTTTCTTCACATAAACATCGCATCCCCAAACTTTAAGAAATGACAACTTAGGTTTGTTTCCAAACCATAATTCATACGGTGTCGTTTAGACGGATTTAGATGGTGCCCGATTTAAAGTGAATGCAGCTTTTCCAGTGCATAACCCCAAAATGACAGTGGCAAGTCAGTCAGAGACATCATAGATCGAACTATATCCAATAAAGTACGATTACGACATTCCGACACACCATTACGTTGTGGTGTTCCGGCAGGCGTGAGTTGTGAAACTATTCCACACTCTTTCATGTGTGTGCTAAACTCGTAACTTAGATACTCACATCCATGGTCAGACCGAAGAAATTTGATCTTTCTATTACGATGATTTTCCACTTCATTCTGAAATTCCTTGAACTTTTCAAAGGTTTCATACTTGTGTTTCATCAAATAGATATACCCGTATCTACTTAAATCATCCGTGAAAGTAACAAAATAACGATATCCACCTCGCGCCAACACACTCATTGGTCCACATACATCAGTATGTATGATTTCCAATAAATCTGTCGCCCGTTCCACTGAACCGGAAAACGGCGTTCTAGTCATCTTACCCATAAGGCATGGCTCACATGTATCAAATGATTCAAAATCAAGTGATTCCAAAAGTTCATCAGAATGGAGTTTCTTCATGCGTTTAACACCAATATGACCTAGACGGCAGTGCCACATATATGCAGATATATCATTATCAAGTTTAATCTTTTTAGCATTAACATTATGAATATGCATATATTACTATTGAGGTCCAACAGAAATAAACCATTCAACACAGGTGCATGACCATAAAATATATCATTCTTATAAATCGAACAACCATTGTTTTTAGATTTAAAGGAATAACCACTTTGCATCAAACACGATCTGGATACAATGTTCATGCTTAGTGCAGGCACCAAATAACAATTATTTAGGTTTATAACTAATCACGATGGCATATGGAGAGGTAGCGTCCCGACGGTGATCAGATCAACTCTTGATCCATTGCCGACCTGCATCCTGACCTCATCCCTTGCTAGTTGTCGCTTGTTCCGTAGCCCCTGAACCGAGTTACATATATTAGCAACTGATCATGTATCAAATACCCAGGTGCTACTACGAGTACTAGTCAAGTACACATCAATAACATGTATATCACATATACCTTTGTTTGCCTTGCCGGACTTCTTGTCCGCCAAATACTTGGGGCAATTGCGTTTCCAATGGCCAGTCCCCTTGCAATAGTAACACTCGGTGTCAGACTTAGGGCTAGCTCGGGGTTTCTTTTCAGGTGCTGCAACAGATTTGCCACCCTTCTTTGCCTTGTGCTTGCCTTTCTTGTCCTTCTTGAAACCAGTGGTCCTATTGATCATCAACACTTGATGTTCTTTCCTAATCTCCACTTCTATAGTCTTAAGCATTGACAGAAGCTCGGGAAGAGACTTATTCATGCCCTGCATATTATAGTTCATCACGAAGCTCTTGTAGCTAGGTGGCAGAGATTGGAGAACACGATGTATGCCTAAGTCAATGGGAATCGTTATTCCCAAGCACACAAGCTTATCGGCGTACCCACACATTTTGAATACATACTCACTAACAGAGTTGTTCTCATCCATCATGCAGCTAAAGAACTTTTCAGTAGCATTATAACTCTCTACGACAGCATGGGTATCGAAAATCATTTTCAATTCTCCCATGGTATCAAAGGCATTGCCATTTTCGAAACGCTTTCGAAGTTCTGGCTCTGGCCCATACAGTATGCCGCAATGAACTAAGTTGTGGTCCTCCTGACGAGTCATATAGACATTATTTTCCTCATCAGGGGCATCAGGAGCTGGTGGGGGGCCTAGCGGCGCATCTAGCACATATTGCTTTTGTGCAGCAGTGAGGAGAATCCTCAAATTCATAGCCCAATTGGTGATGTTGCTACCATTCGCAACAAGTTTCTCTTTCACCATGAACACATTGAAATTAAAAGCAGGAGGTGACACCTACAACAGAATTTGTAAAGTTTATTTAGACTAAGTTTATGATAGAGTGAGTTCAACTAATCCAATTACTAATGAACTCCCACTCAAAAACGACATCCCTCGTGTCCTTTTGGTGATTACATGAACCAAATCCACAACACCAAGTCCGATCATCACATGAGTTGATGTAGCTTCAAAGGCGAGCATCTATATGGGCATCATATCTACTATATGACTCATGCTTAACCTTTCGGTCCGTGTTCCGAGGCCATGTCTATACATGCTAGTCTTGCCAAGTAAGAACCTTAGTATTCGCGTGTGTAAAACTGTCTTACACCCGTTCCTATGAAAGCGTAGATTCGAGTACACCTCATCATCACGTGATGTGTCGAAACATGATCCACAGAATGGTGCATACTCAAGGAAGAACACATTTTTATCTTGATATCTAAATAAGGGATCATCTTACAATGCTACAGAAAGCGCCAAACTAGCAGTATAAGATGCTAACATCTAATGTGTAAAGTGAGATGATATGGTCCATGCATTTGATCTCTATCATTTGCATTGTGGTATGATCTCTATCATTCCTTTGTGTGTAAGGCCAAGGTCTATGGAACTTACATGTTGAATGTGTTGTAAGAGTATCTATCATACATCTACTTACAACAATACCATATCAAGACACTAGCCCAGCAACGATCTAAACTAGACGCCTCTAATTTATCAATTGCAAGTTTTACGTGGCTTAGGGCTTTCGGAGATAGAACCGTTCTTACCTGTGAACATGAACCACAACGAGGATAACCAAGTTATTATCAAATCGTTGTAAATCAGATATTGAATATAGTAGGAGAGACAGACACCCTCCAGCCACTTATGCAAAACAAGTTGCATGTCAGTCGTGGAACTGGTCTCATGTACGATGACATGTAAGGTTGGTCCGGGCCGCTTCATCCCACTATGCCACCAATATCCAAAATACATAGAAGATGCAATAACATGATCAACATCACCCACATATAAACATATGTGTACTACTCGTGCAAAGCACCTACGCATAGATCAGGCTCTGATACCACTGTTGGGTCCGCAGCATAGAAAACAAAAAATTTCCTACGGTGAGAACTACACGCCAAGATCTATCTACTAGGTACAGAGCAACGGGTGGACATACATCCAACGAGAACTTACCCTCAAAGACAACAAGTTTTGTTAACGAGTAGGAACTCGTCGTTGATGTAGTCGTACACTTGCCGATCTCAAGATCATCAGGAAGTCTAAGCGCCGCAACTCAGCAGCGCATCCGCACTCGCACACACGTTCAAGCCACCGGACAACCTCCACCTCCTCGCTCCAGCGATCCAACAGAAGCAGCAACTCCCTCCAGACAAAATGCTACCGGGAACATGTATCTCGCTAATCCGAGACCATGGGGGAATAATGCTAGAGGGGGAGAGAGATCCTTCACAAGGAGGTGTGAGGAAGAAGGAGGAAGAGGGGGCCCTTTTATAGGAGTAGGGGGGTGCCCCTCCTCTCCATGACCGGCGCATAGGGGGGTGACTCCTCACCTCCCCCATTCATGTGGTGGTAACCCCTCCACATTAAAATGCCTCTTCACATTCCCCTTTAAAGTCCCTACTTTAAATGCATTAAAATTCTCCAAGTTTAATGCTCTCTCATTTAATAAAACTCTTTTATTAAATTTATTCAGAATTTTGTTAATTACTTTAATTAACAAACATTCACATATAACCCCTTGCAATATTTCAATATCACATGCATAACCACTTTCTGCAATTTCACTCAAAACAATTTCTGGTTTCTATCGAAACAATTCATGCGCTTTGCAATTCTTTTGTCTGAAACATATGTGCTCCAAAATGGTGTCCGGTAACTCTTAAGTGTGTCACCCTACGGTTCGCGAATAATGCAGACATGATTGAGACTCCTCTCAGATCAATAATCAGAAGCGGGACCTGGAGGTCCATACTGACTCCTATATATTCAACGATGACTTCTGTGATCGTTAGAACCTTTAATGCTTGTAATTTAATCCCTTTGTCTCTTGATATAATACATGTCCGAGATTCGATCATCGGTATCCAAATACCTAGTTTGATCTCGTTACCGACATGCACTCTTTTCTCGTTCCCGTGATATAACATTCTAGTGACCACATCACTTGCTTGCAAGCTACCTTAATGTGATATCACTGAGAGGGCCCAGAGTATATCTATCCGTCATCGGGATTGATAAATTCCACTCTTGATCCATGAGCCTCAACATAACACCTTCGTAGCACGAAACCCATCTTTATAGTCACCCAGTTATGGTGTGACGTTTGATGTTATCAAGATACTCTTCGAGTGTTAGCAATTAACATGATCTCATTGTCTAAGGATAAAGATTACTTCGTATGATGTTATAGCAATGTAAACATAATGACTTGATCGTAATGCTATACTTTAGATGAATGTTCATCACATCATTTCACAAATGTTGTGACCTTGTTATTAACAACATCCAATGTCCATGATCAGGAACCTTGATTATCTTGTTAATCAACAAGCTAGTATATAAGAGAGGCATAACTAGGAACCCTTTTTGTTTATTAAACACACATGTATTGATGTTTCCGATCAATAAAATTATAGCATGCAAAATAAACATCTATTAGATGTAAGGAATACATAATAACAACTTTATTATTGCCTCTCAGGGCATATTTCCTTCACAGCGACCTAGACATGACCGAAGAGGATCTCACCATCCCGGAGGAGGAGATGGAGTAGGGGGCGGAGAACGCCGAACGCGGCGCCTGGGCTGGATCCTGGGTGTGCCAGGACGACCTCAACTAGCTCTACCGCACGCGCCGCATCCCCGAGGGCGTGGTTGCCCGCCTCGCCTCTGAGGAGCTCATTCCCTCACCCAATCCGGGTGAGTTCATCGTGTTCCTCTCCCATTTACAACGCGGCTTCGGCCTTCCCGTCAGCGATTTCTTCCATGATTTCCTTGATATCTATGAGCTTCAACCACACCATCTCCCGGCGAATGCCATCACTTCCCTTTCTTCCTTCGCCTCTACCGTAGAAGGGTATGTCAGATTGTGGCCCACCAAAGTGCTCTGGATCCGTTTCTTCGGTCTACGAAGGAACGTGATTCCAAATAAGCAGCTTGACCCGGAGGACAAGCAACTGACACAATTCGGTGCTGCCTCCATTTCGCCTCGGAAACTATCTATCTTCCCCGGGTCACGGGGCTCGATTCCTGTAAGGGCTGGGCCCGAACTTTCTTCTACGTCAGAAACAACATGGATGAGGATCTGATCCAGCTGTGCCCCTATGCTCCGGGTCCTCCTAATCCGGATTTGTGGGACTGGGTCTCGAAGAAACCCACCGTTCTGGTGAACCAAGTCAACAAGAGGTTCCAAGAGCTGAAGGACATGGGGCTGCACAACAAGGACGCGATGATCACTTTCGTTCGCAGCCGGATCTCCCCTCTCCAGAAACGCACACACAAGCTTTGCCATATGAGCTGGCGACTTGACCCCAACCGGACTTCCTCCTTTGAACTAAACAACACCGAGATATTCCGCCGGGTCAAGGCCCTTTTCATGACCGACAAGGACTTCTCCGTTGACTGGGAGTGGGGGATCGAGCATTACTGTCGGGACAAGCCTCCTCCTGCGGTAAGTTTTGTGATGCAATCTCTTTTCGAGTTACATTATATGTCAGAGTATGCTGTTTATCTGATCCTTTTTTATTTCCTTCTTAGTTGTTCCTTCAGAAAACCCTCGAGGACGGCCCCAAGCCTTCCCTAAAATGGGCGAAGGATCGTCTTGTCTCCGACGAGGAGGAGCCGGATCAGGAGATGTTCCTGCCGTTCCCAGATGCTACCAAGCGACCCACCGGTAACTTCTCTTCCTTAACAGGTTGGCCTGATGATGAAGATGATTCTGATGTTGAGGTGATGGAAGCGTTTGACGCTGTACCCCTGACTTACGCCTTTCCGGCTTCAGCTAACCTGGCTGGGCAGATCCACGAAGATCCTCCTCTCGCCATAGGTGAGCCTGTCCCAGCAGCGTCAAAGAAAAGTGCAGTTGCTTCTGCTGCTTCCTCCGGACCTGCCAAGACTACCAAGAGGCGGAAGAAATCCGCAGACAAGGCCGCCACCAAGCCTTCGATTAAGGTCACGACCCGGAGAGCTCGGAAGCCCAAAGAGCCCTTAACTTCTAACAAGTAAGTCACTTCTCTCTTTGCCCAGTTCTCTGCTTCGTGCTTTGTTATTCACATGCTCTTCCTTTGTTTTAACTTATCATTCATCGCTTGGTTTTGCAGGGCCGCGGTGGAGGTTCCTCAGAGTGGCTCGAGCATCTCCTCCTCCTTCCGGCATAGCCCTTCTCCCCCTCGTGGCGACGATACACGCCCGCTGAGCCCCGTTTAGGAGGGTTCAGTGGCTGCTCCGGGTTCTAGTCCAGCTCGTCCAGAGGAGGGCCACCTTGGAGCAAGGGGAAGTGGCTCTACCGAGGCAGTGGATGCTCCTAGCTCCTCATCGGCTTAGCCGCAACCTGCCACCACCGAAGTACCAACAGCACCCCCGCCAAGACCAGCACAAGCACCGGTGCCAGCACCAAGAGCAGCAACACCAGCACCAACAGCAGCAGCACAAGTACCAGCAACAACACCAAATCCCTCTGCCTCGTCCGAGTCTTCCAAGACTTGGCGAGAAGGCCCAGTTAGCACCAAGGCTGCTCCCAAGACCAAGTTCGCAGCTCAAACCTCCACCTTGCAGCAGCAACCTAAGGCCAAGAAAACTTCTGACGCCGCCAGGGCAGCATCTATTGAGGTTGGACAACGCACGCTCGCGTCCATGCTTCCGAAGAAAACTCCATCGAAGAAGGATGTTGCCCCCAAGTCAGCTAGCACGCAACTTGAATTTCACACTATCCTTGCTGCTGCCCAGGTTGAGAGGAGGGAGGCCCACGCCAAGGGTTTGATCGCACCCCATATGCTTAGCGGAGAGCGCTATCCCCGGCCCTAATTGAATATGTCAATAACTGGAACAACGCGGAGTCATCAATCCCACCGACGATCTTCCAGAGAAATTCGGGCCTGCGGAGTTTATCACACAAATGAACACAGCGGCTAAGGCTATCAACCTCGCCGGGCGGATGATGGAGGTACGTTGCTTTGTCTTTTCTTTAGCATGCACAAGTGCTTAGAGATATAACTATTAGTCCCCAAGCCTCGAGGGAGTAACTTGTTACTCGGTCGGATGCTCTTTAGAGAACTTAGTGTAACTCCTTAGTAACTTTGGACATGCACACACCTAGAGCCGGGTTAAGTTCCAGTTGGCCCGAATTTTGTACATTTCGAATATGCACACACCTAGAGCCGGGTTAAGTTCCACTTGGCCCGGATTTTGTACACTTCGAATATGCACACACCTAGAGCCGGGTTAAGTTCCACTTGGCCCGGATTTTGTACACTTCGAATATGCACACACCTAGAGCCAGTTTAAGTTCCACTTGGCCCCGATTTTGTACATTTCGAATATGCACACACCTAGAGCCGGGTTAAGTTCCACTTGGCTCAGATTTTGTACACTTTGAATATGCACACACCTAGAGCCGGGTTAAATTCCACTTGGCCCAGATTTTGTACACTTCGAATATGCACACACCTAGAGCCGGGTTAAGTTCCACTTGGCCCGGATCTTGTACACTTCGAATATGCACACACCTAGCGCCGGGTTAAGTTCCACTTGGCCCGGATTCTGTACACTTCGAATATGCACACACCTAGAGCCGGGTTAAGTTCCACTTGGCCCGGATTTTGTACACTTCGAATATGCACACATCTAGAGCCGGGTTAAGTTCCACTTGGCCCGGATTTTGTACACTTCGAATATGCACACAACTAAGTCAACTTTGCTTTTCTCAGGTTACCACCAATCGTCGGAGCTCGAAGTTTCAGCGCCTATTGGACACACACAAGGGGCTGCGCTCGAAACATTCTGCACTTCTCGCTGAGTTCGACAAAAGGGGTAAGGTCCTCTTTGCCTTTTCTTCCATATTTCTTTGTCTTTCCCTGCCGGACAAATTTGTCATTCGGACTGCGCGGCCGGGGTAGAGGCCGAAAACAAAATCATGAGGAAGAACCTGGATGAGATAAAAGGTAACTAGGTTTGGCTAATCTCCTTCTGCGCTCTTTCTCCTTTTCTTCTTGGCTCGGCAGATATTCATACCTTGGCTTTGCCGGGTCAACAAACTGTTTCAGCATCTCTTGACGATAGTGTGCCCATGCCTGATATGATGCTGCATTTTCTCAAACAAGCAGGGCAGCATCAGGCCAAACTCAAGAAAAAGGATGATGAGCTCGCCCAACTCCAAGCCAAAGACGATGAAATTTCCAAACTCAAGGCTGAAATGAAAAAGCTCAAGGCGCTCCATAAGGCTGAGATGGACAAGGCTGGCCAAGATTTCACTGGGGAGCGAGTGCGCCTCAACCTCCAACTTGCAAAGGATCAAGAACTGCTGAAGGAGGCTGACGTCAAGCTTGAGTCGGCAAATGCTGAACTTGAGCAGCTCCGGACGAGACGTGAAAATTGCACCAAGGATCTGACTCGGATCCGTAGCCATGTCTCCCATAAACTCCTTTCCTTAAGCTAATGTGAATTTTCGAGTTAAGCTCTTTTACTTATTCTACTTGTTTTGTCTGCAGATAAATTCCCAGAGGGCGATGCCATTGCCTTTACCAAGTTCCGCCAGAAGAGGGGTACTCCATCTGGTCCCGGCTCCATTCCTCTTGACCTGGAGGATCTGATAGGCAGCATATCCTCCCGAGTGGAAATCATGAAGAACTATGGTTCGGGCCTCCTAGATTCATCTGTCCAGATCTTCCGTGCCCTCTGGCCTGATGAGGATATTCCGGAGGGATCCACAATTCGGATTGCCAAGTTAATGGAGTGCGAGACCCAGCTTGACCTCTGGAGGTAATCCGCCGCACACGCCGGAGCTGAGACTGTCCTCCACTTTGTTCTCTCGTGGTACGAAAAGTTGGACCTGAAGATTCTTGAGCGCCTGCGCACCAGATCACAGTGGTCAACTAACCCGGATTGGGTAGCTCGCCGCAAGGCTTGCACTCACAACCTCATCCACTTTGCCCCCGTCCATCAATGGAATGAAGGACCAAGCTTCCTTGATGCTGTTGACGACGAATATGTCGAAAATGGCTCGGGCGACGATGAAGGTGACGAAGCTTCGGATATTGAAGAAAATGAAGACGATGAAGCTGAGGCTGGAGTTCCACCTGCTGCTGCTCCTTGAGCTTAAAAATCACTTTGAATTTTATCAGATCCCCGATATGCCGGGTGCAGATGTATTGAGTACACAGATCATATTTTGCTACTAAGTTGCTTTTGCAGGATTAACTTGGGCGTAGTCCCCGAGTTTCATTTTCTTGTTTCTCCAATTTCCTAGCTCGGCTCGTGTCTACCTTGATTTTGTTTTGTGACTTACGAGACCGAGTTTCAAAAATTGACTTAACAATACTTGGAAACTTTAGGATTAGCTCAAAATAATCCAACAGGGTAAAGGTAAAATAAACATGGGGTTAGTCCGAACAATAAACATCGGCTCGATTACGTTCTTTTCCTTAGTCGTTTTTCGTGTGCTGCGCATTTCCAAACTTGTTCTCTTGCTTGCCATGAAGCCAATTCTTGTTGGACAGCAGCAAGTCGAAGAGTTGAGTTTTTTGATGCTCACACACTACTAATCCGGCTTAGGTAGAAACAACTTAAGCCAGCCGACATAAAAACAAATAACTAACACAAAGGAAGAATAATATTGCTAAGGCAGTCCCCGAGTTACTGCTCGAGCTGCCAAGATTTCATTGATAAACTCATTTCCGGCATACATACCGACATATGAGAGACCCGGATACACACAGTTCTTTGTTAAGTGTAGAAAGGACAAAGTAGAGCTACATTCCATGGACGCTTAGACTCCTCGCCAGACCTGTCCACCTTGTTCTTCTCCTGTGGTTTTGCATCGATGAGATAATAAGAGTCATTGTGCAATGCTTTGCTCACAATGAATGGCCCTTCCCATGGGGGGATAACTTATGCATGCCAGCAGTACGTTGTACTAGCCGGAGTACCAGATCACCTTCCCGGAAAACTCGGGGGCTTACTTTCCAGCTATGATAGCATCAGATATCTCGCTTCTTCCAGCAGATCAACATCATTTTGCCGGGCTTCTCGCACTTTGGCTTCTGTGTATAGGGTGACTCTAGGCGAATCATGCTCTATGTCGGCTGGTAATACAGATTCTGCCCCATATACCAGAAAAATGGCGTATAGCCTATTGATCGATTAGGAGTTGTTCTTAAACTCCACAATACCGCTGGTAGTTCTTCTATCCAGCACCCCGCTGATCTTTGTAGCGGCTCAATGAGCCAGGGTTTTATCCCGGATAATACTAATCCGTTGGATCTTTCCACTTGTCCGTTCGATGCGGGGTGGGCTACCGAGGCAACGTCCAGCCGGATCTTCTTATCTTGGCAGATTCGCGCAAATGCTCCTTCAGCAAAATTGGTGCCATTATCTGTTATGACACTGTGAGGATAGCCATATCTCAAAATGATATCTTTGAGGAATGTCACGGCCGTAGGTCCATCACATTTTCTTATCAGCTTCACCTCAATCCACTTCGTAAACTTGTCAACCATGACCAAGATATGGGTCATATTTCCTCTTGCCGGTTTAAACGGGCCAACCATATCCAAACACCATACGGCAAATGGCCATGTAATTGGTATGGTCTTGAGCTTCGACATTGGCATGTGTGTCTTGGTAGCATACCTCTGACAACCATTGCATTTTCTTACCAGATCCTTTGCTTGTTCCAAGGCATTTTGCCAATAAAACCCATGCCGGAAAGCTTTTCCTACCAAGGCTCTGGACGAGGCGTGATGCCTGCATTCTCCTTGATGTATATCTCGGAGGATGTCAAGCCCTTCTTCCGGGTCAACATATCGTTGGAGAACGTTTGTGACACTTCTCTTGTATAGCTCAGAATTGATGATCGTGTATGCCTTTGCCCTCCTCTGAGTTTGCCTTCAAAGCACTTCTTCGCTGGGCAAAGTTCGATCTTTCAGGAATTGGAATATGTGCAGTGCCCAAGCTGGTATGGCTTCCACCGAGAATACTTCCTCGTCAATTTCCATTTGATCCACCGGCATAACCTCAGCCGGATCTTGCTGCGCAGTCCCCGGGTCTTGCGAAGCAGTCCTCCGTTTGCGGAAGCAGTCCCCGGGTTTCGTGAACCACTTCCCACATCAATGTCCATGGGCACACCTTCCGATTCCGTATTTGCCGGGATATAAATTGACTCGGACTCTGGGGATGGCCTGATAGATGGTTTTCTGAGGTGCTCTAGTGCTACCCCTGTCGGGATTGCTTGTCGGGTTGATCCGAGTTTTGACAGTACGTCGGCAGCCTCATTTTCCAGCTGGGGTACATGGTGAGATTCGCATCCCTCAAAGTATCCTGATATCTTCTGCACATGAAATCTGTACAATGCCATATTTGCATCCAATGCATCCCAATGCCCTGAGACTTGCTGGACTACCAGATCGGAATCACCGAGGCATTGGATCCGGCGTATTCCCACTTCTTTTGCCACTTTGAGCCCATGCACAAGTGCTTCATATTCTGCCACATTGTTCGATGTCGCGAAATGGATTTGCAGCACATACTTCAGCTGGTCCTTCTTGGGAGAGGTAAGCACAACTCTGGCACCTAACCCGGTTTTTGTTTTGATCCATCAAAGTGCATTCTCCAATAGTTCGGATCTGGCAATGGTGGCTCGTATTGCACCTCGGCCCAATCCACAAAAAAGTCGGCCACAACCCGAGACTTGATCGCATCTCTCCTGTCGTACTGTGGCGCATAAGGGACTAGCTCAATTACCCATTTTGCAATCCGGCCACTTGCATACTTATTGCTCATTATCTCAGATATGGGGGCTTCACATATTACTTTGATGGGGTGTTCTTCAAAATAGTGCTTTAGCTTCTTAGCCGCCATATACACACCATATGCCATCTTCTAATAGTGAGGATAGTTTTGCTTTGAAGATGATAATACCTCGCTCAGATAATATACTGGCCTTTGCACTGACTTACTTTCCTCGTCATGCTCTACCACAATCACTGTACTTACAACTCGGTTGGTTGCGGCTATATAGAGCAACATTGGCTCCTTTGATAGTGGAGAGGCTAACACTGGTGCAGTGGCTAACATTTTCTTTAATTGGATAAAGGCTTCATTGGCCCGCGGCGTCCAAATGAACTTGTTCGACTTTTTCATAAGTTGATAGAGAGGCAGTGCCTTTTCTCCCAACCAACATACAAACCGACTTAAGGATGCCAGGCAACCAGTGAACTTCTAGACGTCGTTAAGACACTTCGGCAATTCCATTCGCTCTATGGCCCGGATTTTAGTTGGGTTAACTTTGATGCCTCGGTTGGAGACAAGAAATCCGAGTAATTTTCTAGCCGGGACACCGAAGGTACATTTCTCCGAGTTAAGCTTCATTCGGAACCTCCTTAGGTTCGCGAACGTTTGCCGGATATCGTCAAGGAGCATTTTGCTTTCCTTGGTTTTTATAACCACATCATCTACGTACACCTGCACATTTCGACCAATTTGATCATGTAGACATTTTTGCATATATCTTTGGTACGTTGCCCCTGCATTACGTAAACCAAAAGGCATGGTGCGATAGCAATAAGCCCCGTACGGGGTAATAAATGCAGTCTTTATTTGATCATTTGGGTTCAGAGGTATCTGGTGGAAACCAGAATATGCGTCTATGAATGACAACAGTTCACATCCAGCAGTAGAATCTATGACTATCCTTGGCAGCGGGAATGGATCTTTTGGGCACGCCTTATTCAGGTTCGTGTAATCGATGCACATACGCCAAACCACCACCACATTCGGATCATCTTTCTTCTTTTCCACCAGCACCGGATTAGATAGCCAATCCAGGTAAATCACTTCCATGATAAACCCAGCTGCTAGGAGCCAAGCTATCTCATCTCCAATGACTTTTCTCCTATCTTCGGCGAAGCGGCGGAGAGGTTGCTTCACCGGTTTTGCTCCGGGTCTCACATTCAAAGAGTGCTCGGCCAACTCCCTTGGAACACCTTGCAAGTCCTGTGTGGACCAAGCAAAGATATCTTGATTCTCACGGAGGAAGTTGACGAGCTCGCTTTCCTATTTGTCATTTAACCCAGCACCAATCGTTATGGTTCCCTCTGGGAACAGATCATCAATAGGTACTTTCTTAGTATCCTTTGTTCCTTGAAATGAGACACTTCCATGCTGGTTACTCAGCACCGGCATATACTACTGCGCGGATTGAGCCAATGCCGCCACTTCCTGGATTTTTCATTTCTCTTGCGCGATTACGAGTGACTCGTCCAGGTTAGACCCGCCTGATGCGCACTCAATGGAACGTCGGAAGTCCCCAGCTATAGTAATTACTCCATTTGGTCCAGGCAGCTTCATCTTCAAGTAACTGATGTGAGTACTTGCCATGAATTTGTTTAGGGCTGGCCTGCCAAGCAACGCGTGATATGCGCTCTCCAAATTGACAACCTCGAACTCCAAATTCTCCGTTCGGCAATTTTATCTCGTGCCGAACAACACGTCAACCCGGACTTTGCCAATGGGTTCATAGGAAATGCCTGGCGCAATGCCATGGAAAGTTGTCCTTGTAGCCTGGATCATGTTCTCCGAGATACCCAACTTGCGCATCGTATCCACGTACATGATATTGATGCTACTGCCATTATCGATCAGTACCTTTGAGAATCTCACATTGATATTTGACCCAATGAACGTTGGGTCCAGCACTAGCGCATACGAACCAAGACTTGGCATGAGCTTGGGATGATCTTCGATACTCTAGGTAATTTCCTGATCAGACCAAGGCATGTACCTCGTCACTGCCGGCATAACCGCATTCACCTCCATATGTCGGCGTTGCAAGCTCTTTCTATCCATTTCCTCCATGGTAAACACACAGTAACTTTGGTGGTGCTCTCTGTATTCGTTCCTCCCCTCATTGCCGGGATATCTTTGATCTAGCTGATGCTGGTTTTCTACCTGATGCGCTGCATCCCTTCTCTCATGGTTTTCATAGCTCGGCGGAGGTGGTGGCAACATTAACTGTTGCGTGTTCGCTCCAGAGAGCAATTGCTGCCGGGGTAACTCCTGCCGAGGCTGATCGTTCTGAGGTGCCTGAGCATTTCCCGAACCACTTTGCTCTATCTTCCTCATCCACTCACATTGTCGTGTTGTGTGACTCGCTGGGTTACTCGGATTTGGCGTGTGAAATTTACATAGCTGATCTAGCATTGCTTCATACGTATACCTCGGCCTGTCTTTCTTCTCTTGCCACGGTTTCTTTTGTTCAGGTGTCCAAGTTTTCTTGCCATCATTTCTCAGGGTCCACTGTTGCCCTCCAGTTTTCTAACGCTGATTACTCCCTCCAGTCTTGATTTACCGTAGCAACTTGTTGCGAACTGTAACGGTAATCTGGTCTATCATCTCTTCTCTTACCCCGGTATTTATTTCACCGGGATGATCCGGCTCCATCTCGCTGGTAGTACTCCTCACTTGACTCGTTTGCCATAAGGCGGGGTTGAGTCGGATCACCCAAAGCATACGAATCAGCAATCCGGATTGTCTCCGCTAGTGTAGTTGGCATATCCCTTTGTAAAATTTGCCATAGCATGCTTGCATACCTACACCCCTGCGCAAACCAAGCTATGGCCTGCGACTCAATCACGCCCTCACATGAGTTTCGCACAGTGCACCAGCGGGTTAAGAACTCCCGGTTTGTCTCATTTGGTCTCTGGTTGCACATCGCTAGGGTCTGTGGCCTATTCGGCCTCTGATACGTGCTCGAGAAGTTACTGACAAACATTTCCTCAAAATCAATCTAGCAGTTGATACTACCGGGTGGTAAATTTTTTAACCATACCCTCGCTGGCCCCTCCAGCATCTAGGGTACATATCTCACTGCCCATCTTAGATTGCCTGTGGCAATTTTTACTGCTGTTGTGTAATTAATCAACCAATCCTCTGGCTTGGTGCTGTCGTCATATTTCTTCGTGCCTCTTGGTAACTGGAAGTTAGGTACTAGGGTTTCTTTCATGATCCGGGACCCAAAGCACGCTGGACCCGGAGGACCTTGACACTCAATTTGCTCTGACCTATAAAGCCGATCCAGTTTTAACCTGGCATCATCAGGCATCAAGTTCCTGCTTCCCAGCCTAGACCCTATCACATGATAATCCGGCCTAGGGTATCCCGCGTTCACCATTTCCGAATCTCCATCATTGTATCTATCTTGCTCTTGTGGCGCGCCCCTCTGTTGCCTACCTTGGCCGGCACTTTGCTCTTGCCGTGGTATATTCCGCTGCTACGGTTTCCCTGCACCCGCCGAGTTATGCTGTCCGGCATTACCGTTTACAATGTTTCTCTGACCGGCATTTCCTTGGTCGCGGTTGCCTGGGCCAGCTTCACCTTGGCTGACACTTCGTCGATCCTCATTTCCCTGCACTTCTTTTCCTTTCCCTGCCCTTGGCAGGTCATATGGGACTATCTGTTTGTTCCTCCTGGCCGAGGTTACCACCTCCTCTCTCCTAGGACCACCATGAGGACATGATGCAGCTCCAGCGGATTTCTCCGGGTTACCCACTTCCGAATAAACAAACTTGGAATCCCCAGCTCTTTCCGGGTTTGCCCTGAGCAACTCCTCATTCAGTCTGTTAGCGATCTAAACTAACTCATTGACCCTTTCCTGCTGTCTTTGCCGGCCTTCACCCGTCAAACCCTCCAACTCGGACGCAGCTGCATCTGCTGCTCTGAGGTTCTTTTCCGGGGTGCTATATTTTGGCATCCCTATGGACACAATGTTCTCTAATTCCTCAATTCTAGTATCACCTTCTTTGTTCATTTCACTAATGAGGTTTCTCCCCTTCACTTTTACAGCATCTACCTTATTTGCCTTTGCGTACTCGCGCAGTGTCATGTTCAATGACTACTGAGCCGCGGCTATCTTTTTCGCACCCTCCAGTATTTTCTGCCTAGTTTCCTCTAACTTGACCTGTGCCTGAGCCGGATCTACCACTGCTGCTACTGGGCTTGCTAAGCTATCTATTGCCTGTTGCAACACATTTTCTGGCCTCTCTAGCGGAGGACCTCTACTTTCCCTCGGTGCTTTGGGTGTTACCTCCGGATCTGGTGCCGGATCTTTGCTCGCGCTAGCGCCAGGCGCAGTCATCATCACTTCGGCGCGGTCAGGGGAGCGAGTGATACGCGCCTGGTGAACCGCACTAAGGGGTGGCTCGCCTCCTTCGACGACGTGCCGCAGATGAACGCACGACACATCGACACCGACGTAGATCTTGTGAGCGCCAAGCTTGACGAAGATGCTGTTGCGCGGAAGAGGTCGCGTGCCGAAGCAGCCAGCATTGTTGCTGACGTAGTCCAACGCTCCAAAGCACTAAACGAGCCTAGAGACGATGCGTTCACCGTTGCCGATGAGGTTTCCCGTCTAGATCTTCACTCCTGCTAGCGCCGCTAGCCCCACGGTGGGCGCCAACTGTCGTGGTGGTGTCACGGCATATGCCATAGATAGGCTAAAGGTGGGGCCAATATGCACTAGAGGAATTCAGGGAGGGATAGTGTGGTGATTCCACACACAGATGCTTTGTATTCTCAAGGTGCTCAAGGTTTACAATGCTCCTCGAGCTGTATTCGGGAGAGGAGGAAGAAGGAGCTCTGTTACTCTCACCACTAGCTAGCTCCCAGGAACCAACTACCAAAAATGCCAACTAAAAGAGATCAACCCTTCTACAGATGCCCTAGCCCTCCTTATAAAGGGGTGGCCAGGTCTCCAATTAGGGCATACGTGGAGGCATATTCCACGGAATATGCCTCTTCCCAAAATAGCAAACCGACCGGATCACTTTCCGCCATCGTAAGCCATGCAGAGGCTACGTGAGCCTCTATGGCACCAGCGTCATCCGACACAGGCAGCGTCACCCTTGTCGGCCATGCCCCGGTGGTCCTTCCCTCTGTTCGCTTCGCTCATGCTCCAGCGTACAGTGACCACCTTTTGACCAGCAAGATACCTTCCTTCTCTTGCAAGCCTGATATAACCCGGATCATGCCTGGTTAATCCGGCCACGCGGGTACCTGCATACAAGTTACACGAAACCTGCCGGCATACGACATACGTCGGCTAGGACTCAGTTAGGTGGACATCCTCCTGTCCGGGTTACTCCGTGATTCGGCCTACCTTGAGGTGACCCGGCCGGCATTCACTTTGACCTTATCGTACCTCGGCTAACTCGGCCTTTATACCCCGGCATGACCCTACCCGGGGGTATCCCCCCAACACTGAGATTCGATCATCGGTATCCAAATACCTAGTTTGATCTCGCTACCGACATGCACACTTTTCTTGTTCCCGTGATATAACATTCTAGTGATCACATCACTTGCTTGCAAGCTATCTTAATGTGATATCACCGAGAGGGCCCAGAGTATATCTATCCGTCATCGGGATTGACAAATTCCACTCTTGATCCATGGGCCTCAACATGACATCTTCGGAGTATCTGAACCCACCTTTATAGTCACCCTTTTACGGTGTGATGTTTGATGTTATCAAGTTACTCTTCTGATGTCAGCAATTAACATGATCTCATGGTCTAAGGATAAAGATTACTTCGTATGATGTTATAGAAATATAAACATAATGACTTTGATCGTAATGCTATACTTCAGATGAATGTTCATCACATCATTTCACAAATGTTGTGACCTCGTTATTAACAACATCCAATGTCCATGATCAGGAAACTTTGATCATCTTGTTAATCAACGAGCTAGTTTATAAGAGAGGCATAACTAGGAACCTTTTATTTGTTTATTAAACACACATGTGTATTGACGTTTCCTATCAATACAATTATAGCATGCAAAATAAACATCTATCATATACAAGGAATACCTAATAACAACTTTATTATTGCCTCTCAGGGCCTATTTCCTTTAGTCTCCCACTTGCACTAGAGACAATAAGCTAGTTCACATAGTGATAAATCTAACACCCATGGAGTTCTGGTGTTGATCATGTTTTGCCCTAGGGAGAACTTTAGTCAATGGATCTGCTACATTTAGGTCCGTGTGTACTTTACAAATATTTATATCTCCATCCTTGACATGCTCGCGGATGGAGTGAAACCGGCGCTTAATATGCTTGGAATTCTTGTGAGACATTGGTTCCTTGGTGTTGGCTATGGCTCCATTGTTGTCACAATAGATCACCATTTGGTCCAATGCACTAGGAACCACACCTAGTTCCGTTATGAACTCCTTCATCCAAACCGCTGCCTGCGCCGCTTCTGAAGCAGCAACATATTCCGCCTCCGTCGTTGATCCAGCCACCACAGGTTGTTTGGAACTCCTCCAACTAACTGCTCCTCCGTTCAAGAGAAATACATATCCGGATTGAGACTTAGAGGCATTCGGATCTGTGTCAAAGCTAGCATCGACATAACACTTAGCGACTAGCTCTTCTTCACCTCTATATACAAGAAACAAATCCTTAGTTCTTCTTAAGTACTTAAGGATATCCATGATCGCTATCCAGTATTCCGAACCTGGATCAGATTGGTACCTACTAGTCAAACTAATAGCATGTGCCACATCCGGTTTTGTACATAGCATGGCATACATTATAGAGCCTATGCCTGAGGCATAGGGGGTCCTATCCATTATCTCTCTTTCTTCCACCGTAGCCGGACTTTGAGTCTTACTCAATGTCTTGCCTTGCAACATAGGTAAGAAACCCTTCTTACTTCCGTCCATATTAAACTTCTTTAATATCTTATCAAGGTATGTACTTTGCGATAGCCCAATTAGGCGCCTTGATCTATCTCTATAGATTTTAGTGCCTAATATATATGAAGCTTCACCAAGGTCCTTCATCGAAAATTTGTTGTTTAGATAACTTTTAACACTGTTTTAAAGATCTATACCATTTCCAATCAATAATATTTCATCCACATATAATATCAAAAATGCCACATTGCTCCCACTCACTTTCTTGTAAATACAAGCCTCTCCATAAGTTTGGAAAAATCCGAACTCTTTGATCACCTCATCAAGGTAGAGATTCCAACTTCGGGATGCTTGCTTCAGTCCATAGATGGATCGCTGAATCTTACATACCTTATCAGCATCCTTAGGATCGAGAAAACCCTTAGGTTGTATCATATACAACTCTTATTCAATATTGCCATTGAGGAACGCAGTTTTCACATCCATCTGCCATATTTCATAATCGAAATATGCAGTAATTGCTAACATAATCCTAACCGAATTTAGCATCGCTACAGGAGAGAATGTCTCATCGTAGTAAACTCCTTGAATTTTTCGAAACCCCTTTGCGACAAGTCGAGCTTTATATATGGTCACATTACCATCAGCATCAGTTTTCCTTTTGAAAATCCATTTATTCTCAACGGCCTTTCGATCGTGAGGTAAGTCCACCAAGGTCCAAACCTGGTTTTCGTACATGGATTCCATCTCAGATTTCATGGCGTCTAGCCATTTGTTGGAATCCGGGCTCATCATCACTTCTTCATACGTCACAGGGTCATCTATTTCATCAATCGTGAAATTTATAACAGGATTTCTGTACCGTTCAGGAGCTGCACGTGTCCTGCTTGACCTGCAAGGTTCGGTAGTGTCCTATTTCGGAGTTTCATGATTATTATCATCAGGTCTCTCTTCGTCAGGTGAAGTCAACTCCAAAACAATTTCCGGTGCTGCTCCACTCGCCATTTCATGAAAGAGAAGGTCCAATAACCTCTTTGAGTTCTACCTTCCGACTACTCATACCTTTCACGAGAAACTCCTTCTAATGAAAGGATCCATTCTTGGCAACAAAAACCTTGCCCTCGGATCTATGATAGAAGGTATACCCAATCGTTTCTTTAGGGTATCCTATGAAGACGCATTTTTCTGCTTTGGGTTTGAGTTTATCCGGCTGGAGTTTCTTCACATAAACATCGCATCCCTAAACTTTAAGAAATGACAGCTTAGGTTTGTTTCCAAACCATAATTCATACGGTGTCGTTTCAACAGATTTAGATGGTGCCTGATTTAAAGTGAATGCAGCGGTTTCCAGTGCATAACCCAAAAATGATAGTGGCAAGTCAGTCAGAGACATCATAGATCGAACCATATCCAATAAAATATGATTACGATGTTTCGACACACCATTACGTTGTCGTGTTCCGGCAAGCGTGAGTTGTAAAACTATTCCACAGTCTTTCATATGTGTGCTAAACTCGTAACTAAGATACTCTCCTCCACGGTCAGACCGAAGAAATTTGATCTTTTTGTTACGATGATTTTCCACTTCATTCTGAAATTCTTTGAACTTTTCAATGGTTTCAGATTTATGTTTCATTAAATAGATATAACCGTATCTACTCAAATCATCTGTGGAAGTAACAAAATAACGATATCCACCTCGCGCCGACACACTCATTGGTCCACATACATCAGTATGTATGATTTCCAATAAATCCGTCGCCCGTTCCATTGAACCGGAAAACGGCATTCTAGTCATCTTGCCCATAAGGCATGGCTCACATGTATCAAATGATTCAAAATCTAGTGATTCCAAAGTCCATCAGAATGGAGTTTCTTCATGCGTTTAACACCAATATGACCTAGACGGCAGTTCCGCATATATGCAGTTATATCATTATCAAGTTTAATCCTTTTAGCATCAACATTATGAATATGCATAATACTACTATAGAGATCCAATAGAAATAAACCATTCATCATAGGTGCATGACCATAAAATATATCATTGATATAAATCAAACAACCATTGTTTTCAGATTTAAAGGAATAACCACTTCACATCAAACACGATCTGGATACAATGTTCATGCTTAGTGTAGGCACCAAATAACAATTATTTAGATTTATCACTAATCCCGATTGCATATGGAGAGGCAGTGTTCCGACGGAGATCACATCAACTCTTGATACATTCCCGACCGGCATCGTGACCTCGTCCGTTGCTAGCTGTCGCTTGTTCCGCAGCCCCTGAATCGAGTTACATATATTAGCAACGGATCCCGTATCAAATACCCAGGTGCTACTGCGAGTACTAGTCAAGTACACATCAATAACATGTGTATCACATATACCTTTGTTTGCCTTGCCGGCCTTCTTGTCTGCCAAATACTTGGGGCAGTTGCGCTTCCAATGGCCAGTCCCCTTGCAATAGTAGCACTCGGTATCAGACTTAGGGCCAGCTCGGGATTTCTTTTCAGGTGCGGCAACAGATTTGCCGCCCTTCTTTCCCTTTTGCTTGCCTTTCTTGTCTTTATTGAAACCGGTGGTCTTATTGATCATCAACACTTGATGTTCTTTCCTAATCTCCACTTCTGTAGTTTCAAGCATTGACAGAAGCTTGGGAAGAGACTTCTTCATGCCTTGCATGTTATAGTTCATCACGAAGCTCTTGTAGCTAGGTGGCAGAGATTGGAGAACATGATGTATCCCTAGGTCAATGGGAATCGTTATTCCCAAGGACACAAGCTTATCGGCGTACCCAGACATTTTGAGTATGTGCTCACTAACGGAGCAGTTCTCCTCCATCATGCAGCTAAAGAACTTTTCAGAAGCATTATAACTCTCTACGGCAGCATGGGTATCGAAAATCATTTTCAATTCTCCCATGGTATCAAAAGCATTGCCATTTTCGAAATGCTTTCGAAGTTCTGGCTCTAGCCCATACAGTATGCCGCAATGAACTAAGTTGTGGTCCTCCTGACAAGTTATATAGACATTCTTTTCCTCGTCAGGGGCATCAGAAGCTGGTGGGGGGCCTAGTGGCGCCTCTCGCACATATTGCTTTTGTGCAGCAGTGAGGAGAATCCTTAAATTCATAGCCCAGTTGGTGAAATTGCTACCATTCGCAGCAAGTTTCTCTTTCTCCATGAACACATTGATATTAAAAGCAGGTGGTGCCATCTACAGAATTTGAAAGTTTATTTAGACAAAGTTTATGATAGATTGAGTTCAACAAATCCAAATTACTAATGAACTCCCACTAAAAAACGACATCCCTCGTGTCTTTTTGGTGATTACATGAACCAAATCCACTACACCAAGTCTGATCATCACGTGAGTCGGTGTAGCTTCAACGGCGAGCATCTATATGGGCATCATATCAACTATATGACTCATTCTTAACCTTTAGGTCCGTGTTCCGAGGCCATGTCTATACATGCTAGGCTCGCCAAGTATGAACCTTAGTATTCGCGTGTGTAAAACTGTCTTACACCCGTTGTATGAAAGCGTAGAGTCAAGTACACCCGATCATCACGTGATGTCTCGAAACATGATCCATAGAACGGTGCATACTTAAGGAAGAACACATTTTATCTTGATATTTAAATGAGGGATCATCTTACAATGCTACTAAAAGCGTCAAACTAGCAATATAAGATGTGAACATCTAATGTGTAAAGTGGGATGATATGGTCCATGCATTTGATCTCTATCATATGCATCGTGGTATGATCTTTATCATTCCTTTGTGTGTAATGCCAATGTCTATGGAAATTACACATTAAGTGTGTGGTAAAAGTATCTACCATACATCTACTTACACCATTACCATATCAAGACACTAGCCCAGCAACAATCTAAACTAGACGCCTCTAATTTATCCATTGCAAGTTTTATGTGGCTTAGGGCTTTCGGAGATAGAACCGGTCTTACCTATGAACATGGAACCACAACAAGGATAACCAAGTTATTAGCAACTCGTTGTAAATCAGATATTGACTATAGTAGGAGAGACAGACACCCGCCAGCCACTTATGCAAAACTAGTTGCATGTCAGTCGTGGAATCGGTCCCATGTGCAATGACTTGTAAGGTTGTTTTGGGCCGCTTCATCCCACTATGCAACCAATATCCAAAATGCATGAAAGAAGCAATAACATGATCATCATCGCCCACATATAAACATATGTGTACTACCCGTGCAAAGCACCTACGCATAGATCAGGCTCTGATACCACTGTTGGGTTCGCAACATAGAAAACAAAAAAATTCCTATGATGAGAACTATATGCCAAGATCTATATACTAGATACAAGCAATGGGTGGATAAACATCCTTAGAGAACTTACCCTCGAAGACAACAAAGTTTTGTTAACAAGTTGGAACTCGTGGATGATGTAGTCGTACGCTTGCCGATCTCAAGATCGTATGGAAGTCCTAGCGCCACAAATCAGTAGCGCATCCGTCCTCGCACACACGTTCAGGCCACCGAACAACCTACACCTCCTCACTCCAGCGAATCAGCAGAAGAACCTACTCCTTCCAGACGCAATTCCACCGGGAACATGTATCTCGCTAATCCGAGACCATGGAGAAATATATCTAGAGGGGGAGAGAGATCCTTCACGACGAGGTGTACTTTGTGAGGGAGGAGAGGGGGGCTCCTCCCCTACCATGGCCGTCGCCCATGGGGGGTGCCCCCACCTCTTCCTCATTCATGTGGTGGAAGCTCCACTCACATCAATTTAGCCTCCACCCAAAGTTCCACTCACATGCATTAAATTTCCACCAAATTTAATGCAACTCTCATTTAATAAAACTCTTTTATTTATTTTATTCAGAATTTTGTTAATTATTTTAATTAAAAAACATTCACATAAAACCCCTTGTAACATTTCAATATCACATGCAGAACTAGTTTCTGCAATTTCACCCGAAACAATTCCGGTTTCCATCGAAATAATTCCAACGCTTTGCAATTCTTTCGTCTGAAACATATGTGCTCCAAAATGGTGTTTGGCAACCCTTAAGTGTGTCACCCTATGGTTCATGAATAATGCAGACATGATTGAGACTCCTCTCAAATCAATAATCAGAAGCGGGACCTAGAGATCCATACTGACTCCTGCACATTCAACGATGACTTCTGTGATCGTGAGAACCTTTAACACTAGTAATTTAATCCCTTTGTCTCATGATATATTACATGTCCGAGATTCAATCATCGGTATCCAAATACCTAGTTTGATCTCGTTACCGACATTAACTCTTTTCTCGTTCCCGTGAACTAACATTCTAGTGATCACATCACTTGCTTGCAAGCTATCTTAATGTGATATCACCAAGAGGGCCCAGAGTATATCTATCTATCATCGGGATTGCCAAATTCCACTCTTGATCCATGAGCCTCCACATGACATCTTCGGAGTATCTGAACCCACCTTTATAGTCACCCTTTTACAGTGTGACGTTTGATGTTATCAAGTTACTCTTCTGATGTCAGCAATTAACATGATCTCATGGTCTAAGGATAAAGATTACTTCGTATGATGTTATAGAAATATAAACATAATGACTTTGATCGTAATGTTATACTTCGGATGAATGTTCATCACATCATTTCACAAATGTTGTGACCTCGTTATTAAGAACATCCAATGTCCATGATCAGAAACTTTGATCATCTTGTTAATCAACGAGCTAGTCTATAAGAGAGGCATAACTGGGAACCTTTTATTTGTTTATTAAACACACATGTATTGACGTTTCCTATCAATACAATTATAGCATGCAAAATAAACATCTATCATATACAAGGAATACATAATAACAACTTTATTATTGCCTTTTAGGGCATATTTCCTTTAGTAATCGTGGCTGGGAACAAGAGAGGCACGGCCTCCGTAATCTTGTTCCCCACACACATCTCTAGGGACCGGCTTCAGGAGTTGACCTGTTATGGCGGCATCTCCTTAGGGCGTGACTCATGGTCTCTGCGAAAGAAAGGTAAAGGTCATGGTCAACCACTCCCTGCCGGCCTTCCAAGGAAGAGGGCTAATGTTAACTAGCACTAAGAATCGGTTGGTACGTGTGTGTAAAGTTGTGCAGCCCTGTAGGGTTATTAATCTTTTCGAAAATTCGTGTCCACGGTTATGGACGACTTGGGAACGGATTCAAAGATCATAGAGAACTATAACCTAATTGTAAAACTTGGCAAGTAAAGTAATGTGTGTTCTAAGGATGCTTCCTCAGGGATCGAGAGGGTGATCCTAGTTAGTAGGTTCAACTGATAAAGATTCGATGGATGTCAAAAGAAGATCGAAGCTAGTGATATCGTTTTTCTCATCCCCTTGAAAAGGATTCTATTAGCCGAGCTTCTCCTCTCTCTTTTACAAAGAAAGTTAGCTTTATGCAAAATAACCCCACCAGCCATAAGTCTTGCGGAGTACACCCTGTACTCAGCCTTGCTTTGTTGATACTTTTGCACCAGGTAAGTGTTAATGTAGAAGATGAGTTTGTTACGATATCGACATCGATGAGTAGCATGGGGTTCCCAGTCGGTAGCCTGCAATCTATGGATTGGGACGTCATCGTTATGCTTCATGCCTCTTAGGCCACTTGTTAAGTTTGCTATACTTAATAGCATAATTTTCCTTCCGTTGTTTGATGTTTGTGGTCAGTGACCTCTCCTTGTAATAATTTGGTTCTTTTCTCAGATATGAGCTCGTTGAAATAACTTTTGTGTCATAGGGTCACTGTTGTGTTACCGATTCCTCCTCTGTACGCTTTCGAGATTTAGGTTAGGCTTATATCATACAGAGGTCTAGGATTTGTCTAGCCTTAATCCCAGGGGTGTCACATATATATCCTCTATTTTTCTCTAGACATGCCCCTCTCTCTCTCTTCCATATTGTTTTTTACATGATCTCTTGGTATGAACAATTATGTTCAAAATAGGTACATCAGACCCTATAAAGTGTCTAGTGTATAATTATTTTCCTATGAACCGTTTAGCGTGTCATGGATAAAAAAACTATAACTAGAAAATGTTTTAAAATGGTGCTACATATAGAGTAGAGAATATTACATTCAACAGATCATTTAGATAAATTATAAATATTGGATGAATTACTAACCTTTTATGAATATGTAAGTTTTTACAAATTTGTAAATTATGGGAGTACTGACAAGGTGGGTCCAACTGTCTGTTATGTTGTCAACAAAGCTAAGTAGGTAATTAGATGAACAAGTGGTGGAAACTGCAACGGATCAGACCAACAACTGGTGAAACTGCAAAAAAAAACTATCCAAGTGGTAGTTTGTGCAACACATGGAGAAGGACATGGTGAAATCCGTGATTTCCTCTTCTTATATATGCACAATAAGGCAGCTGACCAACACGCTAGAGACTCTTCTCAAAAAAATGAAAAACATCCCAGAGACACACACACACACACAGCGTGGCCGTACCAAGGCACACGTGCCCGGCGCCACGCATTGGGACGAGAGAGAGATCACCCGGCCAGTGTGCGCGGGGCGCTGCATAGGAGGGGAGAGGGAGGCTGGATGGTGAGAGATAGCGAAGGAGAGAGAAAACATAGTAGTACTACTAGTAGTAGGTACCCGTCAAACTAGCTTTACTATTACATCGCACCGCCTTTAACTCCTTCGCTGCTATCGCATTGCTTTCCGTTTATATTTTCTAATGATCTCTTCTCGTTCTTTGTCTTTTTCCTCCGTTTTTTCTTTGGCATCTTTAGGGTTAATTTTCTGGTGTCCCTAGTTTAGTAGAAGTACAAACTACTCAAGTTTTCCACAATAGTTCTTTTTGTCTGAAAATTAAGTCTAAGGCATTCAGATCCAAAATATTCATGCGCAAAATAATGTCGGTCACTGGAAATTTTTCTTTTTCTTTCTAACGAGGAATCTGCCCCGAAGTACCAAGAAGGTGCGTGCTAAAATCTAAGGGTGGGAATAAAAATTACATAGCGATCCAAAAAGAAAACCAAAATACATCCAGGACCTACACTTTTACAACACGAACCCTAAAAATATAGTCGGAAATTTGAACATGTTTTTCCTAATACTAGTTCGAAACTCCCACCCCCAGCATTATTGTTTACCATGGCAAGACAAATCCATCTACGAAATATGGGCACATTATCATGAACTATGATGTATATATGGCCATGACCTAATCGGTCGTTTGGATCGAGAAACCCTCAAATGTTCATAATGGTAGGCCATATATAATGTGACGATGGTTTTGTCAAATGTTTCAAATCTCATGTTTACCATTTTTTCATGGTTGGTACTACACATGGGAGGATGTCATGCGAACCTATTCGTTTATTCATTTTTCTTTATCTTCTATATTTTTTTCTCAAATCCGTGTAAGAGTAGCGAGCATGCCAATTCATATATATCAAGATATTGAGTCGTTCAGAAATCTCGGTGATTTTCGAAATATTGATCGACCGTGTACACCTTCAAAATAGTTTCATAGTAATAACTTCAAGAGCAATCTTTGTGAGACTTGCTTGAAGTTCAAAATTAACGTAACTTCGGTTTAAGTGGGCGAAATGACATAGGAGCGAGGATTGAAAACTATTAAAACTAGGGGATTATCCATAAATCATGTTACGCTTTCTACGTAAAATGGTTCGTGGAAAATTTTAGGTGTGGTATATATACCACACGCTTCCAGATCAAATCTAACCTAATTTATGTAAATTCACTTAAAGTCTTTCAAGCAAGTGGGCGGATTTGTTAGCACATAACAATACAAGGATTATACTACTATAGGCCAAATAAATTTAAGAGAAATATATTGTGCACTTACAGTTCGAAATTGACCTAAAATATAGTTTAAGTGGGCAATGTTAGCCAAAAAGATTGGAAAACACATAAAAGGGTGAAATGTGCATACACAATTCCATGCGCTTGTGGGGCATGCACTCACAAACTTTGTGTGTGTGTGTGTTTGATGAACGCGTGGGTCCTTCGTCTTCTCGGGGTGTGACATGGAGCAACCAGGGTAGTATATCTTACCACTATCTCATCTAACCATTATCTTACCACTACATAGTGTACGAATAACTTTGAATATTGATTATTCGATCAATACTCGCGAATCCCAACATTTCCAGTTGTTGGAACTTCTTTTCCATTATAGCATCTAGAAGATTCCATTGATAGTCTTCATCACAATGAACGCTAGGCACAAACCTCAAAACACACTTCTCCATCATTGAAAACTAAGCTTATCAAAACCAAAAAATAATTAATAATGTTTGTATTATACTTTTTATAACGTGTTTATGGATACACGTAACAGGATGCCACACAAAAAACATTATACTTTTAATTCTTTATTTGAATGTTATCAAAACCGTATCAACTTTGTCGGGATGCAGATGCATAGCAAGAACATGAATTTTCGGAACTTTCGATGGTTATTGATGTACTGAATTCCTGTTACACTACTAGGAAAACAGCTATAGGTAGACAAGATATTCTGTGGCGCATATGTAAAACCATGCGCCACTCATATTTATCAATGGTGCACTAGAAAAAATGCGCCACTGAAGTTTGGCAGTTCAGTGGCTCACGAAACCAATATGCGCCACAGAAGTCCACATTTCTGTGGCGCATATTTTCGTGTGCGCCACAAAAAGTGATGATTTTGTGGCGCATATAGATGTATGCGCCACAGAAAGTTGATGGGTCCCAGCACCAAAAAAAAGGGGGAGATAATTTTGTGGTGCATATGTCCATATGCACCACATAAAGTGACGCTTCTGTGGCGCATATGGACATATGCACCACAACACATGGAAAAATAGATCCCCCCTCGATTGCCTTTTCAGTTTTGTAAAAAATAAATGAAAATGATAAAAACTTCAAAAAATAATTCCTTTGAGATGTAGTTATATTTTAGGGTGTAGTTGTAGTGAAATTTGAAATACATGAATTTCGATGTATTTTCCAAAAATAGGTCATGGCACGGTAAAACGGCCATAACTTTTGCATACGATGTCAGGAAAAATTCTTTAACCTATCAAAATGATCGTCTTGAAATTTCCTACTTGAATTCAACCACCTATGGTTATTCTGCATTTTACAGAATCCCCAAATTCGAAAAGAGTACAAAATTATGGCTGAAAGAAGATTTTTTACTGCAAAAAAATAAAAATGGGGGAAAAACTTCTATGGCGCATTTCTCCCATATGCGCCACAGAAGTATTGGGCGGAATTCGAAATTTGAATCCCGCTGGCGCCCTTCTCCCTCCCCTTTCCCTTTTTCTCCCCCACCCACTTCTTCTCCCCTCCCCACTTCTCCTCCCCTCCACACTTCTCCCCTTCTCCTCCCTCCTTCTCAAATCTCCGACGACCTCCTCCTCCTCCTCCACCACAACCAACTCCGGCGACCTCCTCCTCCTCCTCCACCACCACCAACTCCAGTGACCTCCTCCTCCTCCTCCACCACCATCTTCGGTGACCTCCTCCTCCTCCTCTACAACCAACTCCGGCGATGTCCTCCTCATCTACCACCAACTCTGGTGACCTCCTTCTCATCCTCCTCCACCACCAACTCCGGCGACCTCCTCCTCCTCCACCACCAACTTCGGCGACCTCCTCCTACTCCTCCACCACCAAATCCGGTGACCTCCTCCTATCCCTCCTCCAGCCACTAGCCACTAGCCACCAGCCACCAGCCACCACCATCACCACCACCACTACCTCCGGCTAGATCTAGATCTGGCCCTGTTTTTTTTAAATTTGAAAAAACTTCTGTGGCGCATATTGTCCATATGCGTCATAGAAGTTTGAGATCTAGCCTGCCTTTTTTTTGAATTTTGGAAAAAAAACTTCTGTGGCGCATATTGGCGAGATTTCTGTGGCGCATTTCAAAATGCGCCACAGAAGATAGTTATCAGTGGCGAGGTAACAGTGGCGACTAAGATATGCGCCACGGATAGTGAAAAAATGTGCGCCACTGGTAAGGGGTTTCCTAGTAGTGTTAGCTTCAAAAGATTTTTGGAAAATTTTAAGAGCAATCTATCGCGCTTACTTTTAGGTTCGAATTTTACACGGATGGCAGTGGGAGTACTTATATCAAGGACCAAAAAAGTTAAAATTACGTACATCGAGGTCCATACATTTAGCACGAAGCACCCTAAAATTAAGCAAGGAAAATAGTCGGGTTCGACTCCTTATCGAGAGAGGAGCTGATTGAGCCATACTCTTCATACTACTCCCTCTTTGTTTGTTTTCAAAATAGGGCCAAATTTGGCGACATTCAGATTCTTGGATATGAGATCATCATCAACATAAATTTTGATATAGATATGGCCATGACCTTGGTCATTTGGCTTGAAATCCAAGAATGTTCATTCTCATTGGCAACTAAGCTTACATATGTTTCAATTTTACCACTTACTTTTAGGTTTAAATTGTACACGGACGGTGGGAGTACATTTTACATCGAGAACCCAAAAGGGGCAGAATAACATCAAGGTCCATATATTTAGCATGAAGCACCCTAATTACATCAAGATACTATTGATATTATTTCTTATCTTATCTTACCACTATATAGTGTATGAATAACTTTTAATATTGACCGTTGGATCAAGACTCGTGAATCCCAATATTTTTAGTCGTTGGATCCTCTTATTTCTATTCTATCATATTGAAGATAATTTTGATAGTCTTTCTTATCTTATCTTACCACTACATAGTGTACGAATAACTTTGAATATTGACTATTGGATGGATCAAGGCTCGCGAATCTCAATATTAACTGCCAGCTATTGGATCTTCTTTCCATTCTAGCATAGTATATAAGATACTATTGTTTATCTTATATTATCTTAGAACTATATAGTGTACGAATAACTTTGAATATTGACTGTTGGATCAACACTCGTGAGTCCCAACATTACGAGCCATCGGATATTCTTTTCCATTTTATCCACTTGAAGATACTATTGATAAATTCTAGAATCTTCTTATTCATTTCACTAGAGCATGTCGAGTATTTGGTAGCTAATAGGTTGGTTTCTACTCCCTCTGTCCTAAAATATAAGATGTTTTAGCTTTTGTGAAACGAGTGTATATAGACACCTTTTAATGTGTAGGTTCACTCCGAACCTACACACTAAAATGCGTCTAGATGCATTCCTTTCACAAAAGCTAAAACATTTTATATTTATAATAGAGGGAGTACATGATACAAAGTACAAGAACCAAATATACACCCGGTTCTTTATCGACGTGGCTCAAAATTATAATTATTACACCTATTATAATTTTATATAAAAAATGATATGTCATACTTCTATTATCCATTTCTCACGTGTGCAAGGCATGTGCAAGTTATATATAAGCTATTAAGTTGCACGTGCCATGCATGTGAGACTCGGGTAATAGACGTCTAACATAACATCACTATATAAAATTATAATAGGTAAAGCAGAAAAAATTATAAATTTGATCAACATATATAAAGTAGGGTGTATATTTGGTTCTTGTACTTTGTATATCATGTACAAGTCAACGATTATTAGATATCTAAAACTTCAAAATTTTGGTAACATGGTCTAGAAAAACGAGGGAGAAGATTCTAGAATGATGGAGAAGTGTATTTTGACGTTTCTGCATAGCATTCATTATGATGAAGACTATCAATAGAATCTTCTAGATGCTAGAATGGAAAAGAAGATCCAACGACTATAAATGTTAGGATTCATGATTCTTGATCCAATGGTTAATATTCAAAGTTATTCGTACACTATATAGTGGTAAGATAAAATAAGATACATTACGAATGGCCTATGTCTAGTACAAGGCTTAAAGACATGTTTATTTTCTCCACAACGTATAAGGTGAACCTTAGGAAATGCCACATGGGCCTTAAGGTGTGCTTTATTGCACATTGTGGATGCCCTTAGACATGAGAGCATGTCCAAGATCATTGTTATTTTGGATTGTTAAAAACTAGTTGTAGGAAGAGGATAGAGAAGGTTCAGCAATTCCCAAAAAATCTTGCTTTGCTAGCCTTCCTATAATATATAACAATCCTAAAGTTTGTTTGTGTGTGTGCTAATGGGTGGGGCGAGTATGTCATATATAAACCGAATATCACATATATATGTATATGTTTGTAGCACACCTCGCTCTCATACATATACAAAAACATGTCATGTATATCTACACGCCCGTAGATACTTGGCTACTCACATGTCACACACAGCGCAAACATCTACACTTATACATGTACATGGCCGCACACAACACACACCAGTAAAAGAAAAGTTGGATTTTACAACGGATGATTTTCGTGGGTGAAGGCCCGTTTTTCGTGGTTGAAGGCCCATTTTTCGTGGTTAAAAGGTCTTCTACGACGGATAGCCTTCATGGTAAAAGCCCCGTCACAAAAGAATCTACCATGGTTTTTTTTCGACCGTGGCAGATCGCATCCTTCAGCCACGAAAACATGTTCCGTCGTAGATCTATTCGCCAGCTACGTTGACTGCTGATGTCATGCAAACTGCCACGTGGCTGCCGTTGTTAACGGCCGGTTATCACCGTTAACGGACATAAAAACCATGGCAGAAGCGAGCCCAGCTAAGGCCTGCTAATTACTAAATGGGTCAGCCCATGAGGAGAGCCCAATAAGAAGACGGCTCATTACTGTTTTGTCCTGCACTGTTTAAAATGGGCCCAATAATGCAGCCAGTAGAGGCCCGCAAACTTTTAGACCTTGTATTGTTTCGTCCTACAGAAGGCCCAAGTTGGTCCAACACTATGCGGCCCTTTAGTAGTCTGCGCCTAGTCGATCTGGTACAGTTAAGGCATGCGGGTTGCCCATCACTGTTCTCATAGACCGTTGAGGGTATCCTACTAACGGCCCTTCTTTGAGATGGCTTGTTACTATTCTAGCCTTTTACTGTTCTGGCCATTAATGGTTCAAGCCACATGTAACATGTTACTGTTCTGTACTGGTAATTTTGTCGGCATGTTACTGTTCTTGTCTGGTATTTCCACGGCTTGTTACTGTTCTGGCCTTTTATAGTTGCGGTCCTTTACTATTGTGGCCTGCTACTATTCTAACCCATTAATGCTCTAGCCTATTACTATTCTAGCCTTTTATAGTTTATTGCCTTTTACTGTTGTGGCCTGTTTCTGTTCTGACACGTTGCTTCCTGGCCTGTTACTGTCCTAGCCTGTTACTGTCCTGGCCTGTTACTGTTACGTCCTATTACTGTTACTAGTTCCCATATGTGGGTTGGCTCATTACGTTTACTGTCTTTTATAGTTTCAGCATTTCTGAAGCCCATGCCAATATCATAAAATGTGTATAATTTGCAAGCATCTTTTACTGTTGATCGATGGCCAAAAACAAATCCCGATATTTTTACCTAATCGACCTGGCTGGCATAGTTATGGTACTGTCTACCACCATGTGTTGTTGGTGTCAATTAAATGCCTAAATGGCCTATCCGAGTTATCTAGATATTACATCAGATGCAAACTTCTTAAAATTATTACATATTATAAACTCAAGGGAAAGAAAATTTGGTATTTCAATTGAGAATCGAGTTGGTAGAAGAGTCCTCAGTTTGTTTTCTCAATCTCCCACCCGCATCTTCCTTTGAGTGTGAGAGCTACATTGGAGACATGATGTTGCATCCCCCTCGTTGGTGGTGATAGCAATAATTGCAGTCTAAAACTAAGTAATAACAAGTTAATACATCAAAGAAGACAAACTACTCATTTGACTGATATGACAGGAGCTATGAACTGGTGTTTGCAACTGGTCAATGGTTCAAACAAACAAGAAAAGAAAGCATATATTAAACAAGTGTGCCCACCATGAAAAATGATCAATCAAACAGTGTGTGTGGCTTAGAATTTTAGCAAATATAAACTAGCAAGGTCATTTTAAGAAATATATACGGAAGCAGCTGTATACCCTAGAATGCAAGAGACATTGGGTGACTCAGAATTTGCGCTGAGCTACACAATGGCATGCAGTTACTGTTGTAGCTAAGAATGAACCAGATAGAAATTATAACTGCATCATACGAGAACTTGTAGAGGAGGAATGCAAACCACGAATGAATTATATATATTGGAGGATAGTTATGTCGTTGCTTAGGACGAACCTGAACCAGATGTGAGATATAATAGCGTCGCTCGTGAACCTGTAGAATAGGAGAAATAATCATTAAACAAGTGTGCCTAGAATGAAATGAGCAATCAAAGAAAGTGTTTCTTAGAATTTCAGCAAATATAAACTATCCATGTCATTTCATTAAATATTTTGCATTGTTTGAAATGGAGGGGCGCGAGGGAGTGGGGACCACGTGATTTTGGCCATCTAGTAATCTTGTCCGACCATTCCAAATCAACGAGCCAGAGAGCATACCTTCCCTTCGAAGGCTCTGGCACGGACACCTATGCAAGCAATCGTTGGGTGTCCCAAAGTAGACAATAGGGGTAGATGTGTAGGTTACTATAGTAGCAAACCATTAACCGCGCTAGCTGGGGCGCATGTGATTTTGGCACTCCACGAGTTCAAACTTTTAGTTACGGTGTTTAGGAGTGAATGCATGCATCGTGTAGTAATGAGTGGATTATATTGGGTTGATCATATTACTCGTATTCTCTCTCTGTATATGTGTTGATCATAGTCTAGTTATTGAGTTAGATGCATGTGTGCACAAGCTCCATCTCTTTTATTGAGTGACAAACCTTTTTTTGTGCGGTCAAGGCCCCCGTCCGCCAACGCAGCTCACACATACTGTAGTTTGCAGTCATAACCAGAATTCTAATGAAATCATACTAGTAACTCATAAGCACAGTTACATTATAGTTTTAGAAGTGTATTTTACATAGTAGTAGTAGAAACATCATCCAGGGAGACAGAGTTTAGCGTCTAGCAATCTTGTCCGTCCAATCCAAAATGAATGGGTCAAAGTGTATACCTTCCTTGCGAAGGCTCTGGCACGAATTCCTATGCAAGGAATCGTTGGGTGTCCCTAGGTAGATTATAGGGGTAGCTGTGCTTGTGACCCAAAGTACTCTAGAGAATAGTTGGATGTCCCTGACCCTGATGGTCCATTTTCATTTATTCTACAGTACTAGATAGACACCGCCTCCTAATAGTATATTTCTAAACGGTGGAGAAGTTGAGTAAGTAAAATATTCCATGAGGTGAGTCCAGTACTACTGTACACAATGTCTAGTGCAATAAAGAAATGAAAAATGAACCAGAGAAGAGAACAAGGTTAAACAAAACTTGTAAGTTAAGAGAAAGTCCAGCAGCACACCTACATTTTCTCCCCTCTATGTGTATATGTATGGGCATGTAACATCCCAAATCTTTAATCAAGGTTTTCAAGATCCAAATAACCCAATTTAGGGTTAACAAAAACTTTTTATCATTAGCATAATGATGAAGGCATGTGTGTGTGCGCATTAATATAGCATTGTTTGGAAATGCCATGTTTGATTGTTCTAAGGGTTGTAAAATGATTCAAGGGTGAATGCCACATCATCTCGATCATTCAAAAACAAAATCCAAAGAAAAAGAAATCAAATAAGATTAAATAATGCAAATGGTCATTTTGACCATTTTAATCCACTAGGTTACTTTAGGTGTTCCTAGAAGTTAATTTCAAACAGAAACATTCTCAACTCTTTTCACCCCTTGCTAGTACAAGTAAAGATCTACCAAGGCCCACTTTGAAATTCTATAAAAAAATTAACCACTAATTTTAAATGACATTTGAAAATTGAATCCACTACATATGCATACATCTCACTTTTTCAAAAACCACTCAAATGAACTCCACTTGACAATCCCAAGCAACCACAGACTACCAAGCATAAGATCAAAGCATCCACCAAAAATCTTCTCAAAATTCAAATAAAATTCTCTTGCCGCCATTGTGTCGAACACTTAGTGAGCACTGAATTAACTGCCTAACTTTTACTGTTCTAGAGCAGTGATCAAATTCCACTAAGGCCTCAATCCACTCCCTTTGTCTCCCCTATTTCCAACCATGCCATCAAGGAGCTACCTCTTAGCCTCTTGCAGCAGTGCCGAGCCACCCCGAGGCCACGCTCGCCGGTCGAGCATGGACAGCTCCAAGCCGACCGCCCCGTCCTCTTCCGCCGTGCCTGGGAGGTAGGCGTGATCACACCGCCACCCCCTGTCCCTTCCCCGAGCATTGCCAGGAACTAGACCACCCCCTGAGCGCCGCGCTCTCCGCCTCTGCACCACGCACGGACGGCGCCAGTGCGCCGCCCATGACAGCCTCGCACAGGCCCCGCCTTGCCCTCAGCTAGCATGCGCGCACTTGCCTTATCACCAGCACGCCTCCAGACATCCCCGCTCGCCGTCGTTTGACCCGTAGCCACCGCACACCGCGTCGAACGCCGCCTCTGCTGCGCAGAGCACGAGCCTCGCCCAACCAATTGCCACTGCCCCTAGGCACGCCATTACGTCGTAGCGGACCGCTAGGAGACCACGCATCGATCGCCGCTCGCAACCACGCCTCTACCAGCCCGTAGCCATGTCGCCACCGTCGCCTAGCCACGCCGCTCTATCCCGTCGTCGAGCCTATAAAAGGAGGCCACCCCCAGCCTCATTCTGCACACCACTCACCTCCCCTCTCTCCACTGAGCCTTCCCCACCTCTCGCCAGAGCCAATCGAGCCCTCAGTCGCCGGAATTTTGCCAGAGCTCGCCGCAGCAGAGGAGAAAGGGGTCCGTTGATTACGACTACCCCAGGAGCCGCCGCGACCACGCCTAGGACCACCGTCATCCACTAGTTCGATCGCCCCCATCACCACGTTAGCTGGAGCCCTGGTAAGCCCCCAATTGACCCCCACCGAGCCGCTAGGGTTCGTTCTTGCTGGCAACCTGTTCATCGTCGACGATGAACCACAGCCGTTGATTCCTGTTCTAATCGCACTGTTGATATCGCCCCGTACCGCGTCACGTTTAGATGTGCCGCTGACATGTGGTACCCCCCTGTCAGTTGCCCTCTGCGTCGCGGCGCGCCACTAGGCCGGCCCGTTTAGTTTCCTGCGCTAGCGCACAGATTCAAATAGATGTTTTTCTATTTAGAGTTAAACTATATTCTGTCCACTGGTTTGAAAATCAATTCAGAGAGATCCACTTAGCCGTGCATAATTCAAATTTTGTTAGAAATATAATTAAAATATCTATCCAAGCCCGTTAGATTTAAGTCAATTGGATTTAGGGATAATCTATAGTAAAAATAACAAGACAAAGACTTTTCTGCATTCAAACATTTTTTAAAAATCAACCATAATAGCTTTTGAGTTGATTCCAACTCTCAAAAATCACATTTGACCATACATATATAAATATGTAAAAATATCTAGGTTTGTGTGCAGTGACTTTGGACTAGTACCAAAAGAATGCTATTAGGGCATTTCTAGTCACTTTTAATTGAATAAATAATAAACTTAAACCTTATAAAATATGCCCAACACTTTAAATCACATTCCGATGTATTAGAATATGTGGTGATGACATGTGTCCACATGGTCCCATATTTAAGTGGAAAATATTAAATCTTCAATATTTTTCAATGAGTAGAAATTACTTTTCTCAAATAAAATAAATGAAACTAGTTCATCAAATCTTGTGATGATTGTGATGATACTGGATCATCAAGTGTGCCTTAATGTGTTAATTAGACTAGTTAAGTATTGTTTGGTGATTGTGTACCCCGTATGTATTTATAGACGATAGTACCGACCAAGTCTACGAGGAGGAGGAGTTCTACCCCGAAGAAGACGAGGAGAATTTCAACCACTACACCAATCAAGGCAAGCTATTATTGGCAAGCTAATAGTTGCAAGACATCATTAACAATGCAAGCTAACACTTGCAAGCTTGATAACCTAAAAATGCCCTAAGCATGCTTTGGTTATACCATTTTGATTTATGCCCATACCAAGTTTTACTTGCAAGCTTTTCTTTCGCTTACTTTACCAAAGTTCTTTATTTTTCTTATAGATAGCATAAAGAGTATAAAACTTGGCCTATCTAGTTAGACTTAGATGTCATTCTACAGCATGATATTGATATTAGCATCCCCCATTAGTGAACACTCTTAACCTTAGTTGCTAGTGCTAAGCATAAAACTTGATCACTTTAGATGGGAGTACTTGGTGAAAATGCTTATGAAAACCTTGGAATGATGAGTCATTCTATTGAGATGTTTTGACATGTGTTGAGAAACACAAATGGTTTATGATGATGAAAATGTTGAGTCATGAGCCTTAGCCCATTTATAAAAACTGATGGTTGGGTTCGGATGCGATACCATTCCAATTTTACCGCACAACCACAATACCTGAATTGGGTAAGGCTTAGCCAGAAGTTTATATGCATTAGTATGGGTTACCTCGTGGGAGAGGTTTGAGCTGAGGCTACCTCTCAATATTGTCCACCTATGCAGTGCCCAGGATGGTAGATGGCCATGGCTGGGAGGCCAAGCTCATAGGAGAGGTGCTTGTACTAGGGTGTGTAATTGAAAGTTTATGATGATTCAGGGTTATCCCTGACGGATGTATTGAATTTTGTGGTGAAAGTGTACCACCTCTGCAGAGTGTCAAACTATTCAAATAGTCACGTCAGTGGTCATGGACAGTTGGAGTGGCCATACTGTTCCGTTGTCAGATGTTTTCAAAATGACTTATGAAGTGAATGATGACTTAGACTTGACCACAATAGGGTTGTGACTATGAAAATTAAGTTCCCACTTAGGTTATTTAGAACATTAATTTAGCTTTCTTTACTTCTAAACTCAGCTTAGGTTTCAAACTTAACCTTGCAAATAAACTTAGAGCTTAGCATTCCTATTAGAACTACCTTATTTGTTAGTGATAGTTTGCGAGTACTTAAAGAGTACTCATGGCTTTGTCCCTGGCTATTCCCATGGCCATACTATGAAGAGGACTATCAGGAGGAAGGACAACAGGACGGCTACGACAACTAGGATCATCTCCCATCGTCAGCATTGCCTGTGACACTGAAGATTGAGCCCACCGCTACGCTTATTATTCCGCTGCTTGTTTGTAATGGATGATGTACTGTGATATCCAATCTGTTATATCTCGCAAAAATGGTAATCCTAGGATTGCGATGTATGGCATAATAGGCCTATGGGATTAAAAATCTGGGTGCTGACAAGTTGGTATCAAAGCCATCCTGACCATAGGAGACCCTAGTTAGAACGGACGTCCAAACAAAAAACTTAATTCAAAAACAAAGAAAGTGAGTATTTATGAAAACCTATTCCCACTCTTACCCTTGAGATTCTTTCAAATAAATTCATGTTTCTCAAAAATTCTTACATTAGTACATAAAATTTGACACACTTGATCACCTCACTAAAGTACTCATCCTAAATCCTTATAGATGGAAGTTCGGTACTTCATGTTCTACTAGTTGGGCAATGGAGGCCAACTGATCTTTGAGAGGGATCTTGATGCACTGTTTGAGTACCTAGAGCGCCTGCATCCAGAATTCTTCGGAGCTCAACTCAATGACCACCCAGGAGGAGATCTACAATGGTTGATAGTTGCTGATCTTCGAGGCAAGATGGAAGCACCCTTGTCTAAGAAGATTCAATTCACCGTGAGAGAGAACAATTGGCTAAATGGATTAGTCAGGCCAATGCATGAAGCTCTCGGCTGTCTTTGCGGACAGAACGTCAACTTGATCCAGGGAACTCGCTTTGCTCACTATGCATGGTGTGATTCGATGGGAATGCCATTGGAGATGCCAAGTCACCCGGAGATGAGGTGCCAAGTGGAGAACCTTGACTTCCTGCTCTATGATAGATAGAAGGAATTGGACAATGCTCGAGAGTACGTCAATGTAACACCCTCGAATCGGCCCTATGCAAGTTTTAGCGCTTCCCGCCAAAACCGCATAGAAACTATTCAAGGACGCCCACCAGGCACTTGCGTGTGGGTGGAGAACGAGGTAATACCATTACACATTAGTCCACGATGGAACCCACAGAACATATATATATACAACAACGACTCCATGAGTCAAGAATACATATATACTATACAAAGATCCAAATCACCTTGAAACGATAGAGCGTCTGACTACGGACAAGATGCAAATGGGGCTAAGAGCCCTGGAGAATAACCAATGGTGTCCATAACCCTGCCCAGGCCAAGCCGGAAGGGTAACGCTAGTAACGACGTCGAACTTATACCTACTAAAACAAAAGGGGTGCCGACAAAGGGAAAAGGAAAAAGAGGAGCGTCAGTACTGAGGCCAGTACACGGCGAGGCTAGAATTCGGCGGCTCTCGCCTACATAGGTATGGTGGACTAAAGTGGCAGCGCAGCATGCACTAAACAATCTATAGAGACTCGATGCAACTGTCGGCTATTAGAGAGGGATAAGAGAGACCTATTCAGGACCAACCTGATACTAACACTAATCATACCCATCCTGGTATTCCCCCTCGAGACCAAATGAGAGAGTCAAACCGAGGAACTCACATAGTTGGCAGTTTTATTCATTCCATTATAGTTGTAGCATTTACTAGTCAGATATTGATAGCATGAGTCATCCCGATAGAATAAGTAGTGGGCAATTTTAGTTAACCATTCAGTGGTAGTTGCAGTACTTACTAGTCAGATGCAATTAGCATGTGACATCCCAAACCTAGCAGTTGTTGGCACTTTTATTTCATTCCAATGGAGTTGCGATACTTACTAGGCAGGTATAACATGACATGATACACCCCAGTTCCACCAGTTGTGGGCACTTTTATTATCCATTCCATTGTAGTGAAGCTGATTACTAGTCACATATTAAGTCAAATTTATAGCACTACTTTAGTTATGCTTGTCTATGATCGAGATACTGTGCTCCAAGTTGTCCATAACAACGGACACGGCTTTCAGAAAGATTTACCCTGCAGGGGTGCACAAATAGCAGCACACACACGATCAACCTTGGGAAGAACCAAATAGAAAGCAACGAGGCCCCACGACAATGCATTCACGGGATTCATAAATTATTTCAGGGGGTCACCCCATTAAGCTACCCGCAACAAAGTTGGCCGGCTCCGAGACAGACCCAAGGTTTGTGCCAATGGCTGTAAACGACTGGGAACCCGAAAGTGTGACTGGGCTTGTCTATAACGCGAAAACATTCCACATTCCTAAATAGTACAGGTGCTCCACGCACAATCGTAAATAAAGCAGTAAAGCATGGCATAAGTACAGGATAGTAATAAAACCCCAAACTAGTTTGTGGCCCCAAGAAATAAAGTGCGAATCAAGCTCAAGCGAAGGGGGATCCATAGAGTCTCCCGTATGTGGATAGTGCGAATAATCAAGGATCAGGTATCAAGTACTCGGGGTCCTATGGGACACAAGTGAGCGTGGAAGAACCAAATAACATCTATTGCCCATCGATGCCTCTGCATTAGTTATATCTATTTCCAGCATTTTAATATCAAGTTGAATTAAAGTCATGATCATCTCTGCCATTAAGCATGTGCCGACCTCCCAACAATGGTGGAACAACAACAACACGAAGCAGCACCTGAGCAAGCAACTACGACTCGCAAGGCCGACTATCTATGAAACAACAGGGAATAGGGTGTGTCCAAGACAATATAGGGGTTGCAAGGTATATAAAGGGTGCACACAAACTAAAGCATCGTAACACGGATAGCAATAGATCAACAGGAGGAAGTAAAGACTACAAATGCAAAATAGGTAGAAAGGGGGAGAATGCTCGCCTGAGAAACACTACCGAAGATATATATCCAAAGGACTAGTCGATACTCGCATCCACTCAACGGCCTAATCCGCGAAGAACAAAACACTAAAAGAAACACCAGATGCACTATTTAATACTACGGCAGAAGATCGGGCATGATGCATGTATGATATATGCCATGGCAAGGATGCGATGCAACTAGGCAATATTAAGCCGAACCGGGGTCCCGACAATTGATTAGAAGGTTCAAGTTATTTAGCTACCCCGCAATTTACATGTTGGCTTAACAAGGAAAAACACGACATCGGTTTGTTACACAAATTTAAATGGAGGCAACATAAGACTAGAATAGCCTACATATGGTCTCCATATTTAATTATGAGGTGAATCGACTATAATGTCCCAAACCCACATGATGAGATGTATGCAAGGATGAACAATTTAATATGCAACAAATGAATGCCATATTTTATAAAAAATAAGGGGGGTCTTGGAAAGGGAATTACATATTCAGGGTCGAAGATCTTGGGGGCTCGGAGATGTTCGGGTTCAGTCTCGGCCTTCGGACTCCGGGGTCTCGGGATTCGACGGGGATCGGTCTTTGGGCCTTCGGCCATCGGATCCGTGAAGAAGGCCTTGACATTCGTGAAGTAGATGCTCGGCTCACAGCTCCAATTGTCGATGATGATCATGGGAAGTGTTGGCACTGGTTGTATTGTCGACGAGGAGACCTTGTTGCACCGGGCTTTTGTCCCATAACAGCGTACTCGGTTTGCAGCTCGAAGGTCGATGTCGGTCTTGGACTTCGGCACCGATGATACACAAAACATCACACGGGAGTTGTATCACGTGATCTTCCCGACAATTTGGAGGGCACCACCACACAAGCGCCTCATCAGCACATCACCAGAAACGGGCCAACGAGGACTTGGGGACAACTTGACGAGCAAGGTCCTGTTCGCGAGGAAGCAGGGACACGTGCGGCTCGATCCGTTGGTAGGGCACTACAAGGCAGAGGGTGGCATCGGAGGCGGACGCGGGGTCCTGAGGCAGCAGGGCGGGGGAGGTCCCCGGCAAGGCCGTACTCATAGACGAAGCGGCACGAGGGAACCCTGCGATAGGACAAGGTCGGGGCGGCCGGATGCTGGCGGAACGGCGGCGGAGAAGCGGGCGTGGCCCTGGGGAGGCGGTCGAGGCAGAAAGCGGCAGGGCCTGTAGGGCGGCGACCTGAGCGGGAGGAGGGGCCGCAGGGAGGCGAGCTTGCAAGAGGAGGGTCGGACCCTTGGCAAACTTGGGCGAGGTCGGTGAGGGGGCAGGCCTGGCGCGAGACCAACTCGAGAGGCGGCGGAGGAAGGTGAGGCAGAGGCGGAGCTTCGCTGTGGTGGCGGGCTCACGCGGGACCGGGCGAGGCGCGTATGACGGCGGCTCTACGGCAATGCGCATAGTCCGGAGCGGTGGGGACCACGAGGACCAAGCGGCGGCGGCGTGGGGCTTGCGCGGAGGGGCGCGACCACAAGAGGGAGCGACGCGCTCGGCGATGGTGGTTGGGGATCGAAGGTGGAATCAGGGCACGCAGGGATCCCGTGTACGCGGGTGGGGCCAGGCGGGAGAGCGACGGCCAGGGTAGGGAGTGGCTGGGTAGGTAGAAAGATTATCGAGGGTTAGGGTTTGGTTTAGTTTGGAGGTGGCCGGTTGGGCTTTTGGGCCTGGCTAGCTGCCTCCAAAAAATAATATAATTTTTTATTTATTTATTTAAAATACTTTGGTAATTAGTTTTTAGACAAATAAAAGATCTGGATAGGACCGAGGTTTTGATTTGAAATAAAGACAGGGAATATTTAGAAAAATAAAGATAGGATTTTCGAAAATAGTTTTAGGCAAACATATGCATTATGATGACGATTCTCAAATGCAATGTGGCATGATGATATTAGCATGTTGTCATGGTGATGCGCAAAATGAAAACACAACGACTTTCTAGTAGTGGTTTTACCGGGGTGCTATTACGCCATTGGTTATTCTTCAGAGCTCTTAGCCCCATTTGCATCTTGTCCATAGTCGGACGCTCTATCGTTTTCAAGGTGATTTGGATCTTTGTATAGTATATCTGTATTCTTGACTCATGGAGTCGTTGTTGTATATATATGTTATGTGGGTTCCATCGTGGACTAATGTGTAATGGTATTACTTCGTTCTCCACCCACACACAAGTGCCTGGTGGGCGTCCTTGAATCGTTTCTATGCGGGTTTGGCGGGAAGCGCTAAAACTTGCATAGGGTCGATTCGAGGGTGTTACAGCCAACCACAACCTTGCCATTGCCGCCCAGAAGGCCCAGACTTTCACCCTGCTCGTCAAGGATCGTCAATCACTTCGTCGTCAATGCGCGAAGAAGGATCCCACCATCGCTCGTCTTCGCAAGAAGGTGGCCGACCTCGAGAAGACCATCAAGGAACAAGAAGCTCAGCTTGCAGCCAAAGAAGAAGAGGAAGAAGGTGAAGATATCTAGGGGGATATTCACTCGTACCTCAGCAATGATGATGACTATCTGGAGGATGATGCCATGGATTTCTACACCGACGATGATGACTCTGACTTCATCGATGCAGAGTAGATGCACTAGAGCACTATCGTAGGAGTGAGAAGTTTCGGTCCCATTGTATCTTAGCTCACAGAATGGTTCTTAAAACCATTTGTTTTTCTTTTTGTTGTGGTGTGTGTGTGTGTGTGTTTGTATCGTGTGCTCTGCTTGAATGAATGAATGAGAAGTTGTTAGTTTGCAATACCTGAGTCAAACTCAAAGTATAAAAACTTTTCAACACAAAACCATGAACCTTAGAAATTTCCCTCTTACCCCTTTATCTATCTCAATCTTCAGATGACTCGTGGAAACCCTAGAGGAAGCAGCTCATAGCAGGACCCGATGCTGCAGATTCTGCAGATGCTAGTTTCCGACTGTGAAGCTAGTAGATCAGAGCATCAAGACAACCTAGCTACCCTGCAACAGATCGCTCAGATGGCCCACAATAATCAATGCCATGGAAATCAGGATCATCATGGATCCGAACTCACAAACTTTCAGAATACCAATCCCCCTATCTTTAGCAAGTCCGAAGATCCGGTAGATGCAGATGATTGGCTACAAACCATGGAGAATAACCTAGAAGTCGCAGGAGTTGACGCCAACGAGCAAGTTCTGTTTTCCACTCACTATCTGGCAGGAGATGCAAGAGCTTGGTGGAATAGCACCCGTACTATGAACCACGGTCAAGTGATGACGTGGGAAGATTTCAAGACCAAGTTTAGCCGCACCCATGTGCCGCAAGGTTTAGTCACTAGAATGAGAGATGAGTTCAGAGAACAGAAGCAGGGAAGGATGACTTTAATAGAGTACTGTGACAGATTTATGTCTCCCTCTAGGTATGCACCTGATGATATCAATACTGAAGCCAAGAAGAAGGAAAGATTCCTGAATGATTTGCATGATGAGATGCAAATGGTGTTAATCAACATCCGTCTTGAAGATCTCGAAGAGCTAGTGAAAGAACATTTCATGTTTTCCTATGTTTTGCGTGTTAGATAACAATACTATGGAGACTTTTCATGTGTGCTAAGTGTGTAGGAAGTTTTGAGGGGGGCCGGATAATCCACCCCACCAAGGGCCGGATAATCCGGCCTACCTCATCGCTCAAAGGTAGCCAAGGCGCGTCGCTCGGTACCCGTTCGGATTTTCTCCCGGAAAATCCGAACTGGGGCAGTTTTTCCTCCCCAGGCCGGATAATCCGGGTGTCACATGGGCCGGATAATCCGCCCCCCAGTTTTCAAGCAAAAGGAGCCAAGGCATGTCGCTCGGTATCCGGTCGGATTTTCTCCTGGAAAATCTGAACTGGGGCGGTTTTTTTCCCCAGCCGGATAATCCGGCCTTCGCATAGGACCGGATAATCCGGTCCCCAGAAGTTGATCAAGGGCAAGCTTGGCGCAACGCTCTGAGAGGGGGCAGATTATCTGCCGAATATCCCGAGTCTGAGGCGGTGTTTCCCCAGACCGGATAATCCGGCCCTCCCTTGGGCCCGATAATCCGGCCCCCAAAGGTTGCAACGGCTGGTTTCTGAAGGGGGGGTATAAATACCCCTTCTTCCCCAACGTTCAGAACTCTTGATTCATTCGAAATTGACCAGACATTGTGCAAGATCTCTCATTCTCGATCTCCCACTTCAACCACCCGACGGTCCTGATCTTTGGTGGAATTGAATGAGGAGAAGTTCATCATCATCATCAAGAATCAAGCGCTTCAACTCCTCTCCATTCACTTGGAGAAATCCCTGATCTAGTATTCTTTTTAATACCTAGATCTTGTTTATTGTATTTGATAAGTTTGTTCTTGTGGTAGCTTGTTGTCATTTCGGGAGCCTCCAAGTTTTGTGGAGTTGTTGCCCCGCTAGTTGTGTAAAGGCGTCGGTGCCCGCCTCGAAGGGTACCTATAGTGGAAGGTGGATCAGGCCTGTTGTGGCGAGATCCATCGGAGAATAGGGTGAGGCCTTTTGTGGCGTGGTGGTCCTAGTACCGCCCACCCCTCAAACACAGACGTACTTCCCTTAACAAGGAAGGAACTGCGGTCAAACATATCCTGTGTCTCCGCGTGCTTCACTTCGGTTTACTCGTTCCTCTTCCACTCCCTCTTTACTTGCTAGTAGATAGGTTTGCATATAGGGAAATTACACCTAATAGTTTATCTAGAGAATTTACCCTTTGTGCTAAGCCTAAAAGTGAAAAAGAATTAAAAATTGGTGTAGCACCTATTCACCCCCCCCCTCTAGGTGCCCATACGATCCATTTCAGCTAGTCAACTCTGCCATCCAGATGGAAGGGAAGATCAACGAAGCCAATGACAACCGTAAGCGCAGGATGATAAATTAGACTAGATCCAATAGTCACCAGCAGTATCGCCCCAACCCGTTTACAGGATATGCCCCGCGGAACAATAGACATCCAATGTCTCGTCCAAGCTACCCCAACTGTAGCGGAGGAAACGTGAAATCCGGCGGAAACCATAACAACAACCCCGGCAACTCCAATAACTTCAACCGTGCATCGCCCAAGTCCAACAACAACAACAACAACAACAACAACAACAACAACAACAATACTGCCCCAAGGACTGGAAGCAATGCTATGCATGTTGCAGCCAAAGACAAGTCCTAAATTACTTGCTTTGAATGTGGAGTGAAGGGTCACTACTCCAACGAGTGTCCCAAGAAGCTTGTAGCCACCACCAATGTGAATGCACCAGCTCAGCAGCAACGTCGTGTTCAACCCGGAAGAATATTTTCCCTAAGGAATTCACTCAACCGCAACGGCCGTCTGTTCCACATGAATGCTGAAGAATCCCAAGAAGCGCTAGATGTCGTACTAGGTATGTTTTCTGTTAACTCAGTATTAGCAAGAGTGTTGTTTGATTCTGGAGCATCGCACTCGTTTGTTACAGAAGAATTTGCATGCACTAGTAAGATTCACCCAACCAATTTGAAGCATGTCATGATAGTTCAAATACCTGGTTCAACCACCAAAGCTAGAAAAATTTGCAAGGCTTTACCTATCAGAATCCATGAGATAGATTTTTATGCTGGTTTGGAAGTAGTACTAGGAATGGATTGGATGTCCAAACATAAAGGATTGATTGACTATGCCAAGAAAGCCATTACCATGACCAGTAGCTCTGGACTAACAGTAGAGCATATATCTGAAACCTTACCCGTCAGTTCAAGTACAACAAGAGTCTAGCCCTACCCACCATAGACCAAGTCAGGGTAGTCTGTGAATACCCTAATGTATTCCTAGATAAATTTCCCGGTATGCCCCCAGTTCGGGATATCGAGTTCATTATTGAACTAATCCCTAGGACCGAACCCATAGCTCAGAGACCCTATAGCATGAACCCATCAGAGTTAGTGGAGCTTAAGAAGCAGCTTGATGCTATGCTGGCGAAAGGTTTGATTCAACCAAGCGCATTGCCATGGAGATCGCCTGTTTTGTTTGTCTACAAGAAGGATGGAAGTAACCGTTTGTGCACAGATTACCGGAAGTTGAATGACATCACCATCAAGAACAAGTACCCACTACCCAAGATAGAGGATCTATTTGACCAGTTGACTCGTGCCAGAGTGTGTTCTAAGATTGATCTTAGGACTAGTTATCATCAACTCAAGATTCATGCAACGGATATTCCAAAGACCGCATTTACTACTAGATATGGATTGTATGAGTATACGGTCATGTCTTTTGGATTAACCAATGCCCCCGCTGATTTCATGAATCTCATGAATAAGATTTTTATGAACTTCTTGGATAAGTTTGTCGTTGTTTTTATCGACGATATTCTTATCTATTCCAAGTCAGAAGAAGACCATGAGCAACATCTGAGAATCATCATTGAAACCCTTACGGAGCATCAGTTGTATGCCAAGTTCAGCAAATGTGAGTTTTGGGTGCAAGAAGTAGGATTCCTCGGACATATTGTGTCAGTAGGAGGAGTCGTTGTTGATCCTGCCAAGCTCAGAGATGTTGAAGCATGGAAAGCCCCAACCACTCAAACCCAAGTCCGTGCATTTCTCGTATTAGCGGGATATTACTGCAAGTTCATGGAAGGATTTTCGAGCATCGCAAGACCAATGACCCAACTATTGAAGAAAGACAAGAAGTTTGAATGGACCGACAAATGTGAAGCAAGTTTCCAAGAGCTCAAGAAGAGATTGATTTCAGCCCCAATATTGATTATGCAAGATATCAAGAAGCCGTTTGATGTGTATTGTGATGCATCTAAGATTGGTCTCGGATGTGTGTTAATGCAATAACGCAAAGTCATCGCATATCTGTCTCGACAACTGAAGCAACATGAGCAATACTATCCTACCCATGATCTTGAACTAGCAGCTATAGTTTTAGCGTTGAAGACATGGCGTCATTACCTTATGGGTAACCACTGTGAGATATATTCGGATCACAAGAGCCTGAAGTATATTTTCACTCAAAAGGAGCTTAATATGAGGCAAAGGAGATGGATAGAGTTAATCATGGAGTATGACCTTGACATTCACTATCACCTCGGCAAAGCCAATGTGGTAGCAAATGCTCTTAGCAGATTGCCATGTAGATTAAACACTATGATCAAAGAGAACCAGCCAAGTTTGCATGAAGAGTTGGAGCAGTTTAGAACGGAGCTAGCTAGCAAAGGATTTTTAGCTAGCATTCAACTTCAACCCACTTTGATCAGTCAGATCAAGGAAGCCCAGAAGGGAAATGCAAGTATCGACGGAATCAAACGTCATATTAGTACAGGAAAGGTACCTGGATTTACCGAAGACCAAGAAGGAGTTTTGTGGTACAAAGGAAGTATATGGGTGCCAGCAGATTCGGAGTTAAAACAAGTTATCATGCAAGAAGCTCATGATACTCTTTATTCTATCCACCCCCGGGGAACGAAGATGTATCAAGATTTGAAGAAGCAATTTTGGTGTCACAAGATGAAGAGAGAAATCGGAAGCTACATCGCCAAGTGTGATATATATCAAAGAGTAAAGGTAGAACATCAGAGACCCGCAGGACTATTGCAACCATTGCAGATTCCGAAATGGAAATGGGTTTCTGTCGGAATGGGCTTTATCACCAGTTTGCCTACTTCTAGTAGGGGAAATGACTCAATCTGGGTCATCGTTGATCGACTATCCAAGGTGGCCCATTTTATACATGTCAAGACCAACTACCAGAGTTCGAAGCTAGCAGAATTGTACATTGCTAGAATCGTCAATTTGCATGGAACCCCCAAGACCATAGTGTCGGATCGAGGAACCCAATTTACCTCAAGATTTTGGCAGAAAGTCCAAGAAGGATTGGGAAGCAAGTTGAATTTCAGCATAGCTTATCACCCACAGACCGATGGACAAACTGAAAGAGTCAACCAGGTCTTAGAAGATATGTTGAGAGCTTGTGTGCCTGAGTATGGATCAAAATGGGAAGATTGTCTGCCTTTCCCAGAGTTCTCATACAACAACAGTTATCAAGCCAGTTTGCAATTGGCCCCCTTTGAGTTCTTATATGGAAGAAAGTGTCGTACCCCTTTGAATTGGTCGCAAGTAGGAGAGAGTCAGATTTTCAGACCCGATATCCTACGAGAAGCCAAAGAGAAGGTTCACAAAGTCCGTGAGCACCTCAAAACTGCCCAATCCAGGAAGAAGAGTTATTTTGACAAGAGACGTAGAGACCTGACCTTCAATGTTGGAGATTTTGTGTATCTCAAGGTTTCGCCATCGAAAGGAACGCAACGTTTCAGTCTGAAAGGAAAGTTAGCCCCCAGATATATTGGACCCTTCAAGATTTTGAATCACCAAGGAGAAGTATCTTATCAACTGGAACTGCCAGAGAAGATGTCAGCCATCCACGATGTGTTCCACATCTCGTTACTTCACAAGTGCTTGGATGTTCTGGAGAAGACCGAAGTGTTCAAGAACATTGATCACTGAGCCATTGATATCAACAAGGATCTAACGTATCGCAAAGTGCCCATCCGTATCTTGGAAGAAGCCTTCAAAACCACCAGGACCCTTCAGAGCGAATGGAGCAACCATACCGAAGAAGAAGCTACTTCAGAGCGAGAAGATTATATTAGGACTGAGTTTCCAAATCTCTTTAGTTCCTAGTTTTTCTTAAATCTCGGGATGAGATTTTGTTTAAGGGGGAAGGTTTGTAACATCCCAAATCTTTAATCAAGGTTATCAAGGTCCAAATCACCCAATTTAGGGTTAACAAAAACTTTTTATCATTAGCATAATGATGAATGCATGTGTGTGTGTGCATTAATATAGAATTGTTTGGAAATGCCATGTTTTATTGTTCTAAGGGTTGTAAAATGATTCAAGGGTGAATTCCACATCATCTAGATCATTCAAAAACAAAATCCAAATAAAAAGAAATCAAAGAAGATTAAATAATGCAAATGGTCATTTTGATCATTTTAATCCACTAGGTCACTTTAGGTGTTCCTAGAGGTCAATTTCAAACAGAAACATTCTCAACTCTTTTCACCCCTTGCTAGTAAAAGTAAAGATCTACCAAGGCCCACTTTGAAATTGTACAAAAACATTTAACCACTAATTTTAAATGACATTTGAAAATTGAATCCATTACATATGCATAGATCCCACTTTTTCAAAAACCACTCAAATGAACTCCACTTGACAATCCCAAGCAACCACAGACTACCAAGCATAAGATCAAAGCACCCACCAAAAATCTTCTTAAAATTCAAATAAAATTCTCTTGCGGCCATTGTGTCGAACACTTAGTGAGCACTGAATTAACTGCCTAACTATTACTGTTCTAGAGCAGTGATCAAGTGCCACTAAGGCCTCAATCCACTCCCCTAGACTCCCCTAATTCCAACCATGCCATCAAAGAGCTACCTCTTAGCCTCTTGCAGCAGTGCCGAGCCACCCCGAGGCCATAATCGCCGGTCGAGCATGGACAGCTCCAAGCCGACCGCCCCGCCCTCTTCCGCCATCCCTAGGAGGTAGGCGTGATCACACCGCCGCCCCCTATCCCTTCCCCAAGCATTGCCAGGCACTAGACCACCCCCTGAGCGTCGCGCTCTCCACCTCTGCACCATGCATGGACCGCGCTAGTGCACCGCCCGTGACAGCCTTGCACAGGCCCCGCCTTGCCCTCAACTCGCACGCGCGCACTCGCCTTAACACCAGCACGCCCCCAGACATCCCCACTCGCCGCCGTTTGACCCGCAGCCACCGCACGCCACGTCGAACGCCGCCTCTGCCGTGCAGAGCACAAGCGACGCCCGGCAAATTGCCACCGCCCCTAGCCACGCCATTACGCCGTAGCGGACCGCCAGGAGGCCGCACATCGATTGCCGCTCGCAGCCACGCTTGTAGCAGCCCGTAGCCATGTCGCCACTTTCTCCTGGCCACGCCGCTCTGTCCCGTCGTCGAGCCTATAAAAGGATGCCACCCCCAGCCTCATTATGCACACCACTCACCTCCCCTCTCGCCACTGAGCCTTCCCCACCTCTCGCCGGAGCCACTCGAGCCCTCATTCGCGGAATTTTGCTGGAGTCGCCGCAGTAGAGGAGAAAGGGAGCCGTTGATTGCAACTACCCCAAGAGCCACCACGACCACGCCTAGGACCGCTGTTGTCCACCAGTTCGATCGCCCCCATCGCCACGTTAGCTGGAGCCCTGGTAAGCCCCCAATCGACCCCCACTGAGCCACTAGGGTTCGTTCTCGCCGGCGACCTATTCGTCGTCGACAATGAACCACAATAGTTGATCCATGTTCTAATCGCACGGTTGATATCGCCCCGTACCGCTTCACATTTAGTTGTGCTGCTATCATGCGGGACCCCCCTGTCAGATGCCCTCTGGGCCGCGGAGCGCCACTAGGCCAACCCGTTTAGTTTCCCGTGCTAGCCCACAGATTCAAATAGATGTTTTCCTATTTAGACTTAAACTATATTCTGTCCACTTGTTTGAAAATCAATTCAGAGAGATCCCCTTACACAAAATGCATGATTCAAATTTAGTTAGAAAAATAATTAAAATATCCATCCAAGCCCGTTGGATCTAAGTCAATTAGAATTAGGGATAATCTATAGTAAAAATAACAAGACAAAGATTTTTCTGCATTCAAACATTTTTCAAAAATCAACCATAATAGCTTTTGAGTTGATTACAACTCTCAAATATCAAATTTGAGCGTACCTATCTGAAGAAGTAAAAATATCAAGGTTTGTGTGCAGTGACTTTGGACTAGTACCAAAGAATGATATTAGGGAATTTCTAGTCACTTTTAATTGAATAAATAATAAACTTAAACCTTATAAAATATGCCCAACACTTTAAATCACATTCCCATGTATTAGAATATGTGGTGCTGACATGTGTCCACATGATCTCATATTTTAAGTGGAGAATATTAAATCTTAAATATTTTTCAATGAGTAGAAATTACATTTCTCAAATAAAATAAATGAAACTAGTTCATTAAATCTTGTGATGATTGTGATGATACTAGATCATCAAGTGTGTGCCTTAATGTGTTAATTAGACTAGTTAAGTATTGTTTGGTGATTGTACCCCGTATGTATTTATAGACAATAGTACCGACCAAGTCTACGAGGAGGAGGAGTTCTACCCCGAAGAAGACGAGGAGAATTTCAAGCACTGCACCAATCAAGGCAAGCTATTATTGGCAAGATAATACTTGCAAGACATCATTAACAATGCAAGCTAACACTTGAAAGCTTGATAACCTAAAAAATGCCTTAAGCATGCTTTGGTTATACCATTTTGATTTATGCCCATACCAAGTTTTACTTGCAAGCTTTCCTTTCGCTTACTTTACCAAAGTTCTTTATTTTTCTTATAGGTAGCATAAAGAGTATAAAACTTGGCCTATCTAGTTAGATTTAGATGTCATTCTACAGCATGATATTGATATTAGCATCCCCCATTAGTGAACACTCTTAACCTTAGTTTCTAGTGCTAAGCATAAAACTTGATCACTTTAAATGGGAATACATGGTGAAAATGCTTATGAAAACCTTGGAATGATGAGTCATTCTATTGAGATGTTTTGACATGCGTTGAGAAACACAAATGGTTTATGATGATGAAAATGTTGAGGCATGAGCCTTAGCCCGTTTATAAAAACTGATGGTTGGGTTTAGATGCGATACCATTCCAATTTTACCGTACAACCACAATACCTAAATTGGGTAAGGGTTAGCCGGAAGTTTATATGCATTAGTATGGGTTCCCATGTGGGAGAGATTTGAGCTGAGGCTACCTCTCAATGTTGTCCACCTATGAAGTGCCCTGGATGGCAGATGGCCATGGCTGGGAGGCCAAGCTCATAGGAGAGGTGCTTGTACTAGCGTGTGTATTGAAAGGTTATGATTGATTATCCGCATACTAAGTATGATGATTCAGAGTTATCCCTGACGGATGTATTGAATTTTGTGGTGAAAGTGTACCACCTCTGCAGAGTGTCAAACTATTCGAATAGCCGCATCCACGGTCATGGACAGTTGGAGTGGCCATACTATTCATGTTGTGTTCGCAACATAGAAAACAAAAAAAATTCCTACGATGGGAACTATACGCCAAGATCTATCTACTAGATACAAGCAACGGGTGGATATATATCCACAGAGAACGTACCCTCGAAGACAACAAAGATTTGTTAATGAGATGTAACTCGTGGATGATGTAGTCGTACACTTGCCGATCTCAAGATCGTGATGAAGTCCTTCAGGTCCAGCAGTTCTAGCACCATCAGGTCCAGCACCATCATGTCCAGCACCACCAAGTCTAGCACTGCAAAGTAGCGGTGCATCCGTGATCGCACACACGTCCGGTACCCCGACAACCTCCGTCCCTCGCTCCAGCAAAGCAGCGGAAGCAGCAACTCCTTCCCAGATAAAGCCACTGGGAACATGTATCTCGCTAATCTGAGACCATAGGGAATAACTAGAGGGGGAGAGAGATCCTTCACGAGGAGGTGTGTGTTGTGAGGAGGAGAGGGGCCTTTTATAGGGAAGAGGGGGCAGCCAAGGGCCATGGCATGGCATCCATGGTGGTGCCCCCACCTCTTCCACATTCATGTGGGTGGAGCTCCCACTCCCATAAAAAGCCTCCACTCAAAATTCCACTCACACATGCATTAATTTCCACCAAATTTAATGCAAGATCTCATTAAATAAAACTATTTTATTTATTTTATTCAGAATTTTTGTTAATTACGTTAATTAACAAATATTGACATAAAACCCCCTGCAACATTTCAATATCACATGCAGAACCAGTTTCAGCAATTTCACTCGAAACAATTCGGGTTCCATCGAAATGATTCCAGCGCTTTCTTAAATCTTTATCTGAAACATATTTGCTCCAAATGGTGTTGGTATCCCTTAAGTGTGTCACCCTATGATTCGCGAATGTTGCAGACATGATCGAGACCCCTCTCCGATCAAGAATCAACAATGGGACCTGAAGATCCTTACTGACTCCCACATATTCAACGATGACTCTTGTGATCGTGTGAACCTTTAACATCGTAACTAAATCCCTTTGTCTCGCTATATATTACATGTCCGAGATTCGATCATTGGCAACCAAATACCTAGTTTGATCACGTTACCGACATGCACTCTTTTCTCGTTCCCGTGATATAGCATTCTAGTGATCACATCACTTGCTTGCAAGCTATCTTAATGTGATATCACCGAGAGGGCCCTAAGTATATCTATCCGTCGTCGGGATTGACAAATTCCACTCTTGATCCATGAGCCTCAACATAACACCTTCGGAGTATTTGAACCCACCTTTATAGTCACCCTTTTACGGTGTCACGTTTGATGTTATCAAGTTACTCTTCCGATGTTAGCAATTAACATGATCTCATGGTTTAAGGACTAAGATTACTTTATATGATGTTATACCAATATAAACATAATGACTTTGATTGTAATGCTATACTTCGAATGAATGTTCATCACATCATTCCACCAATGTTGTGACCTCGTTATTAACAACATCCAATGTCCATGATCAGGAAACCTTGATCATCTTGTTAATCAACGAGCTAGTTTATATGAGAGGCATTACTAGGAACTTTGTATTTTGTTTACTAAACACACATGTATTAAAATTTCCAATTAATACAATTATAGCATGCAAAATAAACATTTATCATAAACATGGAATAAGATAATAACCACTTTATTATTGCCTCTCGGGCATATTCCCTTCAGTCTCCCACTTGCACTAGAGTCAATAATCTAGTTTGTAAACTTGTATATACAACACCTAGGTGTTGAATATACGCGTTTGCTAGTGGTTAACATAATCTCCGGATCTGGCACTTTTAGGCCCGTGTGTATTTGCATGTCTTTGCGTCTCTACGCATCACTCATTCTCAAATGAGATGGCATTGTATAAATTTGGTCCTTTGGTGAGACCTTTAGTTCGTTCGGGTTAAAATATGTTGATATTGTTGTCATACAATATATCTTCATAGTGTTAGCCCACTTTGAACCACACCTAGTTTCATAACAAACTACTTAACAGAAATGTCCTCCTTTGCTGCTACTATAGCAGTCATATCCTTAGCCTTTTGTTGTAGTATCCGTCACAATGTCTCAACTTTGGAACTCATCCAAATCCATCATGGAACATCCTTTCCATTACATTGTGCCACCCATAGTCTAAATTGAGATAAATTTAATTTGTATCTTGTGACAAAACTAGTATCAATGTAACACTTTACAATGAACTACCTTTAACTATTTGTCACTTATACATGATATATTCTTAGTTCTTCCAAAGATCATAAGAATATCTTTACTATCGTCCAATGATCATCTTATGAATCATGCTGGTATGTGCTCATAACATTTAGAGCATAGGACATATTTGGATATATACATATCACGGTATAATCGATCAAAATATTCATGTGATTTTACTCACCAAGTGTTGAAACACTTGAATCTTGATACAATCCTTTCCATGCAGCAAAAACATTTCTTGTTGTTTCCATATTGAACTCTTTCAATATCTCATATATGTACGTCTAGCATAACCATATTAGCGCCTCAATCTATCCATATAGACATTGATGCCAAATATTCTGGTTTTGCCCAAGTCTTTCATTGAAATCCTATTTTAATGAAATTCTTAACTTGTGGCAATAAAAGATACATCATTTCCAATCAACGATATGTACTCTGCATAATGTATTGGAAATTTGTCTCAACGCTCCCACTTAATTTCTTGAACATGCAAGCATCTTCATCATCTCCGATGAAATTAAACTCCTTTAACATTTTCATTATGGTGAAGATTCCAACTCCGCTATGCTCGCTTCAACTATTGAAGTTTGCATGCCCTTTTAGCACCCTTTGAATTAACAAAACCCTTCGGACCGTGTCATGTACACGTCCTAGGTAACCATTCTATTAGAAGAACCTTGTTTTGTTTATTCAACTACCATATACCAAATTATATGTAGTGGTTGCTACATTAATCCATCAAGACTAAATATCGCTATGAAAGATCAAATCTTGTCATAGTCAACTCCTTGAACATTGCCATAAACTTCTTTCCGACATGTCGACTATTTCATAGATGTTAAACATCCATGTCTATTTCTTTATAGATCCAAACACAACAGATAGGTTTCATGCCTTTTTGGAGGGTATTCCAAGTTCAGAAACTTGATTTCTCGTGTATGGATACTATCACGGATTCTATGACTTTTAGTCATTTTATGGAGTTAGGGCCCATCATCACTTCTTTGCATGCCGTAGGTTTATCATTGTCAAAACAATAACGACTTCTGTTTCAAATCTTACTGTTTAATTCTTACCGACCCACATGGTTCAATAGGAACTCTAATCTCTAAGATCACACCCTTTGTAATCACGGGAGCCATGAGCATTGTGGCCGCCACCAGGACACTTTCCGGTGCTACCCTACTTAGCACATATAGCTAAGGTTCAACAACCATATCAAAGTTCTACTGTCCTCCCACTTAACTTTTCACGAAAAATTCCTTCTCAGGAAACTTGACGTTCCAAGCAACAAACTCTTTTGTCCTCGGTGTTATGGAGGAATTCCCAACAAATTCTTTGGGATAACCTACAAAGACATGCTTATTCGACTTTGGTTGTAAAAATTTTACTTATGCATAGCATACCAAAATTTAAGAAAAGACAATTCGGGTTTTATCCCAAACCATAACTCATATGGTGTCATTTCAACGGATCACGATGGTGCTCTTTTCAGTGTAAAAGCGGTAGTCTCTAAAGCTTTAGTCCTTAAAACATAATGGCAGTTTTATAAATGACACCTTTGATCTTACCATGCCAAATAAGGTTTGATTTGATCTCTCGAACATACCATACTCCTGTGGTGTATTGGGAAATGCAAATTCATGGAATAATTCCTGAAATCTTAGGTGTTTTGCTAAACCTGTAACTCAAATATCTTCCTTTATGATCAAATCATAAACTCTTTTATTTTTCTTGTTACAATGATTTTTCACTTCATCTTGAAAGCTTTGAACAATTTTCAAATGTTTCATACTTCTTCCTTATTAAGTAAATATATAGATATATTCACTTAAATTTGTAGAGAAAGCATATGAAGCAAAAAAGATCCATCGCATATGGCTACACATAATGGACTATATACATCAACATGCATAATATCCAATAAGTTAGTCATCCATTCCTCTTTGGCCTATGAACGGAGTTTCAATTATCTCGAGGAAAGTTTCACAAGCGTCAATTGATCAAAATCAAAAGACTCCAAAAATCCATCAACATGGAGTTTCTTCATGTTTACATTCCAATATAATTAAAACAGTGACGTCACTTGATAAGTGATCTTCCAATCATTTGTCTTACGACATTTTAGCAATAATGTTTATGGATGTGATTTCTCCAACTAGACTTGTAAAAGTTCATCCATCCTTTATGGAATACGGTAATTATTTGAACTACTATTGTTCTCGTAACACCAAAACAAAATAACAATTATTAAAAGAAATCTTGAAGGCTAGGTTTGACGACAACGAAAACACAATAACACTTTATTTGTTTTCAATGAACATCATAACTTATTCTCTTGCCAGTTACTTAGGCCATTGCAGTTCATGAATTGTGTTGTTCTGTATCACATTTCACACCAACCAATTCGGTATCCAATACCTCAGAATCACATTGTTTAACAAGCAAGGAATATAGCCATAACATTTATATATTCTATATACCTAAGTTGGACATCTCCAACCTTTTCTTTTCGGCCAAATATTTTATAGATTCTCTTTCAACAATTCCTTTTCTTTTAAAAGAATCTATCAACGCCAATAGTGGTGTCATTCACATGACACATAGTACAAAGTGTATATAGTCAAATACTAATACCTTTGGACTCGCACTTTGAAGTGGATCCCATCATCAAATGTTTGGTGTTCTTTCAAAAATCCATTCTTTAGTAATCTATTAGTGTAGTAAACATTTTATTTACATCTTCTATTCATCCTTATCATGACAACTTTCATGATCAAGCTACTATAGCCTATAAGGAAGAATTGCGAGTATAATGTTAGTTCCCAAAACCTTTTTGGGAGATCCGGATGTCTAGCATCTCCATCCTTCACAAATTCTCATACAATATGAGAAGATATATTTTGCTAAATTATACTCTATCATAATGCAACCAAAAACATTGTTTCAGATATCACAATATCTTCCACACATGATGATTTCTAAAACACTTTTCAGCTCCTAGATAATCTTGATATAAAAACAACTTTTGAATATCAATAATCATGGAGGCAAACATGATACTTTAGATACTAACATTGGAATTCTTACTCTTGATTTAATACTACTTATTAAACTTCATGAAGTAAATAGAATTTGCTGAAAGTTTGTAATAGGACTTCTAAACTTTAAATTGACATTCAAAACAATACGATACCAGTTTGTAAAGTAAATATCTAGAATTCTATAGTTCTATTATCTCAATTAAAACTAAGCATAAGGTAGTGAACAGATGCCAATGACTACAGCAAATTATGCAAACTCACTTCAATTTAGTTTATGACAAATTGAGTTCGACTAATCCAAATTAGAAATAAACTCCCACTAAAAACGACATCCCTCGTGCCTTTTTGGTGATTACATGAACCAAATCCACTACATCAAGTCCGATCATCACGTGACTCGGTGTAGCTTCAAAGGCGAGCACCAATATGGGCATCACATCAACTATACGACTCATGCTTAACCTTTTGGTCTGTGTTCCGAGGCCATGTCTACACATGCTAGGCTCGCCAAGTAAGAACCTTAGTATTCGCGTGCGTAAAACTATCTTACACCCGTTGTAAGAAAGCGTAGAGTCGAGTACACCCGATCATCACGTGATGTCTCGAAACACGATCCATAGAATGGTGCATACTTAAGGAAGAACACATTTTATCTTGATATTTAAATGAGGGATCATCTTACAATGCTACTAAAAAAATGCCAAACTAGCAATATAAGATGCAAACATCTAATGTGTAAGGTGGGATGATATGGTCCATGCATTTGATCTCTACCATATGCATCGTGGTATGATCTCTATCATTCCTTTGTGTGTAAGGCCAAGGTCTATGGAACTTACACGTTTAAGTGTGTTGTAAGAGTATCTATCATACATCTACTTACAACATTACCATATCATGACACTAGCCCTGCAATGATCTAAACTAGACGCCTCTAATTTATCCATTGCAAGTTTTACGTGGCTTCGGGCTTTCGGAGACAGAACCGGTCTTACCTACGAACATGGAACCACAACGGGGATAACCGAGTTATTAGCAACTCGTTGTAAATCAGATATTGACTATAGTAGGAGAGACAGACACCTGCCAGCCACTTATGCAAACCTAGTTGCATGTCAGTCGTGGAACCGGTCTCATGTGTGATGACATGTAAGGTTGGTCCGGGCCGCTTCATCCCACTATGCCACCAATATCCAAAATACATGAGAGAAGCAATAACATGATTATCATTGCCAACATCTAAACATATGTGTACTACCCGTGCAAAGCACCTACGCTTAGATCAGGCTGTGATACCACAGTTGGGTTCGCAGCATAGAAAACAAAAAAATTCCTACAATGGGAATTATACGCCAAGATCTATCTACTAGATACAAGCAACGGGTGGATATATATCCATAGAGACTTACCCTCAAAGACAACAAAGCTTTGTTAACGAGATGGAACTCGTGGATGATGTAGTCGTACACTTGCCGATCTTAAGATCGTGATGAAGTCCTTCAGGTCTAGCAGTTCTAGCACCATCAGGTCCAGCACCATCAGGTCCAGCACCATCAACTCCAGCACCACCAAGTCCAGCACCGCAAAGCAGCGATGCATCCGTGATCGCACACACGTCCGGTACCCCGACAACCTCCGTCCCTCACTCCAGCAAAGCAGCGGAAGTAGCAACTCCTTTCCAGATAAAGCCACTGGGAACATGTATCTCGCTAATCCGAGACCATGGGGAATAACTAGAGGGGCAGAGAGATCCTTCACGAGGAGGTGTGTGTTGTGAGGAGGAGAGGGGGGGCCTTTTATAGGAAAGAGGGGGCAGCCAAGGGCCATGGCGTGGCAGCCATGGTGGTGCCCCCACCTCTTCCACATTCATGTAGGTTGAGCTCCCACTCCCATAAAAAGCCTCCACTCAAAATTCCACTCACACATGCATTAATTTCCACCAAATTTAATGCAAGCTCTCATTAAATAAAACTATTTTATTTATTTTATTCAAAAATTTGTTAATTACATTAATTAACAAACATTCACATTAAACCCCCTATAACATTTCAATATCACATGCAGAACCAGTTTCAGCAATTTCACCCGACACAATTCCGGTTTCCATCAAAATGCTTCTAGCACTTTCTTAAATCTTTATCTAAAACATATTTGCTCCAAATGGTGTCGGTATCCCTTAAGTGTGTCACCCTACGGTTCGCGAATAATGCAGACATGATCGAGACCCCTCTCCGATCAATAATTAGTAGCGGGACCTAGAGATCCGTATAGACTCCCACATATTCAATGATGACTCTTGTGATCGTCTGAACCTTTAACATCGTAAATAAATCCCTTTGTCTCGTGATATATTACATGTCCGAGATTCGATCATTGGCATCCAAATACCTAGTTTGATCTCGTTACCGACATGCACTCTTTTCTCGTTCCCGTGATATAACATTCTAGTGATCACATCACTTGCTTGCAAGCTATCTTAATGTGATATCACCGAGAGGGCCCTGAGTATATCTATCCGTCATCGGGATTGAAAAATTCCACTCTTGATCCATGAGCCTCAACATAACACCTTCAGAGTATCTGAACCCACCTTTATATTCACCCTTTTACGGTGTGACGTTTGATGTTATCAAGTTACTCTTCCAATGTTAGCAATTAACATGATCTCATGCTCTAAGGACTAAGATTATTTCGTATGATGTTATTGCAATATAAACGTAATGACTTTGATCATAATATTATACTTCAGATGAATGTTCATCACATCATTCCACCAATGTTGTGACCTTGTTACTAACAACATCCAATGTCCATGATCAGGAAACCTTGATCATCTTGTTAATCAGGGAGCTAGTTTATATGAGAGGCATTACTAGGAACTTTGTATTTTGTTTATTAAACACACATGTATTAACGTTTCCAATTAATACAATTATATCATGCAAAATAAACATTTATCATAAACATGGAATAAGATAATAACCACTTTATTATTGCCTCTCGGGCATATTCCCTTCAGTTCCGTCGTCAGATGTTTTCAAAATGACTTATGAAGTGAATGATGACTTGGACTTGATCACAAGAGGGTTGTGACTATCAAAACTAAGTTCCCACTTAGGTTATTTAGAACATTAATATATCTTTCTTTACTTCTGAACTCAGGTTAGGTTTCAAACTTAACCTTGCAAATAAACTTAGAGCTTAGCATTCCTATTAGAACTACCTTACTTGTTAGTGATAGTTTGCAGGTACTTAAAGAGTACTCATGGCTTTGTCCCTGGCTATTCCCGTGGCCATACTATGAATAGGACTATCAGGAGGAAGGACAACAGGACGGCTACAACAACTAGGATCATCTCCCATCGTCAGCATTGCATGTGACACTGAACATGGAGCCCACCGCTACGCTTATTATTCTGTTGCTTGTTTGTACTAAGACTGGATCATGAGATCCTTTATTTGTGTAAGACCTTATTATGGTTTGTAATGGATGATGTACTGTGATATCCAATCTGTTATGTTTCACAAAAATGGTAATCCTGGGATTGCGATGTATGGCATAACAGGCATCTGAGATTAAAAATTCGGGTGTTGACAGGGCCTCCCCTAAAGGCTGGTCATAGTGGAGAGTAACATAAACTATAACATGCATAAGTTATTAGTCTATGTTTATAGAGCAGTAGTTCATTTATTAGGTAATAGACTCATTTCACCTTGGTATGTGTGATTAACTCACTTCCACATAAGTCATTTTACTGAGTTGGACCCTTAGTTACTCATGAAGTTATTTGCACTATGACTAGCCTAAAAAGATTCTTCCCCTAAATTTTACTTATGTCCAGCAGCAATCCTATATTATCTCCCCTATATCATAACCACAATTTTGATAGGGAAGAGCAAAAATATCATCCAATAACTCACTCATCGATGTAGGGGCCACATATAGGGGAGGCAGAATAGTTGATAGTATTAGTAGACACTGGATCCCTACACATCTGACAAAGTTGAAAGTATGACCAAATTTAAAGATCACTCATTGATGATTTAATTATTTTGATTTATCACACATACTCTCCCTCCATCCTAATTTTTTTGAAAATGCCCTCCAACCTATTTAAAAAGGGTGTCACATATTTGACTAAATTTGAATGTATATGTACACTAAACAGTGACTACTATACAATAAGTATATCATTACAAAAGCTCCATACATTGCATTCGATTGCTCAGGGTGCAATATAATTATACGAAGATGGATGAGAAAAAATGACCCATGCACCCAAAAGAAAAAAAGAGGGCCATGTGAAGTCTTCTCCCTTCCTAGTTCCTACTCCAATGCAAAATCTTTCCCTGTCTCAGATTCAGCGATTTCAACATTGTGGCTGCCGGACGGAGGCACGACCTCCATGACCAACATGAGATGGCTTCTCTTTTCCTACTTAGCGGGGCATGACCTAGACGATCTCTGCAATGGTAGCTCCTGGCTATGGAGCTCCGTGACTTCCTTCTTCAAATTTTCACACTCGGAGTGAAGCGTTCAGCAGTCACGCTCGTAAGATCGTGCGAGCTTCATTTGAAAAGCCAAATCAGCTCAGAGACGATCACACTCAAGATTGAGCTCGAAGTTTTTCTTTAGACTGTTGATGTTATGGCTATTGATTTCATATACTTTGGCCGACATTCTCACCCTAACTTCCTACATGGAAAATGCATCATCAATAAGAGAGCATGGAGTGCATGCAGAGAAGAACATAAAATGACAATACATGTATAGTGACTACAGTACATCTCTTCTTCGACTGAGAGTGGGCATGATGGCATCGTACGCGTGATGTCTACGCACTTCTATTCTTGTAGACAGTTGTTGGGCCTCCAAGTGCAGAGGTTTGTAGAACAGCAGCAAGTTTTCCCTTAAGTGGATCACCCAAGGTTTATCGAACTCAGGGAGGAAGTGGTCAAAGGTATCCCCTCTCAAGCAACCCTGCAATCAAGATACAAGAAGTCTCTTGTGTCCCCAACACACCCAATACACTTGTCAGGTGTATAGGTGCACTAGTTCAGCGAAGAGATAGTGAAATACAAGTGGTATGGATAATTATAAGTGGTAATGGTGATAGAAGATAGCTTGATGGCGTGGAAGAGACTAAAGGCAAACTGAAATAAAGATGGGAGCAAGCAAACATGTAACAGATCTAGTAGCAAACGGTGTATCAATGCTTAGAAACAAGGCCTAGGGATCATACTTTCACTAATGAAGACTCTCATATAAATATATTCTTCTTTATGATACTACTCTTAACTACTCTCCGGTTGAACACTCTAATCGATGGTAGGGCTATAACAGCACACCTCAAAGTAAGCCTTTCCCATCTAGAAAACCCCACACTATCACCTTGAGCACTAGATGAGTCCAACAAACACCACAATTTCATAAAGACATCCAACTCCAAATATAACTCATAACAAGTATTTGTAATCTCTAGCCTAAGTGCCACCATGGTGAGCACGCTGTCACTTTCACACACATGGGGAGAGCAGAGATTCATTAAAGCACTTGAGTAGCAAGGTAGATCTATAGATTACAAGCTCATGATCACAATATGATCATGCATAGAGAGAGAGATGAACACATAACTACGGTAGAACCTTTAGCCTCGAGGAAGAACTACTCCCTCCTTATCATGGGAATCAGCAACGGTGATGGAGATGGCGGTGGAGATCGATGGAGATGGCTCCGGGGGCACTTCCCCGTCCCAGCAGGGTGCCAGAACAGAGACTTACTGTCCCTCGAATCTCCCCTTCGGTGGCGGCAGCGCTGCAGAACTTTTCGTGGCTGGAGGCTTGATTGACGATTTAGGGTTTTCGTATCGGCGGCTTCTTATAGGCGAAAGGGCAAGGTCGGTGGAATGCCAGGGGGCCACACCACCCAGTGGCGCGGCCAGGGCTAGCCCGCACCACCACATGGTGTGGCCAGGCCCTGGCCCTCCTCCGTCTCGTATTCTGGCGCCATGAGTCTTCCGGTAAAATATCAACTTTAGCTTTTGTCTCGTCCAATTCCGAGAATATTGATTTTCTGACTTTCCTGGAACCAAAAACAGCAGAAATAGGCAACTGGCACTGTGGCTCTTGTTAATAGGTTAGTCCAAGAAATCATATGAAAAGTACTCCAAAGTGTGGACAAAACATAAGAAAGTAGATAAAACCAAGCATGGAACATCAAAAATTATAGATACATTTGCAATGTATCAACGCATGAGAGATATCAGTCGTGGTATCGACCCGTGGGGTGCAAAACTTGACGCTCGAGCCGCCTGCCCTAGAAGATGTATAGAGATGATTCAATAGTAGGAGCAGACGGCCCAGAAATCAACGGAAGTACAAACCTACCCGGAATCTTGTTCCCCATGATAGCCGCTCTTTAGATACATGCACGAAGACGAGCCCTCACCCCATGGCTGGTCTCCTTTCTCGGTTCGAGCCTGCAGTTCACCCTGCCGGCAGGATGTCTCCATGACTCTAACCACCACCATCTTGCTATTCTTCCGATGAGAGTGGTTATTTTGTGACATTGCTAGATAAAGAAGTAAAGAAGCAAGGGAGGAGTAGTGGAAGAAAATGGTTTCTGCGAAGGTAGAGCGAGGTATTACTAGTATGAGGAGAGAGGAGAGTGAATAGTGGAAGCAAAATATCAAGTTTTGGGTCTCGTCGTCGGCCTTTGAGCAATCTTATTGGTCCATCCAAGACCTAGTGGGCAGGATCAAGGCTCTGTCGCAGTAGCAAGGAAAACCTAGGTGTACTAGAGTAGACGAGAAAATATCTAGTGATACCATCCTCTATATGATACCATGATACTAGTTCTAAGTAATCAAATTTGCAAGTTTAAAAAAATAGAAAATACAATTTGTATATTCACAAGATGTGTGTTCACAGTCCCTAAAATTTTCGAAACCAAATTCGAAATACACAAACAGAAATGAATAAGAAAAATTGATAGGTGAATAGTGTCATGTGTGGTGTCTTTTTGTGGTATTGTCTTTTTGTGATTCTATTTATATTGATTTGTCATTTTTGTTTCTCTACATGTGTTTCATATTTAGTTATGAAAATTTTAGAGTCTGTCAACACACATTATGTGAACACTCACAATTATTTTTGAACTTTTTAGAAACTAATTTTTTTTGTTTTTTAGGACTGATATCATGGTATCATATAGAGGGTGGTATCACTAGATATATTCTCCGGAGTATACTATGGGTAGGCCATCATACTAGCGATCGAGCTACTAGTTGTAAATATTTACGACCCACCCATTGTTCTGTACTAGTAGTAATAATGTCTTGCCAAAGCAGTGGACAAGATTCTATCCGAGAGACGTGTTTTTCACTTACTTGCTTAGCCAGTACGTGCGATGGAGTAACTCATAAAAAAGTTATTTTATTGTTTCTTCCTAAATGCTGGAGCAAATTTTATTTTCTTAGTCCATCCACTATGTTGGCCACAAGCTATCCATAAGAGGAAATGGATAAGGAGTTTGACATACGTAGTGGAGCTTATCCATAAGCTCAAAAACTTAAATGTGACCCTTGAGGGTAATCCATAAGCATGAAAATATTTTTATTAGGTACAAATAGCAATAGAAACAAATTCCTGTCACAACAATCTGTGAGATGGCAACTGGATCCTAGCTTATGGACAAATTTGTCTAGATACATAGTGGTGCAATCAGTTGGCTTATGTTGTACTAATTGAATATCATCTTAAGGATTGGTTTTTGCCGGCCAGTCTAGTAAATTTCTACTAGTACATTCGGTCTAGTATGTACATTTCTTAGCCACGTCTAGTAACAGCTCACGCTATGCTTCCTCGTAGTAGTAGTAGTAGTAGCAGTAGCAGCAGCAGCAGCAGTAGTAGTAGCAGTAGTAGTAGTAGTAGTAATAGTGACACTGAATATACTTAGGGCTTAACGCATAATCATCACAAACAGTCACCAAGAGATCGAACGACAAACCTAAATATAACTTAGGGCTTCTTTGGATAACAAGATTTAAAAACATAGGAATTTGACTGGATCACAGGTACAAAACAATGGATTGCAAAACAGAGGAAATAGCTTTCTTTGGATCACAAGATTTCAAAACACAGGATAACAGGGTCGCATGTACAAAACAGAGGAAATCTGTAGCCTTAAAGTCATTTCGATGAAACACAGGAAACACGTAGGAAAATTTCCTCAATCTTACGCGAACGAGTGTAAAAAAGTGGATTTTGAAATTCCCATGGGATTGGGGTGTATAAATGCAATCCATATGAATTTTGGAGGTATGATTCCTTTCATCCAAAGGGCTTCCTTGTAAAAAAAATCCTATGGGTCAAATTCCTCCAAAATTCCTTTGAAAATCCTTTGATCCAAAGAGACCCTTAATCAAGATGTGCATGCTCACGATAGACGAACACCTTCCGGCAGGAGGTGATGCGGTCGTAGATTTTCATCTTGAACCCATCTGTGGTGACCTTGAGCATAAGGCAGTTACTCTCCTTCAACTCATGGAAAGAAGCAAAGGTAGGCCACTCTTTGTCTAGGACGACCTGGTCTTTGTTACGGTTGGCATGGACAACTCACTCGCAATCCTCGCATGCTTGAACCACCACTAGTTGTAGATAGGGGCGTCCCTTCACGTAAGGATTGAAGTAAGCTAGGATGATAAGCATATACAAGTCATGCTGGACTAACTGGATGTAGAAGCACCTAGGACGATGCGCGAAGGCATGGTGTCCGACCGACCTAGGGCGTCTTCTCGGTTTGGTAGAACTAGAGACCGACCTGGCAGCACTTTCCCTTGCCAAGGCCTCCATCTCTTGCCTGGCAGCTTCAACTCCCTTGGTATGATGGGGAGAGCATCTTCATAGCCACCTAGAGATGGAGTAGTCCAGTCAATAATGTAGTCTAATTTCATCATTACAACTGGGTCGTCCTACATGAAAATGACCATTGGGTCGGTCCTTTAGAATTACCAAAACACCACAATGCATTTTATAAATTGACTAAATATCACAATGCGTCATTGCACCATCAAAATTACCTAAACAGCACAAGGTATCAGGTAAATTAAATTGCCTACAGAGCATAATGCATCATCAGAATCACCTAACCCGATGGGTCCACAAAATTATCTGAACAGCTACTAGAAGGCATACCACTTAATTAGATTGATTAGACAACATAATGCATAATCTGAATGGATAAAACAGCATGATGCATTATCTGGATAGACAAAACAGCATATATGCAGTGCGTCATCAAAAATACCAAAACAGCTCAAGGTATCATGTAATTAAATTTAATAAACAATGTCTGCATAATAAAAATTACATAAACTGATGGGCCATTGAAATAATCTGAATATCTAGAAGGCATATCATTTAATCCTAAATAGAAGAATGCAAATCAAAATGGACAAAAGAACACAGTAAGGAGACATGACACAATGCATCATAAAAAATACCAAAACAGCACAATGTGTCATGGAAAATTCCTAAATAGTATAATGCATCATCTAAGTACCAAAACACAACCTTGCATCATCATCATCAATAATATTCCATAACTAAGCAGAACAGCACAAAACACACTTATCAAGAATATGACATATAACTAAGCAGTTCAACAAAGGACCTGCAGTACACGTTGCAAAAATATGACTAGATGCACGTCAAATTTGGGTTAAAGCCCCAATCGTCCAGATCTAACCTCGTTGAAGTTGGGGGCGAGAAGTCGCACAGGGGTCGATGGGATGAGCAGATGAACATGGTGCCACTGACAAAGAACCAGCCACATACACCGAAGAAGCACAAACAATCGCAGATAAAGGGGGAGCCACTGATAGGGGTTCACCGCGTACACTCCGAAATTTGGCACATTAGGAATGAGATTCCAACCTGCAGACAAAAAGGACGCGTCCATCGCCGCATGAGCATTCGCTCCCAATGCACGTGGCGCCGGAAGCTTGGACGACCGCTCGGCGGGCGATGAGGGTTTTGGCACGGGGGCGACGGACACCTCACCTTAGGTGCGACCCGCACACATGTGAAAGGCGAAGAACGCTTCAGAAAATGCACTGTGGCTGACGGAATTGAACAAGCCACCTACAGCTCCGAAGCAGAGCTTGATGAGGACCCTAGCTTTAGTAGTACCGTACTACAAAAAAAGAACTACATTTCACATATTATCACTTTTTGACAAACTAGTTCATTTCTTTGAACCGAGTAAAATAGTGTGTACCCTTTAGGTCTCAAACTTTCATCTGGTACATGTTTTGCTAGTAGTAAGTACTGTATAATACTTTGTATACCCTCCATGGTAGTATAAAACTTTTTTTAGATAGAGGAAATTGCACGATTCACCATCTTTTCATCGCACTTTTGCACAAAACACTTGGTGGACGTCATTTTTGCACATTTTAATAGTTTTTGGCCTAATATGTACAAATTTTGCTAGTTAGTCCTATAATGACCGATTTAACCTCATTGGTAGCAATACTGACAAGTGGTCCCTAAATGTCATTGTTCCCATTCACACACAAAGATTGAATGATGCTAAAAACTAGATACTAACGATATTTATCACCCACAATACTTTTTGGATGCTAAAAAATAAACTAATTGAATATGGCATGCCATGTATGAACATCCTTAGGCTTCAGGCCGAAAGACAAGCTAAATGGCCTTATATATGTACACCATACTTTATGGTAATATTCCCATATTTGGTAGATGAGTACATCTTGGCATGGTGAACAATAATGCTACCAGTACTAGGAGTTTCCAAAAATTAGGAACAAAAAATCATTTTCCAATTTGAACTACAAGTAAACATGATAGAATCCTCTTAAAAGGTTACAAGCATCATTTGAGTCCTTACGGTACTGAAGCGGTCAATATTTCAAAACCCAACAAGAGTTTTGTAGGATTAAAGTTCTTGCTATTAATATGCATGTTCACAATTTGATCCTCACTAGCTATGAACAAAAATAATGAAAACCATAAAAATGAATCCTTCTTCATGGTGTCCTCTTGCGTGTACTACTATTTGCAATGAAAAATAATTCATAACCATGAGTCATCATAAATTATGAAAAATTAGTTACACAATATATGGCCCACAGTGTATGAACATTCTTGGTTTTCAAGCTAAATGACAAAGGTAACAACCATATGCACACCATATTGTATTGTAATGTTCCCATATTTTGTAGATGTGTGCATCTTGGCAAGGTGGAAAATGGTGGCAACCATAGTATCCAAGTTATAGGAACAATAAAACTTCTTCAATTTTCAAAGCGATAAGATTTTTTCTGTAAGCAAGTACGAAGAAAAATGGTTCAGAGTACCTTAACAACAACCCTAGTTTCAGACAAAGCATGGACCTTGATACACTTACGATTGATTACCAAGTTTTATGAGTTCTCAAGCTTCCTAGCCAACTATTTTCCTTGCTTAATTTTAGGGTGCTTCATGCTAAATGTATGGATGTCGGTGTAATTTTACATTTTTAGGTCCTTTATGTAAAATGTACTCCCACCATCTGTGTAAAATTTGAACCTAAAAGCAAGTGGCAAAATTTAAACATATTTAAGATTACATTGTAAATGAGTATGAACATTCTTGGAGTTTCAAGGCGAACTACCAAGGTCATGGCCATATCTACATCATACTTTATGCGGATGATGATCCCATATCCAAGAATTTGCATGCTACCATGTTTGGCCATATTTTGAAAACAAACGAACGGGAAGTAGTATGAAGAGAATGGCTCGGTCAGCTTCTCTCTCGAGAAGGAGCCAAACCTGATTGTTTTCCTTGCTTAATTTTAGGCTGCTTCGTGCTAAGTGTATGGACATCGATGTAATTTTACTTTTTTTAGGTCCTTGATGTAAAATGTACTCCCACTGTCCGTGTAAAAGTTGATCCCAAAAGCAGGTGGTAAAATTTAAACGTATTTAAGATTATTAGTTGTCAATGAGTATGAACATTCTTGCATTTCAAGCCGAATGACCAAGGTCATGGCCATATCTACATCATACATTATGCGGATGGTTCATGATCCCTTATCCAAGAATCAGCATGCTGCCAAGTTTGGCCATATTTTGAACGAAGAGGAAGTAGTATAAAGAGTATGGCTCAATAACCTTCTCACATGAGAAGGAGCAAAACATGACTGTTTTCCCTACTTAATTTTAGGGTGCTTCATGCTAAATGTATTGACATCGATGTAATTTTACCCATTTTATGTCCTTGATGTAAAATAAACTCCCACCGTCCATGTAAAATTCGAACCTAACAGCAAGTGGTAAAATTTAAACGTATTTAAGATTATTAGTTGTTGATGAGTACGAACATTCTTGGATTTCAAGACGAACAATGAAGGTTATGGCCATATCTACATCATAATTTATGCTGATGATGATCCCATGTCCCAGAATTTGCATGCTACAAAATTTGGCCATATATTTTGAAAACAAACGAAGAGAAAGGAATATGAAGAGTATTGCTCGATCAGCTGCTCTCTCGAGAAGGAGTCGGACATGACTATTTCCCTTGCTTAATTTAGGGTGTTTCGTGCTAAATGTAAGGACCTCGATATAATTTTCTCCCTTTTTAGGTCCTTGATGTAAATTGTACTCCCACCGTCTGTGATGTTCCCATATTTGGGAGTAAATAGGTGAATCATGGAATGGTAACAATGTTGCCACTCAGAGTTTTCAACCACTAGGAAAAGAAAAAAATCAATTTTCCAAGTGATACGGGTGTACTTTCTCTAAAGCAAGTAGGAATAATATGTATTTTCTCTAGAAAAAACAAAGAGAAAGAAGAGAAACTATAAGCACAGAGGAGTCAGCTCGAGAGAGCAGCGAAGATGAGGAGGTGAAGGTGGTGCGATATCAGAGCAAAGTTGTGATGGCTTCCTGACACAAGGTACAGGGTACAGTCACCTAGTAGTAATAGTAGTACAGAACTAGTAGTAATTTTTAGGACCTTTACTATATATGCATGCAAAACAAATTGTGTTTTCTCTCTCCTTCACTGCCTCGTCACCCCCGGCTAGCTGATCTCTCCCTCATCCAAAACGCCTGCCTTGTCGGCGGCTTCGTGTCAGTATTAGGCGTGATGTGTTGGTGTGCATAAGAAGGACAATTTTGGGGCTTGGCGGCAAAAGGTACAGTACTCATACTATTTTCTACTATTAGAGTCGGAGTTCAAACTTTCCCGGTTTCGAAATTTTCACCTTCCTTCCCAAACATCCGGAGGGGTGGTTATTCAAAAGATAGTGGTGCACAAGGGATTATTTATATTGTATGCAGTATGTCCCATCGCATTCGATGCACTCCATTATGATCTAGCCAGCTTTACCACTACTCTGGAGTACTCCATTCTCGTTCCATTTCACACCCTGTGAATAGGAAGCCACCAAGCACACCCGCAGCACGCTAGTTCGAAAGTAGTACAGTAGGATTAGTACGAAGGGTATGGCTCAAACGCTCGCTCTAGAAGGACCCGGACCCGAATGCTGTTCATTGCTTCATTTTAGGGCCCTTTGTGCTAAATGTATGGACCTCTAAGTAATTTCTATTTTTTGAGGTCCTTGTTGTAAACTATACTCCCATCGACCTTCTCAAATTTTAGCTAAAAGTAAGCGCGATAGATTGCTCTTAAAATTTTCCAATTTTTTTGAAGCTAAGTAGGAATTCTGTACATCGAAAACCACCAAAAGTTTTGAAAAAATCATGTTCTTTCTATGCATCCACATCCCAACAAAGTTGACACGGTTTTGATAATATTTCAAATAAAGAATAAAAAGTATAATATTTTTATGGCATAATGTTACGCGTATCGAGAAGCACGCATTATAAAAAGTATAATACAAACATTTTTATTTATTCTATGGTTTCGATAATAATTTATGTTGATGATCCCATATACAAGAATTTGCATGCCGCCAAATTTGGCAATATTTTGAAAACGATCGAAGAGGAAGTAGTGTGAAGGGTATGGTTCGATTAGCTGCTCTCTCGAGAAGGAGCCGACACGACTGTTTTCCTTGCTTAGTTTTAGGGTGCTTCATGATAAATGTATGCACCTCGATGTAATTTTACCTTTTTAGGTCCTTGATGTAAAATGTACTCCAACCATTCGTGTAAAATTTGAACCTAAAAGTAAGTTGTAAAATTTAAATGAATTTAATCTTAGTTGTCAATGAGTATGAACATTCTTGGATATCAAGCTGAATAGCCAAGGTCATGGCCATATCTACGTCATACTTTATGCTGATGATGATCCGAGATCCAAGAATTTGCATGCCACCAAATTTGGCCATATTTTGAAAACGACCGAAGAGGAAGTAGTATGAAGAGTATGGTTTGATCAGCTGCTCTCTCGAGAAGGGGCCGACCCGACTGTTTTCTTTGCTTAATTTTAGGGTGCTTCGTGGTAAATGTATGGACCTCGATGTAATTTTACCTTTTTCCGGTCCTTGATGTAAAATGTACTCCCACCATCCATGATGTTCCCATATTTGGGAGTAGATGGGAGAATATTGGCATGGTAAACAATGTTGCCACTGGTGTTTCTAAGCATTAGGAAAAGAAAAAATTCAAGTGACAGGAGTGTATTTTATGTATAGCAAGTAGGAGGAATATGTATTTTCTGTAGAAAAAAGAGAGAACGAAGTGAAACTATGAGCATAAAGGAGGCGGCTCAAGAGAGCAGCAAAGGGGAGGAGTTGAAGGCGATGCGATATCAGAGCAAAGTTGTGATGGCTTCCTAACACGAGGTACAGGGTACAGTCACCTAGTAGTACTTGTACTCGCAAAAAAACCTAGTAGTACTTGTAGTAGTAAATTTCATGACCTTTACTATAGTAGTTCTCCCTCCAATCCAAATTAAAATTCTCAAATTTGTCTAGATTCGGATGTATCTAGAACTAAAACATGACTATATACATTCGAATCTAGATAAATCTGAGAACATTATATGGATCAGAGGAGTAGTATATATATACTCAAAACAAATTGAGTTTTCTCTCTCCTTCAGTGTATCATCACCATCCCCACACGCAAAGCAAATTTGAGGACATTTCGAACTTTTTTCTTCGGCACGGGCTATGCCCTAGCTACCGACAGGAAAAAACAGTAACACCTCAAACTAGCGGCTAGCGTTGCGGGCGGAGAGTTTAAGAAATATACTAATTTTATGTTATTATTCCTTTTTGCATAAGCACCTATGTTAATGTCTCACGTTAGTTTTTTCCGAATATACCGGGTTGGAGGAGTCGATCCGACAACCTTAGGAGCCACCCACCCCCCATCTTTTTTTTGCTGAGAAACTGTGCGGCCATCATCATCTTCCTCTGCCGCTCCGGCCGCTTGTGTGCCATCGTAGCCCCATTCCACCCTTGTAGAAAGGTAGAAACCGCCAACCCATCCTGACTAATCTTCCGCAGTACTCTTCCCCGGAACAACATCTAGAGAGACAAAGCGTAAGATATCTAAGCGCTACAGTCAGGCAATGGGATTAGGCAACCTCCACTATGGACCGCTGAGAAACATCACCAGTCGTGTCGATCTTCTGAGCACCGCTTGCCTGGCTCGCGGCATGTTTGGCATGCGTTGAGGGATTGCGGTAGATCATGGTCTCCCTTTTGGTTTGCCCTCCCTACTTCACTCTGACCCACAGACATGGCCACTAGAACATGACGAGCAGGTAAAAATAAGTTTTGCATGATTTTTGTATGATTCGAATACTTAGATTCTTTCCTATGGATTGCATTTGGATCAAAGGAATCGTGGTACCCAAATTCTTTTGAACTGCACCCCCCACCCATGCTTAAATCCCGTAGGAATTGGAACATCTACTTGAGCCTCAACTCTCATCACGTGCGTAGGATCAAAACATGCCATTCATGTAGGTAGTTTTCCTACGTTTTACAATCGCCTGTTTTTCACCGGAAAACCTGTGACATTCCTATGTTCTCAATCCTACGATCCAAAGAGGCCCAAGACTATTGATACCTGTAACCAAAGGTGTATTGGCCAATCAAGGATGTCATTATATTTTATGTTTCATGTGTTTTACAAACATAAGATTTCTGTAAAAAGTTAGTTGTTTGGTTTACATGAATACAAAAACATTGGATTACTTTAAAACATGGTAAAATCAAAGTCAAATCTCACGGGAGAGTATATTTATGATATTATCGTGTCTCTTGGGACCTCATTCTTGTTCTTTGTGCGTGTAAGAATTTGAAAATGGGGTCCCAGTTGAATATGAAGAATTGCATATGATTTTTGGGGGATTCTAACCAATAGTATTTTGGAAGATATGAAATTCCTATGGAATCCCTTCTTCGTTCCTATGCTCTCCATTCCATAAGAACCTAAACATGAGCTCCAACCTCATTATATTTCTCCTTTAATAAGTCCAATGCGCTTATACGCCTTCCTATTCACCATCCAAACACACATGTTACAAAATTCCTGTGTTTTTAATTCCTAATATGAATTTACTATACCTGCCATGTCAATCCTGTGTTTTTCCTATTCCTACATTTTTTAAAAATCATTGATCAAAAGAGGCCCCTAATCTTGTTAATCAATCATAGGAAAATTTCCTGTGTTTTTTCCTCTGGTCCATTCGTATGAACCAAACGGCTGAACAGTGCCAACGTAGGAAACTTTCATATTCCTACACTTTTTCGTTAATGCAAACAAGACTTAATTCCTTGGTGTGTTTGTCTGCATGCATTCATGATTTATTCATCACGTTTCTGTATCTTTCAACTAGTAGTTTTTCTGCAAAGCTAGTTAGCACTCCCCCCTTTGTCAAACACCTTTCATGCCCCTAGATATGAAGAAAATCTATTGCAAGGTATTGACGCATTGCTGATGCCACTAGACAACCCAATAGTAGAAGCATTTGTACTAGTTGATGATGACATACCCAGAACTTGGGATGGTGAAGGATTTGAAAACAAGGGTCGATGGGTTGGTGCCAACGGAGAATGGATTGCGATTGCAAAGCACCCGGGGTGTTGGTACCTCCAAAACGTCTACAGTATGGCTCGTATCGAGCTGTCACGTGTGCAGCGTGTTGATATTTATCCATCGGGTAACCAGTGTTTCCCCGCCCCCCCATGCACTTACAGCTACAAGAACGCGAGTATTGAGCTACTGAAGATACAAATAACAAAGATACTGTACAGATTTGACAACCAATGGCACTACAACGCGATGGCGTTGTTTGTAAAATTCATTGCTACCATATATTTTCCTAGTTATATGGACTGGATTATCCTTCGAAATGACTATCTTGCACCAGCAACGTATATTGATGCCATTGCCATAAGTCTAATCAGTGGTTCTATTAATCACATATACGCGGTGATAGAACTGCGAGGAGATCTTCTTGTTGGGGACCAAACAAGTGGAGTGAGTCCTGTTATTTAAAAGTAAAATTTATAAATTACTTACAACTGCATTATTTGTGATACTTTTGCTAACTGAAATGCACACACATGTATACTTGGAGGCCCGCGTGTCATACAGGCTCTAGTAATTGAAGAGACGAAAAACTTCCAAGCTGGTGACGATGCTGAGGCTGAAGATATTGCATTACGTAGCTGGTACTTGGTAGAGCTAGGCTGGGATATCCTGTGGATTCACACCAGGGGTGCACGAACCAGCTACCATGGTGATCCTATATCATACATGGGTAGAGAGTTGTTCTCTTATCCCTCGCTCCGCTTCCACAATTTCTAGTGGGCCCTTAATCCGGATGACCCTGTAGCACAGGACTAGATCAGAAGGGATAATCTTGAAGGGAGGTCAATGTTTGTGGGAATCAACCATCCGTTCATCCTCGAGCCCCCTACAAACCCCGAACATGGTGCTGCTGATGTTGACGAAGCACTGCCAGTGTTCAGAGCAGACTGTGTGTATGCTACACACGTTCGCTGCCAACATCACCCACAGCCAATTCTAGATTGGGGAGATGCCATAGGTTCATCAGTTAACTACACTAGAGCAGAGCATAGGGAGCAAATGTTCGAGGCACCAATGTGGTTCCTGCCAATCCTGCCTCGTTAGAACTATGTGAAGTTTGACCAAAATGTAGAAAAGTTGATTATCAGCACTCGCAACATCATTTCTGTAGCTAGTACTTGTCATCATGTAATGTACAATATTACGCACGTAGTACTTTCATACTATATTGTAGTATCAGCACTTGCAACATCATTTCTACTATTTCTTGTACTAGGCACCATGTACGTAATAATATAAATTCATAGTATGTGTTTGAGGTTTCCTTATTCAAGCACTCAAGCTGTCGTGCCCAATTTTTTAAACTATTAATTTTGGCATGACAATTAGAAGTACTGTATTGCTGGCCATTGGATTTGTAATACAGTGGATATTCTGGCGAAACTACCATGAAATAAAGGCAAGGTTTGGTTTGTCTACATCATACGTCTGACCTCGCCGCATTTATTCCCTCGCTAGCCCCAGCTCTCTCTCACATAAAACTCCTTAATCTCCATTACGCTTCCCTCCATTGACGACCACCACCGCCGCAACTTACTCGTCTTAGGCGGGTCGGCTGCGGGTAGCAGGCCCTACAACCTCATATATAGAGTCGTCGCATCCCTCAGACATCGCGGTGGTGGTGTGGTATGTACATAATCCCTGAAACCCTTCATCTTGATGATGCGATGCGGTCAAGCTTTTATTAGTGCTTGGTTAACATTGGATCAGTGTTGAGTAGTTCTCATCTAGTGCATTTAACCCGTTTGTATACTACAGTATAGTTTTACACATGCAAGCTAGTTCTAGGGCTAGATCAACGGTGAACTATAATAATAAGTTCCAATTTTGTATTGATCGATCCACGGCTGATGATGATTTGGGAGCCCACTCGGCATGTTTTGCTTGGTTGGTCTCAGGGGCGGAGGTCCCTTTAATTTGGGAAAGTTAGGGCAGCTGCTACCTTACCCTGATTTTTGCCAAAATTTCAAGTATATGTATGCATCTCTAGCATCGGCAACAGATAGAGTTCATCATGTTCGTCTGTTTGTATGTTCATGGGTGTTCGGTATCTATACTGCTCAATAATGAACTGCACTAATGTGACTCCTAGACCTTGGCAGTACTAATATAACCGATGTTCATGCTAGCTAGAGTTAAGATTTGTGTACTTTGATAGGAAACTTGCTCCACTTTACTTTCTTAGCTGATCTTGTATTGTACTCTATCAGCTAATAATGTACTATTTCACAATTATTGACAGCTGGTAGAGACATTATCTGTCTACGGGATTTTTTTGCAGTGTTCAGGCAAGAGGCTCAAGCTTGGAGAGACTCATCATAGAAAAAGACAAGAGAGACCTATGCAGTCTGGATGGAGGGGCGAGCCAGGAACACCCACCTGGATAACACCTGTGACGAGTTCTGCAAGATTCTCTTAATACCGGGAGGGTTAGACGTGCGGAGCATACCCTGCTCCTTTTTGCCAATGTTTGGTGGTGAGTATCTAGAGGACATCAAGTTGAAGATATGCAAAGCCTGCAGTTGGGACGTCGACCTAAAGAAGCAAGATGGCAAGGTAATCCTTGATGAAGGATGGATAGATTTTGTCAAAGCACATGACTTGAAGATAGGATACTTTATGGTATTCAAGAAGCTTGCCACCATTTCCTTTAAGGTGGTAGTATTTGATCATGATACCTGCGAGAAGGTGATCAGATGTGCAGGTTATCACCCATCATTTGATGAACAATTTACTATATCGTAGGTGTATTAATGCGGTGATTGTTCGCTTCTAATTATAACTACTCTATAAAGAGGTGGTCTATAACTATACCCCTCTAGTCATGCATTGTGTTGGAACACTGTGGTACTTGATCGCGCGAGGCTCCAATGTGGAGGTATTTACTATACTATGTTTGCAGCAAAACTGCAAAATAAACATCTAGTGTACTACTGCAAGTATTGTACTACCTCTATTCCACAGTATAATCCTTTTTAGCAAACTAAACAATGATCTTGTTAGTTCCACCGCATACAAGAGTTGTACTGTGTTGGTGTACCTAACACTCAGGTGGGTAGGTGTAGTACAACTCCTGTATGCAGCGGAACTAACGAGATGATTGTTCGTTGTACTCTACTACAAGTAGTACTAGTATTGTACTAGTACAAGTGTATTACTACTAGGTAGGAGTACTATTTTTTAGAAAAATACTGTAGAAGCTGTAAATAAACATCATTTGGTCAAACATGACAGTAGTAGTAACTCTAGTCAGCGTACACAGCAGCGTGTCGGCCTAGCTATAATGGCCCAGGATGTGACATGGTTAATTTAGTGCACGACAGCGTTCCAGCCAAGCTATAAAATATGTCAGGTTTTCAGATGGTTAATTTAGTGCATTGTAGTGTTCCATCCAAGTATAATCGGTGTCCTGGATGAAGCTCCAGACACCTTGCAAAAAAAACCTCATTCAAAGATCCATCCCATCTTCCCCATCTCGGTTGTTTTTATCCCCACTCGCCAATGTTGCCTGGACGCATTTGGGATTGTCTCCAGTGCGCGCTTTGCACATTTTCCTCGCCATCTCGCCTGCTGCATCGGATCTTGCAGGCCGCACCACCCCTCTCCAAAAGTCCCCCGACAATCATACTTTTGGTTCGACTGTAAGGGTTCGCGCATGAAAACAATAAAAATTCCTACGCCCAGAAGCCCAGTTGCCAAGTCCTATCTATTAATAATGCAGTAACGAGAGGGGCTTTTCGTGAACTTACCCTTGAAGACAGAAAAGTGTTGTCAATGCTCGGGAGAGCATGGTTGATGTAGATGAACCGAAGCCAACCTTAAGGTCGTGTTGAAGTCTCAGCAACTCCTGCGGCTCCAACGACTCCTAGTGCCCCAAGTGTTGCACATCACAAACAGTTACACACATCTGCTACCTGGTGATTACTCCTGCTCCTCCAATCCAGCTTCAGTTGCAGAAGTAGAGCTCCTGGATCTGAATCCTGCTGCGTGACAACACTCCATTGTGAAGAAGACTCCTGCTTGCACGATCCGGACTTAGGACCACAGTCACTAGAGAGAGAGAGAGAGAGAGAGAGAGAGAGAGAAAGAGAGAGAGAGAGAATCAATTGGAGGTCTCCCCAAAATAGAGGGAATCTTTTATTTATTATTGTGTATTTAATTTGTCAAAATACATCTCTTTATATTGGGGAAAAACCCATAGCTAATTAGCTTAGCCATGTGGGACTAAACAAGGGAGAGGGGAGAGGGGGGCTTGGCTGCTGCTGGATAGGGCCCAAGTGGGACCCACGCGGGGTGCCTTGGCCCAGCCGGCCACCCCCTCCTCCTTCCTTCCTTTGGTCTTTCCCTCATGGGCCCTTTTCCCTCCGGATTTGGCCCAATTAGGTATTTGACCTTTTTAAATTCATTTTCTTAAATTGAATAAATATAATTGAATGATTAAATAAATATTCAACATTCACTTACATATTATTCAATCCTCATTTATTTGGAACTCATAACCTCTCATTCCGGACATCCTCCGAACTTACCGAAACCCTTCTGATTTTCTCTCTTCTCTTTTCTTCGGTGATTATAACGATCCTAAAACACTCTCTGAGAATCATCAAGCCCTTAAGTGTGATACCCCATGGTTCGGGAACACTCCAGACATGGTCAGGACCCTCCCACACCAATGATCAACAGAGGGACCTAGATGGCCATGTGACCCCTATGCATTCCATGGAATCTTTCGTTGTTTGAACCATGAACATCGTGTCATATTCCTTTTGTCTCTTGATACTTGCATTGTCCGAGATTTGATCAATGACATCACAATGTTGTGTTCAATCTAGTTACCAACAAATGCTACTTGACATGTTCCGAAAAGTGATATCCCCGTGAGCAAATCACACGCTGCTCAACTATTAGATATAACTTCTCCGAGTGGGCCCTCGAGTATCTATTCCGTCACGCGGATGGACATATCCCACTCTTGATGCATATTGCCTCAACTATTCCTCTGAATACCTGAACACACATTTATGATCACCGTGTCACCGAGTGATGTTTGATTCTATCAAAGTATCCTCGGGTAATAGTGATTGATATGGCCTCACGGTCTAATAAATAGTACACTAAGTCTATTCTAATCATTGTAACTTGAACTTCGTGACATGATCAGGTCACGATGCTTAGGTTGGGTATAGCTCATGACCTCATTCTCACAATGAGGTGACTCCATTGCCAACTAGCATAAATGCCACATGATTAGGAAACCTTGATCATCCATTGACCAATGAACCAGTGAGTAGAGCTTCATCGGGAACTAATGGTTGTTTATATATCACACATTATTGGCATTTCCTTTCAATACAATTATAGCATGATATAAAAATCAATCATAAACTTTATGAAATATGATAATAATCCTTATTACTATTTGTCTCTAAGGCATATTTCCAGTAGTCTCCCACTTGCACTAGAATACAAATAAACTAGCTGCATTTGTTCTAAATCATTGGCACCATATATCCCGGCATGGCAGAGTCTGAGTCTTGGGTTTGTACTTTATAGTCCCAAATCCTTTGCAACTTACTAATGTCACCTTGATTAACATTAGTACTTTATCATCACATGATAACATCTTTGTGTATGCATCATAGTTATGGCAATAGAATGAGGTTGGTTTCCAGGAGCCAACAATGACTTTAGATCAACCACTTCGAGCTTTCTCATGGGCACTGTGCCCTGGGATACTCCTTCTACGTAAAGACAAACTAGTCCCGCCATAAAAATATGCATCACTTTAGATGGTACCCTTATCTATTATTATAATTGTAATCATCGAAACACTAGTGCATCTTGTGCAACTTTTGATGTTTTATCACCTCGCTTCCTACTTGACTTTAGTCGGTATTACCGATATAGGAGTTTCCAATCTTCTAAGGTTCACATATTCCCTTATAACATAACCCTTTATGCTTTAAGATATGTCATCCTTCATGGATTTGGAAACATGTCTACAGTTCTCTTATTAGACACTATAGACAAACTTAGCTCAACATTCTTTGATTCGTACTTAATCACTTTTCAAACATTCCTTCTCGGATCATGTATTATGTTAAGTTGTCATCATGGTTTCCAGGATAGAACCTATGTCTCAACATAGTGGATTACAATCATCCTTTTATTTCTTCCCAACCATTAATGTTTAACTTAATAATATTCCTAAATTGAGTGACCAAGGACCATTCCTTAATCAATTCTTATTCCAAAAACCTTTTCAGAATCTCTTTTAGGAATACAACATAATATTGTAATATTCTTACTTTCAACTTCTAATCTCAATAAATCATTATTTATCGGTACTTGCGCTTTTATTCTTAATGTGTCGTACACACACTTAAGAATCAATCTTTAAGCTCCCACTCAAAATATGTTCCCAACATATTTGAGTTCAAGACTTATATTGCTCCCACTCAAAAATGTGTTCCCGACATATTTGAACCCGAAACTTATATTGCTCCCACTCAAAAATATGTTATTCACATATTGTTTTAGGAATACTTTCATAGCTCCCACTAAATTTTATGTAAATTGCATGTCCATTTACTATTTTGAATACCTTCAAAATCCTTTGATCAATTTTTAAACTATGAGTTTTATTACGAGATACTAATACCTTACTAGTATTAAATCCACTAGACTTTAAATGCACATTTGAATCAAATTCTTTTGAATTTGTCCAATACCTTATTCATGACAAATCATTCCTTTGTCATTCACCTTTTCATTTATGACTTGGTAGTTGTTTGGAAAATTCAAGTAACTCATTACTTGGTAAGATTCAGCAATGAATTTCTTTCTAATCTTAAGTGAATTTTGCATCTAGGATTTCTCATAATTTTAGTTTACCATTATTTTCCTTCGTAGTTCATAGGTATGTCATATTCCGATAATAGGAAAAGCGATTCACAAACGTCCCCATCCAACATGTGTAGTACATTTTGAATCCTACTTGATGTAGTAAAAACACAAGTGGGGAAAACACAATGATCATTATCATCGATTCTTTCCTTTGTGAAGAGAATCATTTAGGAATGCTTTCTGTTGTGCTTCTCAACACTCTGATGCAGGGTTTTGAATCCTCGTCATGTTTTTCACTATCTTCCATAAGCTTCACATTCGAGAACATAAACTTTCTCGAAAAAGCACCAAAATTTAAGCAACACTAGTTTTGCCTTTCTTTTGGTTATATCCATGGATTTTGTATTCAATGTTCCCAATGAATACTCTACAAGGACTTATTCGCTATTGTTTTGGTTATATCGAATAACTCCAAAACTTTCACGACGATCCATACAAAATATGGCGCTGATCTCACAAATTCAGATGGTTCACTATATATAAACTAGTTGAGCGTTTACTATTTCTAAATAATGGTGTTTACACTTTACACTACAACGATTTATTCGGCGCCATCTATTCACCCACTTGATAATTAATATCACATTGTGGTGCTTTGCACTTTGACATTTCAAACGCATTGCATTTCACAATTTGTTTATGCCAATCTTATAATGTCAAATTTCATTACTATTGATCAAATCCTAGTAATTAAATTCTCTTTTATCTTTAATACCCTTGGATGATGAAATACTTTGATCATATCAAAAAGTATCATACTCATGCTTCCTTTGGTAAACTCTTTTACTAAATTTAAACAATCAGAAAATGATAATTACTACTTCGTGGAAATATAATACATCGAATATGCATTCTCTTTCAATAGTTCATCAAACACATTGCATTCATGCAATGCATGGTGTTTAAGTTATTTTGCCGACCTTGGGCATGATTCATATGTGATAATAATTCAAATTACTTTCACATATTATCAACATAACTTTTGAATTTAAACAATGGTTTCATTCAAAATGAATATATCATTAAGTTGAGTATTTTTCAAGGCGTTTTTCAATATTTTACAAATGTTCATGAATTATAAATTAGTATCAAAACAAGGATAATTCACACATAATCGAATAAGATATGAACACAAATAGATATCATTCATAAAACTAGAACAACTGTTTGTTACAAACTTATATGAATAATCGTCTCACGAAGTGTGAGACACACTAAAGAAGTTCACAGTCCATCGATTACGATAATCATCCAAAATTGACAAACTAAGTGATAAATGTCGAGGGAGAGTGTCATTGGACATCATCATCATGCTCGCCATCAACACACAATGTCACCTCCTCTCCAACAAGCAGCTCTCATGCAGAAGGACAAGTATCAAATACTTTAACACTGCAATATGTGTTTGCAAGATTATAACATTTATAAAACTATATATCAAATATATACCTTCATCATCAATGACCTCTCCGGCGATTGTTTCAACTTTTATGTTTCTAAAACGTAATATGAAATCCTAGAAATCCAATGTTTCCATATCATCACTCATAATGCAAGTCCTGGCATGTGCTTGGTAGCTTGGTGGCAGCGACCGCATCAACACACCTATTGCAAGAGAGTATGTCTCCTAGTGATCCATTAAGTAAACAAGTCTCATGTACGCATCATGCATGCGTTCAAACTGACTCTTTAGACAAGTGTTTTCCTCCATTTTTATGGAAAGGAAATCTCCAAACAGCTCGTGCTTCCACATGCGCACATGGATTAATTATGAACTCTCCTCTCAGTTGATCCACTATCGCATATGGTTCAAGATCACCCATAAGTGGATGCAGTTCATTGACCATCATGTAACGCATTATTATCTGAATGAAGGTGGACATCTCTTGACGATAATGGCGTTCTTCTAGCTCTTGTGGGATCTCATAGTCATCTGGCTCAGTCAAATCCATCATGCGGCGTATGTAATCAACCACATTATTCCTTGTAAGGAGATCATTCAGGTGCACAAACCAACTAGGGAAGTTTGATCCATCAAGTATAAGTTTCTCACCAACTACCCACTCATCAACGTCAAAGTAAGCTGCACGGTGAGCCATCTCTACATTTATAACTGCAAAAGGAATTTAGACTAAGTTTATAATTGTATGAGTTAAAGATAATAACTCCACTAAAAACTCCTATCCCTAACAAGGTTTTAGTACATCACCCTTGATTGTCACGGCTGGCCACATAGTTGCAAAGGTGGACTCCTAAATGTCGATCACATCATTCATGCGATTCGTGCTCGATCTTTCGACCTCCGTGTTCCGAGGCCATGTGTACACATGCTAGGCTCTCCAACTCAACCTTAGTGTATTCTCTATGCCACATGGCTTACACCCACTGTATGCAAACGTAGATATGTTTGACACCCGATCGTCATGGCCTACCTCATACCGAAGAACTTTCTTGGTGGTGCAACTAAGGGAGAACACTTTCATTGGTATTTTAATTAGGGATCATCTTATGAGGCTACCATCGAGTATATAATACTAGACCACAATAAGATATACAAACAACAAACATTGAATGTAAGTGTGATGCGATATGGTCCTTCACGCTCTTATCTCCACCCCGCACCTCCAGATTTCGGCGCCAGGGTTCTAGTGTCGTAGGCACAATGGTACCGGTGCCTTCCGATGTGGTAGTCCATCATCTCCATGACCATCTACTACTACTTAGCAACTTAAGTAAAATACTTTACCTTTGCTACAACCATATCACATCACAACGCCCCCTGCAAAACAAAGTTAGACGCATCTACTTTATCTTTGCATGTTTAACGTGGCTGATAGGGCTTTTGTACAAGAACTGTTCTTACCTATGAACTTTTTCCCCACAACGCTGATCAAATAGTTGTCTCTACTACACCCCTTTCGGGTCCCTCCATTGCAAATAGCATACCAACTAATGCAAGAGAGATAGACACCCCCAAAGCCACTTTATACGATACAAGCCGTATGTCAAGTGTGGACTAGTCTCGCAAATGAACGCGTAAAGTTGGTTGGGGGCCACTTCATCAAGCATTGTTGCGGTATACACAAGTACACGTGGGAGGGTAACAACTAAAAGATCAATGCCCAGACGCTACATATCGTGTGTTGTACCCATACTAGCAATATACGCATAGATCTAGCTGTGATACCACTGTAGGGGTTTGCGCATGAAAAAATATTTTTTCCCTACGCCTAGAACCTCAGTTGCCAGGACCTATCTATTAGTAATGTAGTAACGGGAGGGCCTTTTTGCGAACTTACCCTTGAAGACTGAAAAGCGTTGTCAATGCTCGGGAGAGCTTGGTTGATGTAGACAAACCGAAGCCAACCTCAAGGTCGTGTTGAAGTCCCGACAGCTCCTGTGGCTCCAACAACTCCTAGTGCCCCAAGTGTTGCACCTCGCAGGGAGTTACACACATCTGGTGCCTGGCGATGACTCCCGCTCCTCCGATCCAGCAGCTGTTGAAGAAGTAGAGCTCCTAGATCCGAATCCTACGGCGCGACGGTGCTCCACGGTGAAGAAGACTCCTGCTCGCATGATCCAGACATGGGACCACGGTCACGGGAGAGAGAGAGAGAGAGAGTCAATTGGAGGTCTCCCCAAAATAGAGGGAACTTTTTATAGATTATTGTGTATTCAAGAGAGAGAGAGCTAATTAGCTCACCCATGTGGGACTAAACAAGGGAGAGGGGTGAGGGGGGCTTGGTTGCCGCTGGCTAGGGCCCAAGTGGGCCCCATGCGGGGGGTGCCTTGGCCAAGCCGGCCACCCCCCCCCTCCTTCCTCCCTTCGATCTTTCCCTCATGGGCCCTTTTCCGTCCAAATTTGGCCCAATTAGGTATTTGACATTTTTCAATTCTTTTTCTATTATTGAATAAATATAATTGAATGATTAAATCAATATTAAATATTCACTTACATATTATTCAATCCCCATTGATGTGGAATTCATTCCCTCTCATTCCGGACATCCTCCGAACTTACCGAAACCCTCCCGGTTTTCTCTCTTCTCTTTTCTTTGGTGATTCTACCGATCCTAAAACACTCTCTGAGCATCATTAAGCCCTTAAGTGTGATACCCCATTGTTCGGGAACACTTCAGACATGGTCAGGACCCTCTCGCACCAATGATAAACAGAGGGACCTGGATGGCCATGTGATCCCTATGCATTCCACAAAATCTTGCTTCGTTTGAACCATGAACGTCACGTCATATTCCTTTTGTCTCTCGATACTTGCATTGTCTGAGATCTGATCAATGACATCACCATGTCGTGTTGAATCTTGTTACCAACAAATTCTACTTGACTCATTCCGACAAGTGATATCCCCATGATCAAATCACACGTTGCGCAGCTATTGGATACAACTTCTCTGAGTGGGCCGTCGAGTACCTATTTTGTCACGTGGATGGACAAATCCTACACTTGACGCATATTACCTCAACTGTTCCTTCGAATGCTTGAACACACATTTATGATCACCGTGTCACCGAGTGATGTTTGATGCTATCGAAGTACCCTCGGGTAACAGTGATTGATATGGCCTCACGGCCTAAGAAATAGTACACTAAGTCTATTCTAATCATCGTAACTTGAACTTCATGATATGATCGGGTCACAATGCTTAGGTTGGGTATAGCTCATCATCTCATTATAACAATGAGGTGACTCCATTGCCAACTAGCATAAATGCCACATGATTAGGAAACCTTGATCATCCGTTGACCAATGAACTAGTGACTAGAGCTTCACCGGGAACTACTGGTTGTTTATATATCACAAGTGTATTGACGTTTCCTTTCAATATAGTTATAGCATGATATAAAACGTAATCATAAACTTTATGAAATATGATAATAATCCTTCTTACTATTTGTCTCTAGGGCATATTTCCAACACTGACCTCTTCCCCCAATCCATCATGATGTCGCAATCGACCCACAACCCACTAAACGGCGTCTAGAGAAAGGTCAGCAACAATGTTTTCAACGAAATCACTATGTGTATAGACACTACCAGTATTGCCCGGCTGGCCGCATGCTCCAAGGAGCTGTACTGCCAAGTCGCATGCGGAAAAGGTAGCATATGCCCCAATGACCACTATGGGACATTCGTCCCCTACAACAATGTCTACGACCACATAATCTGGTGCTTTCATCGCCAGCAAGTCTGCACTGAGCCTGGATGCGAGTTCATATCCTTGTCAGTAGAGGTAACACATATGGTAGAGCTTGTTCGCCACCTCAGAGTTGCCCACTCGAGGACTGCGGCCATAATGCCCTATAGCCACAAACACTGGGACTCGTCTAAGCCGGTGCCCACACGAGGCTCGCGGAGAGCGGATATCATCGGCATCGGGAAAGAGGGCACCACGTTTGTCACCCAAATTGACGGACACACTACGGACATCATCATATCCCCCAGGTTTATTAGTTCAGCAGTGTGCGAATTGCCGCAGTATAAGGTGAAGCTTTGGTCGTTGTCTCTGTGGCATGAGCTCCATGCGGTCGAAATGGTGGCAACATCTGAGCTGACAAGTAGGCCGTCGTTGGCCAAAGTCATCCTGGAAGGGCTCAGGTTGTACCTGTCGCAGCCGCGGTGTTACCTGCAAGCTTTTGAACCATTCGTCGGAATTCCCTGTGGATTAGGAGTATTGTGTCAACAAGTTTGAAAAGTGAGATAAAACATCTAAAACTTCTTGTGATGATCCCAATGTTACGATATGTAACGTCGTACTAATTAATTACTACTTTATATTGGTGACAAATTCAATTGTTATGGGGAGAGGTGGAACAAGATTGCGGCAATGTATATCTATTTCCAATGTACGCTGCTGACATAGTGGACCCACCGGCGACGGTGTGACAAGGAAAGCGTAAGAGGAAGGAAATAAAGCACTACCCAGCCAGCACTTGGACACGCTATTGCATTATGCCGTGTATTTTGTATGGAGGTCTGCTACTGCTAATCTATTTTGTAGTAATACATGTGTACTAGTACTTGTTCAGATCGACCAATCGAGTGTTGAATATGGACTCTCCCTCCTTTTGAGTCATGGCCTTGCTACAACTATTGAATTTCAATATCTGCATTGCTAAATCTGTTATTTCTTTTGGCCATTCTCTATACTGCTAAATCGTTAACTTTGAAATGCTGCTAAATCTGTCAAGTGGTGTTGAATATGAACTAGGAATCTGTCGATATTTTTATGTCTTATTCTGTACTGCTCAATCTTCAAATGCTACTCAATTTGTCAAGTGTTATGTTGTTACTATTACTAAGGTATTTTCTAGAACTAATACTGATGTACTGGTACTTGTTTAGATCAAGTGCAGTAGATGGTCTCTCTTTTCTTTTTAAACTTGACCTTGTCACAATCTAGATGAGGCTTGGGAATTTTGGGATGCATATATGGGGGTCACACTGGTATTGATGTGAAGAGAAGGTATGCACACAAAAGCATACTTAATCATCAGTTTTTCTTGCTCCAATGATCGACTGTGTTTGGAGAAAAGGGCAAACTGATCGTGCGACAAGGTTTCTAGAGTTGAAACATGAATGGGTTCCCTTTGTACTTCTATTGAGTTTCAGTGTCTGTATTGCGAAAACAGTCACTTTGGAATGCTGTAGAATCGATCAAGTGCTGCTGAATATGAACTAGGAATCTATTGATATTTTTTGGCCTTATTTTGTACTACTGGATATTTCCAATGCTATTGAATTTGTGAAAAGTTTTGTCGCTGCTGCTAGGTTGCTTGCACTAGAGCTTTTTCTAGTGTGTCATCGGAACCATTGGATGTGTTTTGGACAAAGATGAGAGGGTACCAAGTGAATTCATTGGATACCAGTCCAGTTTTGGCGCCCAAGGTCTGTGTCCCTTCTTCTTTAGATATGTTTACATGAATATCTGTCAAAAGAATTATCGCTTTTTTTCCTCTGGTGAGGTCTATGTTCCGAATCTGTCCAAGCCACAACACAATGCAAATTTTACTAACGAGGAGATGAAAAGTAGCCCATTCGGCCCCTCTTTAGCCTAGAACAATTTAATTCGGACTTTTAGGAGTCGGGGGACTTGCTGACCATAGCCCATTTAAATTTTTATCAAGGAGCCCATGGTAAATAGTGCAAGGAGTAATGCCATTGAGTATAGTAGATGTAGAAGAGCCCAAAATCTTAAATTCGGCATTTTTGGAATCGCCCTTTAAAAAAATCCACCTACCCATGTTTTTAAGAAACTACTCCATTATGTGACATTTAATAAATTGAGATGCCAGGATCGGTTCCCTTTTATTTTAAGAGAGATTACGTGGAGACATAAAATCTTTTTAAGAAGACTGATACATAAGTTATAGGTACTATAATGCTTTTAATGATAATGTTCATCTTATTTCTTTGTCATAGTGGCAACACACACGGTTTATACGTGTTTTGAAGTCTTGAGTTCGATTCTCTGTGCTTGATATAAAATTATCTTGGGTTTACATTTTTCTTTTAGCAATATTGCTTTATGGAGAGGCTCGTAGACCTGCCATCCTGCAGCATCCCTCGAGTTTGATGGGCGGGTATGAAAAAAAAAGTTAAGTACTTGTACAGAGAGGCTGGCGCCGAGGACCCACAAGCCAGAACATCCCAGGGAGGCTGACATGTGGGCCCCATTAGCAAGACCATACACGGAGGCCGCATCGAACAATGTTGCCAAGGTCAAAACAACAAACGTATCCGAAAGAAAAGCCCATTATACACACATTTCATTTACAAAGATACTGACATAGGGGGGCAGTAGCGAGACCTTATACAGGTGCTACATCTAGCAAGGTTTACCAAATGAGCAGAAGACTTGATGTGAGACAATGAAGCGTTGCTAAGGCTTTCCCTTGTTGAGTCGCGCTTTCTTGAGCTTCTAAGAAGTTTGAAACAGGGAGGGAGAGTGAGAAAAAAGTCTAGCATGCACAAGTTTCTTGTAATGAGAGGCTAACATGGGGGACTGCTTACCACATCCTAGAGAAATTTGAGAAATTTGACCCATGGAGCATAGCTCTGAATAGATTTTAGTTTGGCCTTTTAGGGGTCAGGGGACTATTGAGCATAGCCTAGTGAAATTTGAGAAAAGAGCCCATGTAGATAGGCAAACTCTTTTTAATTTGGCCTTTTGAGCATTTCCACCACCTCTTAAAATTAAAAAACTATGCCTACCCATGTTTTAAACTGCTCCATTATGTGGCAATTTATAAATTGAGATGCTTGAGCGTTGCCTTTTTATATTTTAAAATAGATAAACATAGACACACAAAATATTTTTTAGAAAACTGATACATAAGTTGTAGTACTAATACATGTTTAATGATTTAATATCTATAAATATCTTTGGTGTAGTGGGAAAGCACTCAGTTTACGTCTATTTGATTTGATTTGAAGGTCTTTAGTTCGAATCCCCTATGTGTACATATATATATATATATATATATTTGGTTTACATTTTTTCAGAAAGGGTTTACATTTTAATATCGTATTATGGAGAGGCTGATATCACAGACCCACCATCCTGCAACATCCCTCGAGTTTAATGATCGGGTTTGAAAAAAAGTTAAATACTTGTACAGAGAGTCTGGCATCAGGGACCCACCTGCCAGAACATACAAGGCTGCATCAGGGACCCACAAGTCAGAACATACCAGAGAGGCTGACATGGGAGCGTCAACGGCAATACCATACACGACTGTCACACCGAGCAATGTTACCAAGGTCAAAACAGCGGACGCGGCTGAAAAAGAAGTCCATCATACACAGGTTTCATTTACAGAGAGACCAACATGTGGGACCCAGTAGCGTGACCTTATACAGGTGCTGCCTTGAGAAATGTTGCCAAGTTCGAAACAGGGAGGCACGAGCGAGAAAAAAAAGTCCACATTCACATGTTCTTCTAATGAGAGGCTTACATGGAGGACCCAGCAGCGTGAAAAAAGGCTGATGCATTGAGCAACTCTATCAAGTTTGAAACACGAAGGCGCGACCGAGGGCAAAATTCCATCATACACATGTTTCTTCTAATGAGTGGATGACATGTGGAGCCTAGCAGTGTGATTAAACGGTAGATGCAGCAATCAACGCTATCAAGTTCGGAACACGGAGGCGCGACCAAGGGAAAAAATGCTATCATACAAACATTTCTTCTAATGAGAGGATGATACGTGGGTTCCACGAGTTTGATTAAATGGTAGATGCATCGAGCAGCGTTATCAAGTTCGAGAAAGGGTAGCACGAGTGAATAAAAAAATTCCATCATACACACGATTCTTGTAATGTGAGGCTGGCATGGGGGACCTAACAACGTGATTGAACAGCAGATAGATCAAGCAACGTTGTCGAGTTGAAATCAGGGAGAGATGCATACGTCTCTTCTAATGAGAGGATGACATGTGGGACATAGCATCCTGATTAAACGTCACATGCATCGAGCAATCCTATGAAGTTCGGAATAGGGTAGCACGAGCGAAGGGGGAAAATTCATCATACACACGATTCTGCTAATGAGAAGCTGACATGTGGGACCCAGCATCCTGACTAAATGTCAGACGCATTGAGCAAAGTTATCGTGTTCAAATCAGAGAGGCGCGACCGAAAAGTATGGTCTGCTAGATACATTAACGTCCGGGATCCACACGCCTCAAAATACTTCGGCGAGTCAACATTGCGGGAGGAAACAAAAATCTTGCTTCTGCCACATGCAAGACGAACTTCCTCTATGTTTTTAGCGGTTCCGTCGTAGTAGAGGGCCACGAAACCGGAAAAAAAAGATTTCCATCAGCCACGGTCGAGCCGAGATTTTCATCGCGGAATACGCGCCTTCAACAATGACCGTTGGGCCAAGTCGTTGCGGATGGACATTTTTCTTGTAGTGCATGTACACGGACACGTACAAATACATGTACACATGGCCACACAAATGATAGCATATGCAACACACACTAGAATGTGTGCACGCACACTAGCACGCACGTACACTATGCAGCACACACTCGTACATTACGAATGGTCTACAAGGTTGGTCTCACTTGTTAATATGACAAAGGGGAGGAAGGGACCACTAAAACCAGATTGCTATAGTTTAGAAAGTGGTATGTTGGATTGGTAAATAGTATACTAAGTGGGAGGCTAAATATACTCAGCTTCCTACATATTTTTTGGTAGGGGGGCACTTTTAGCAATGCTGCTAGAGCAGTGTTTCTGAGCCAAATTGCTAAGATAGCAATTATGGGCAAATATAGGAAGCATCTTGGAGATGCTCCACGGATCTTTTTGCTGGACTCATGTTGTGCAGCGTTAAGACTCATGTCTAGCTGGCAAATATTCTCTTAGCTATAGCTTCAAAGTAAAGTTGCACAATGAAACATCAGGTGTACTGTTCCTGCGCGTGCATGGGTGTGTGTTTGACCATTTGCACACTAGTGCAGGTATAACAAAAATATACACGCAAGGTACTGCATGCCAAGATTCGACGGAACGCGGATCACAGTGGAGTGAATTCTAAGGAGAGACTAGACTCGTCATGTTACAGTGCACTCGTACTCAATGCATGTTGTCGGACATGTGTCACTTATTGCTCTTAGAGAAGAATATGAACAGGGTTCCAGATATTCTCCAATTTCCCACATTGGTTTGGTTTCCCCATGGTGGAGTAGTATGGAGTATATAGTATTCCATCGACATTGATTTACTAATGCGTGAGGTCCACTATATGGTGGGTCGTCTTATCATTGCGAGTTACACCGACCCCCTTCCTCGCATATCGTGACGGCGCCCGCCCACCCGCTCGGACTACTCGACCCCCCATCATGCGCAGGGCCGCCCTTTCCAAACAAACTCAAAGCCTCAAGTCCCCCTCACAACCCTCACCGGCGACTAGGTTTAGCATCGCCACGCCCGCAAAATCCCCCCTCGCAAAACCCATCCGGCGCGACGATGAATCCACCATGGTGGGAGCCGGTCCAGGCAACCTTGTCGACAACTGGTTGAAGTTAGATGAATGTTATCCATGTAATCGCTAGTCGATCTGATCCTCTTATCATGTCCCATTTCTCTGAGGCCATCCTAGATCTATACCTTTCCCTCGAACGGGTTACGCTTCAGGAGCCGATCTACTTACCCTATAATTATCCTTCCCTTATGAACTATTGTCCATCTTCTTCCCCAGCTCCCGCTAGTATCGAAAAGGGAGTGATTGATGCCAACATGATACCGCTAGACCGCCCTTCTATGCCAGCCCCCATCATCATCCCAAAATCTGGTTGCGATTATTGGGCTGGTTATAGCCGCAACTGCGTAGCAATCTCGCTGGTCATCCTGGTCCCAAAAAATCATTCGTACGCGTCTGGTGAATTTGTATACTGGCACCATCATTCAGGTCCAGTCACTCGAAACTGCCGGGTTTCAAGGTACACATGTAGGTTTCTTTTTGTATCGAAAGATCATTACCAGGATACTTAAGATACATATTGGTAGTGAACCTCATATGTCCACCCGTTGCAACAAGTGGTTGTACAAGCTCATCACGGTGTTCGATAAGTCCATTGCCATCCTAGACATGGAGCAGTTTTTAGGGGACGATACATGGGGTGTACTTAGGCATAGTAATATTGCCTCGAAAGCTATGTGGACGTCGTGTGGGTGGATGAGATTATCTTTGCTATATCGAATGATGGATCTGTTTTTACATGGCAACCTTTCAAATAAGTTCAGTACAAAATTGTAGTTACTGCTCTCTTTTTTTGACTTGCTTTTGTTACTGTGTTTAGTGCAGCACGAGCTAATTACTATAGTACATATTTGTTGTTTCTTGTGTGGATTGGATAGGTGTTGATGCAGATCCTATGAAGGTGCAGGCTCCAATAATAGACGAGGATGAGCACGATATGTTGAACGACACTGCCGACGGCCTAGATTGTGGATGTGTAGATTCTCGGTCGAGCTGGTTCCTGGCTTATGTCAGGCCAACACTGATGTGGATACACATCCGAGGCAAGCGAACCACATCCAAGGAGAAGATTAGTCACCAAGGTAAGACATTCAAAGTGTATACATTGCTTCGATGCCATATCTTCCAGAGGGTAGTAGCCCAATGCTGCTGCAGTTGCCACCGCGACCTTCCTTAGACGGAGTGGGTTCAAAGACATCTTCGACATGTTTCTTTCTTCTTGGTTCTGAATCATCCCCTTATTGGGTTTGTGAAGAATGGTGTGATGCATGTCCCTCACACCAAGCACATGTCGTTCGGGAGGTTAGGATTTGTGTACATTGCTTCTGATTGCCTAAGTTTCGGAGACTAGCTATATGTCGGTGGATTGGATTTATCTACCTGTTTCTAACCGGTCAGCACCAGAACCTGCAACCGGAGGGTCCAACAAGTTCATCACACATGTGTCCATGTGGTTCGTGCCTCGTCTTCTTGGCTTAAGATTGCCCTGGCGATGGCTCTTGTTGCTCGAAAAGAGATGCAGTGAGGCATTGGTTCTCGGTACTCATAACTTGTATGGTTGGGATACAATTTATTCTCCTCCTCTCACTCCTTTTGCAAATTGTTTGTTTCATTTGGCCTTTGTAAATCTCAATGCATTCAACATTTCGTCAAACTAAAACTTTATAAGTTTGAACATGTGCTACTTCTATAGTATAGAGTAGTATAGATTGTGCAACCGACTCCTCTAATATTAGGGAAAAGAAAGAAGGAAAGTCAGTGTGCTATAGCTTAACTACCTCATTATAATCTATAACTAATTATTATATGTAATTTTTACAGACATAAAAAGCCGAGACTAAATTTTACTACACCATAATTTTGCATGTACGTAATAGTAACGCAATACTACTCCATACATACTACTTCCATACCGGTTTATTGGGCTATTTATCTACATACTACCTCCAAACCTCCATCCCAAAGCTTAAGTTTTTATTTTTAGAAAGTCAAGCTATGGAAAGTTTGACCAAAATTTTAGAAAAAACTATGTGTTATCCCAATAAACCGGTATGGAGGGAGTAACATAGATTTGTTATACTCCCTCTGTCCCGGAGTTTAAGGCTTATTTTATTTTTGAAAAGTCAAGATACAAAAAGTTTGATCAAACTTTTAGAAATAATTATTAAGAACTACTACGTATGATACTGTATAGATGTAACACCCCGTCCACTCCTGGGCCCGGGGGGTGTCACTCCTGGCATCTTAATAGGATATCTAGACTGACCTCATAGACCAACACTAGTCTTTTCTACGCACTTTGTCCTCACTCGTACGCACCCGGTTACCCACTTCCCGGTCGGTTACCCATCCTAGAATTGCTCTAGGCCAAGCACGCTTAACCATAGAGTTCTTTTCGAAAAAGAAGTTGTAACGTGTTGGTATGAGTATTCTATCAATCCTATTAAGCCATGTGCCTAGTCTCACATACACCCACCATTTAGAAGATCGATGCCCTCATCGATCAAGCACACCCCAGGAACGTTCCCTCTTGGCACGCATATGTGTGTCTAGTGCCAGCACATGTGCCATGCCGTGTCCACTCCGGGCCACACGCGCCATGCTCCACATGTCCCGCCACTAACCCGCACATACCCGTGTAATCGCAAGGGTCGGCTCTGATACCACTTTTAACACCCCGTCCACTCCTGGGCCCGGGGGGTGTCACTCCTGGCATCTTAATAGGATATCTAGATTGGCCTCACATACCAACACTAGTCTTTTCTGCGCACTTTGCCCTCACTCGTGCGCGCCCGGTTACCCACTTCCCGGTCGGTCACCCATCCTAGAATTTCTCTAGGCCAAGCATGCTTCAAATAAGCTTCCGGAAAAGAAGTTGCAACTTGATGGTATGAGTATTCTATCAATCCTATTAAGCCATGTGCCTAGTCTCACAATAGATACCATGTGAAAATATGTTTCATGATGTATTAAACAATATGAATTTTGTATTGTAAATATTAATATTTTTAGATAAAAACTTCATGAAACTTCATGTAGTTTGACTTTTGAAAAAAATATAAGCTTAAGCTAGGATAGAGGCAGTACAAAGTAATTTTACGATATTTAGGCCTTAATTGTATAGTTTGGAAGAAGGAAAGTTAGGGTCCTACAACTTCTCTAACTTCTCTTCTATAAGTTAGAGGATCTGGATAACTTGTTTCTTACCAAAGATCGAGGTAAATATAGTTTTAGTCACAGTTCTTGCACCCGAAGTACAAATTAGTCCCATATCTTGCAAAGTGGACAAAATCAATCCCAAAACATGCATCCCTAGTGCAAATAAGTCAATTTCAAACAAATTTGAGTGTATTTGACCAAATTCGTACACGTTGAATTGTCCTGAACGCGCGTTTTTACGATTGAGACAGTAAAATAGTACCGGCCTGTAACTGGTATCCTTCCACGACTTCTATTGCTTTTGAAAGTTCATGTAGCATTTTTGCAAAGATTGATGTCGTTTTAGGTTGGCTGAACAATATCCTTTGTAATACTCAAGTTAAGTAAAACCGCACATGTGCACATTTCACTCAATACCGCATCATCAATTTCCAGTTAGCTAAAATCTTACCAAATTTGATTCTTTTCTTATACACTTCATAATCCATGTGCATCAATTTTTTATATGTGACAATTCAACTTGAGCATTGGGAAGTACATTGGATCAATACGTGGACATATGATGTTCGCATATCATGTCAAATTCCCAAGATTTTAGCTTCAGCACATGGGCTTTTCTGTAACCAACGTTGCCTTGCGTGGGCCCATAAATTACCCCGGCCTTACTTTTCCTATCTTATCTTACATCTTACAACTATATAGTGTACGAAAAACTTTGAACACTGGCCATTGGATCAAGATTGTCAAATCCCAAAATTGCTAGCGATTGGATCTTCTTGTCCATTATGAGATCTAGAAAATTCTATTCATAGACTTTAGCACAATGAAATTTATGCATAGACCTCAAACACATGTTCCTAAAGTAGCTAATAAATGTTGAAATCTATATTATATAAAGCACAAGAACCAGATATATACCCAATACTTTATGGATCTGGCTCAGAAGTATAATTATTTTTCAAGATTTACCTATTATATTTTATAGTGATGATATGTCATACTTCTATTATCTGACTCTGACGTGCAAGGCAGGTGCACCTTACTAGTATGGACTAACCCGTGAAATTTCCTGGTAAGGACAACTCAGCATGGTCAAATCCACTCAGTTCATTCAAATTCCATCGAATCCGTTTGAAATATACTAAGCTGCACCCGGGGTGCAAGTTGTGGGGCTAGTTTTTCCCCCATTTACAAAATGTGAGACTAATTTGCACCCCAGATGTAAGTAGGACTAAAAGTGTAGCTCTCCGCCAAACTAGCTTTCCATGGGCATTGAATTAACAAAGCAAATACAGAGCTCATTCTTACAGGGACTAGATCACGTTCCGACGAATCCCTGTAGGGTGCTTGTTGCAATTTTGTGGGACCTGGTTGTGTCTCCTTATTTTCTTCTGGCCCTTTCTATAAAATTTACCCACAACTTCATTAATACAGATCTCGTTCCGTGAAAAAATAAATACAGAGCTTGTCCATGTAAATAAAATAAAAATATAGAGCTCGGATTTCTGAATTACAGTATGACCCACACCCTATGCGTCTAGTACCAGGGAGTCAGGTTGGTCACAGTGTCCTCCAAATTAACTACTCCAACCTTCTAGACGTCTACTAGTACTAGGGAGTAGGGAGTCGGCCAGTGGGTCACTGTCTTCTCGAAATGCAGCTGAGGAGCGCACGCTCGTGTTGATTAATCTAGATTTTTCCCCTTGCCTATTCCCCCGCCCCTCCAGGGTGTCTTCCTCTTCTCTTCCTGGCGTCTTCCCCTTCCACACCACACGCCACCACTACCTCCATATGCCGCTTTCAGATTCTCTTCAGCGTCTCGCTCAAGTAGTTGCCTCCATCAATTACCCCTCTCGTTTGAAACCCCAATCAATAAAATACAGACTCTGCCTTCCGATGGCGTCAGTGAGCAAAAATAGTGAGCATGATTCTGAGCTATTTCACGACGTGTATACCAAAGGCCCATTTGAAGAACTCATAACCAGATGTGACATCATCACCACCACTAGCCTAATCAATTCATCCAAACTTTTTATTTAATCTGTGAAACCTAGTGCAACTCTGGATGCTTCACTGCCATTTGACCTCCCATGTGTTCTACATTCCCTCCTACGAAGGGACCGCTAGATTTCTTGCATTACTTCAAAACTGATAGCCTCCCTTAAAAGTTGTCGCCGCTGGACAGGTTCTCCTCCGATGCTATGGTACCAGCTTGTACTTCTGGGCAGTGGGTAGGCGCCAATGGAGATTGGATTTCCACGGATGACTTCAGAGGCAAGTTGGAGCTTCGCAATGTATACACTCGTCGTAAGATTCCTCTCTCAGTATTGTCGTTCCGAGCAACTGACCAGACAACCACGTTCTTGTTGGATAATAATCTTTTAGCTGTAATACAAAAGATTGTTATTTGCCAAGTTCCCATAACTACTAGGAGATATAAATATTTCTTGCTTGTTGTAGACTTCAACGTCAGAATTGTCGTCCTTCAGGGTAGTGATGATGGTTGGACAGATCTTCCAATTCCTCTTAACTATACCCTGAGCCCTTATAGTTACAATGATGGAATTACCCACGACGTACTGGTGTTTGCCATAGCTCTATATGGCAACGTTCATGTTTGGTATCCCCTACATCCTGGTAATTATTCCTTCATATGTAGTTTACTGGCTTAATTACTCATGTGCCCAAGCTATTTTACAGAATTGACTTAGGTAGTGTTTCGTTTAATGAAAATACGAGTAGTTATTTTAGACTCTATGAACTGTACGAATCATAGGATTTCTGTAGGATTTTTCTTATAGCAGTCATTTGATTCATAGGATTGAGTTATGCACAGTAGATTTTTCCGGATGTCTTTTAGTTCATTCGATAGGAATTTAAGATCTACTTAAAGCTCCTAAAAAGAATCCATTCAATGGTTTTTCCCTGCAATGTAATCCAACACACTACAGTCCTATAGGAGTGAAAATGGACGTGCAAATGTAAAATCCTATCTCTTTCTTATCCTATGTTTTCTGCATTTGCATGGGTTTCGGCAAGTTCCCTTGCAAATGAACCAGTCAATTCTCTTTGCCCTTTTTAAATAAAATGAGCCAAAAATTGTCCGTCTTGTTCAAAAAAAAGATGAGTCCATTCTTTTAGAAATTTCCCTATTATATAATGCTTTTTTGATTTGTACGATTGTAGGCCGTAGTTGTTTTTCCTATGTTCGAGCTACTTTGCATGCAGTTCAATTGGAAGGAATTTTTCAGTAGGATTCACTATATCATGCTACCGGAATCATAAGTTAACTCATTCTAGCTTTTTCAAGGTCATGCATTGGTCCTGGCACGACCAGCTACCATAGATGAGTTGGTGGATTCATTTCTTAATGCTACTGGAGACGAGCATGACTACTTTATGGGTTTTTGATGGTTAGCAAGACCTGCAGATAGTTCTAGAGTTCTTCATATATACACGCTTGGTGCTTCTTATGATCTCAGTTATCTTACTTGTCATTGCCTCCATTGTACTAGTGATGCTCATCCTCGTGTTGTACACTGTGGTCGCACTATCTCCACTTATACTGCCGGGTTTGGCTGTTTGGTGTTCTCAATGAACACTGGTCAGGTTGATCAAGCTAATCCATGGGAAAGGATTATTGACCTAGGATCATATTCTCTTTTCCTTGGAGTAAACTATCTGATTATCATGCCTATAGGCGGTGCCAATCTTGCCTTATGTTATCTGACGTGAAGCAACTGTGTCGACATCTTACCAACTGCAGCACGGTTCCAAAGAGTGGCAGCCTGAATTATGCCGGTTCAGTCTGAGTGGTAAAGACTATGGTGTTACTTATGAAATCAATGTCTTGGCGGGAATTAGTAGCCCTCACTTTTGGACAGGAACGGTGAAGCATCCGCTTTGGTTCGTCCCAACCTTCGCGAACGCCATTGATTGGAACCGGCCTCATGCCTAACTAAGAAACAAGACATGTTGCCATAGTACGCACTGATGTAATCCATATGTAATACTTGGTAATATAATTAGAGAAATAGTTCTTGACCCTATTTAACTGTTTATTTTATTTGGTTGTCTGAAGTCACCAGCTTTCAACTTGTTGGTCTCTCTCCTTTGAAACATGTCCTTGTATTGGTACTTTGTTTGGTTACTCGTATGAACTTGACTATATTTTTTTGGACCTTTAGCATGATGCACTTTAGTCCACCTATTCTAGAGTTCATTTAGAAATCATGGAAATTTTAGCATCAATAGGATGTTTCGGACCACATGCCATACACTTGAAGGAACAATCACCTCTATGCTTGTGTAAGGGTCGCACTCTATGGAAACAACCTTGCCTTTAACGATTCTAGCCTCATGTAGTACTCTTTGGTTAAGCTGAAGTGACAAGACCATATCTTTAGAGATTTATCTTATCTTATCTTACCACTATATAGTGTACAGTTAAGTTTCAACATTAACCGTTGTATCAAGACTAGCAAATTCAAACATTGCTAACCCTCGAATCTTCTTTTCCATTCTAGCATCTACTCGCTCCGTTCCATAATATAAGATGTTTTAACTTCTGCAAACCGAATGTATCTAGACAAATTTTAGTGTGTGGTTCACTCTGAACCTACACACTACTTTTAGTGTGTAGTAAAAGAAGTCTAGATACATTTGTTTCACAAAAGCTAAACCATCTTATATTTTGAAACGGAGGAAGTAGTAGATTCTATTGATAGACTTTAGCACAATGAACACTATGCACAAGTACTAGAACCAAATATGCACTTGATACTTTATGGAAGCGGCTCAAAATTATAATTATTTTCTCAGCTTTACCTATTATAATTTTGTATTGTGATGATATGTCATTTTACTAGTAGGAGAAAATTGCAGCTCACACCAACCTTTGTGGTATTTGTTGCACAAAACACAAAAGCAACATCTTTTTTGCAGCTAGCATAGTTTATTACTTAATCCTTTGCACCTGGACCAAATGAACAACTTAATCTTATTAAGGTGCTACCTAACATACTCAGTCTGCTGTTTTCGGTTCATCAAAGATCTCCAACCTACACAAATGCAAAGTGGTTCTCCATATAATTTAACTCTAGGAATTTCTATAGTTTAAATCTAGCAAAAATCAATACATTTTAACTCTAGCAATATAATTACTCCCTCCATCTCAAAAAATATGTCGTGGATTTGTAAAAACCTGGATGAATCTCTCTAGATTCATCCAAATTTTGACAAATCAGCGACATCTATTTTGAGACAGAGGGAGTATAATTAACTCTAACAAAATTGGTATAGTAGCAAATATAGTGGACCCGACCTATCAGATACCTCCCTTCCATATTATAAGGTATATAAATTGCAATGAAAAAAGGCGTATAAATTTTCAAAAAGTAAAATAAAATGATGTAATTTCGACCAATCTAATACAAAAAACCAATATCTAGAATGTCAAAGCAATGTCATTAGATACATCATGTCATGTATATTAGTAGTATTATATACATAGTACTTTAGTTTTCAATATATTCTTTCATAAGTTTGGTCACATCTAACATCGTCAAAGACTCCTCGTTCAAAGAGCCATACCATCTTCCCCATCTCCGACAGCATTTGGTATCATCTCCAGCATGCGCTTCACTCATTTTCCTCGCCATCTCGCCCGCAGCATCGGTCCTTCCAGACCGCCACCCCTCTCCTCCAAAACCTCCCAACAGTCATAGATTGATCTGCCCTCTCCCCAATCCATCGGGACACGATGGCAAATTCGGGGCCCAACCGGCGATACGGCGGATGGAGCAAGGTCGACGCCGATGTCTTTGATAAGATCGCTATGCTTATGGACACTACCAGAGCCGTCCGGCTGGCCGCATGCTCTAAGGAGTTGAACCTCTAAGTCACCAGCAGAAAAGGTAGCAGATGCCCTAACGACGGATGCGAGACATTGGTCGTCTACCATCAGGTCCACAACCATAATATTGCATCCGCGAATGGCCCTTGCACCTGCAGGAGGATGGCTACAAGTTCGCCGGCTCACCAGCAGCGCTCCTCGCCCACCTCAGTGAAGCTCACTCGATGAGGGTGCACAGTTTCCGCTATGGCAAAACACGCATGTACACCTCTAATCCTCTATCAGCAACAGGTCTACGGACAGTAGGTATCTTCGGATCCAGGGACGATGGTACTGTGTTCATGGTGCAATTTGACACGTTCCAAACGCTACACATCATATCCGTCGTATGCGTCAGGTCGGCAGCGTGCTTGTCGCTATGGTACATGGTAAAGTTTTGGTCGTCAACTGTGATTGAGGGGAGAAGGATAAAACATTCCGGGTTATGCATGCCGAAGATCACCGCATCACCGGACGATGTCCCGTTCGTTGAGATGCAGTGGCTCCTGCCGGTACCGATGTTACACTTGGTCGCTCATTGACCGTCGGTGTTCACCCTAGAATAATATCTTCTTATTAACATGATTCATGAGTGAGATAAACACATCTTAATGTTCATTGGAGTATTTGAACTGCTAGAAAGACTTACTACATGTTCTTAGTGGTTGTTCTCAGGAGTATTTTTATGGAGTTCAACTACTGCTAATGTATTTTGTAGTAATATCTAATGTATGTAATGCTACTTATCATTTTGGGAGATGTGGTTCCTAGCTTAAGGTAGTTCTGAGTATTTCTATGGAGTTCTTCCTCTTCTAATCTATTTTGCAATAATAACTATGTACTAGTACTTGTTCAGATCAACTGATGAAGTGCAGAATATGGTCTCGCTTTCCTTTTGAATGAGGCCTTGCTACATCTATTGAATTTCAATGTGTGCATTGCTGAATTTATCAATTATTGTCTGTGTACTGCTAATTCAGTCAATTTGAAATGTTGTTGAATCTATCAAGTACTGTTGAATATGAACTGGGAATCTGTCAAATGCTACTGAATATGAACTGGAAATCTGTCGATATTTTTTTGATCTTATTTTGTACTTCTGAATCATTTAAATGATACTGAATTTTTCAAAAAATTTGTTGTTACTATTAGTACAATACAATATTTTGTGGAACTAACGATTATGTACTTCTACTTGTTTAGATCAATTGAAGTAGATGGTCTTGCTTTTCTTTTTAAACTTGACCATGTCATAAACTCATAATCTAGACGAGGCTTTGGGCATTTTGAGTTGCCTATGGAGGTCACACACAGGCATTGATGTGAGAAGGAGGCATGCACAGAAAAACAGACTTGGTCGTCAGTTTTGCTTGCTCCAATGGTCGAGTGTTCGAAGAAAAGGGCAAACTGAATCAGTCACTTTGAAATGCTATTAAATATGTCCAAGTGTCGCTGAATGTGAACTGGGAATCTGTCAATATTTTTCTTTCTTATTATGTACTGTTGAATCTTTTGAATGCTATTGAACCTGTCAAAAATTGTGTTCGATACTTGTTCAGATCGACCGGTCAAGTACAGAATATGGTCTCGCTTTCCTTTTGAATTAGGCCTTGCTACATCTAATGAATTCCAATGTCCGTATTGTTGAATCTATCAATTCTTTTAGTCATTGTCTATGTACTGCCAACCGGTCACTTTGAAATGTTGTGCTGACTCTATCAAGTACTACTGAATATGAACCAAGAATCTGTCTAATATTTCTACGGTCTTATTTTTTACTACTGAATCTTTCAAATGCTACTGAATTTGTCAAATGTTCTATCATTACTCTTAGTACAATATTTGGTAGAACGACCTGTGATGTACTGGTACATGTTTAGATGAAGTGCACCCGATTGTCTTGCTTTTCTTTCGAAACTTAGCATTGTCACAGTTATCTAGATGAGTCTTGGGCATTTGGGGTTGCATATGGGCGGTCAAACACGCATTGACGTAAGAAGGAGGTATTCAACTTGACAGTTAGTTTTTCTTGCTCCAATGATCAAGTCTCTTCGGAGAATAGGCCAAATTGATCATGCGCCAAGGTTTTTTTAGCTAGAACAAGAACTGATTCTCTCTGTACTGCTATTGAATTTCAAGCAGGAAAGCTACTGAATCTCTCTATGTTCTATTGTTGCTATTACTAAAGCATTTTGTGGAACTAATACTGATGCATTGTTACTTGTTTAAATCAAGGGCAGTAGATAGCCGTGTATTTATTTTGAAACATGGCCTTGTCACAATCTAGATGAGACTTGGACATTTTGGGTTGTATGCGGGGGTCACACAGGCATTGATGTGAGAAGAAGGTACTCAAAGCACACTTGATCGTAAGTTTTGCTTGCTCCAATGGGAGTGTGTTTGGTGAAAAGGGCAAACTGATCGCGTGATAAGGTTTTTAGAGCTAAAACAAGAACTGGTTTTGTCTGTACTGCTAATGTATTTCAGTGTATGTATTGCTGAATTGGTCACCTTGAAATAATGTTGAATTGGTCAAGTGTTGCTGAATATGAATTGTGAATCTGTTAATTTTGCTATCTTATTCTGTACTACTGAATTTTTACATGAATATCTGCCAAAAATAATTATCGATTTTCCCCTCCCTCTCTAAGGTCTTTGTTTCGAATCCAGCCGAGCCACATCACAATGCAATTTTTATTAACTAGGACAAGAAATCTAGCTCATTCGGCCCCACTTTAGCTCAGAACATTTTAATTGGTCTTTTTGGGGTCAGGGGACTGCTGACCATAGCCTAGTGAAATTTGAGAAAGGATCCCATGTAGTATAGTCGAGAATATATTAATTCATCATTTTAGGGGTCAGGAGACTGCTGAGCACAACCTAGTAAAATTTGAGAAAGAAGCCCGTGGAGCATAGCCTATGGAGTATAACCACGTAGAGCAGTCTATGTAGAATAGCCAAACTCTTTTTAATTTGGCCGTTTGGGCATTTCCCCCACCTCTCAAAATAAAAAAACTCTGCCAACCCATGTTTTTAAGAAAATTCTCTATTATGTGTCATTTTATAAATTGAGATGCCAGGAGCACTGCCCTTTTATAGTTTAAAAGAGCTAAACATAGACACACAAGATATTTTTAAGAAGACTAATACATAAGTTGTTGTAATAATAAAAGTTTAATGATATTTATTCTATAAATATCTTTATTGTAGTGGCAACGCACTCAGTTTATGTTTATTTGATTTGAAAGTCTTTTGTTCGAATTGCATGTGTGTATATATATATCATGGGTTTACATTTTTTATTCTAGCAATATCACATTACAGAGAGTCTGACATCACGGACCCACCAGCCTGTAGCGTCCCTCGAGTTTTTTTGAGGGTGAGTTTGAAAAAAAAAGTTTAAATACTTATACAGAGAGGCTGGCACCGGGGGCCCACCAGATAGAACATACAAGGATGCATCAAGGACCCACAAGCCAGAACATACCAGAGAGGCTTACATAAGTGCCCCAACTGTAAGACCATATATGGATGTCACGATGAAAACAACGCACGCGGCTGAAAAAGAAAGTCAATCATACACACATTGCACTTACAGAGAAGCTGACATATCGGACCAAGAAGGCCCAAGTATAGCCCATGAAATTAGCCTATCAGCCCCAAGCATAGCCCAAAACCTTCTAATTCGGCATTTTCGTGGTCTTGTGGCCACCGACCATAGGGCATCTGCCCCGAGTTAGCCCAGAATCTTTTTAATTCGGCTTTTATGAGCATTTTTTTACTCTGAGGCTGGGACCCGAAAAAACAGTCCAACATACACACGTTTCTTTCAAATAGAAGATGTCATCTGGGACCCAGCATAGACACATTTCTTGCACAGAGGAGGTTGACATCTAGGACCCAAGAAGTTGCTAAGGTCAAAACCAGCGGACACGGCTAAAGAAGTCCATCATACACACATTTTATTTACAGAGAGGTTGATATGATCAAAACAGCGTACGGGGCCAAAAAAGTCCATCATACACACGTTTCATTTACAGAGAGGCTGATATGTGGGACCCAGCAGCGCGACCTTATATAGATGCTGTATCGAGCAACATTGCTAGTTCAAAACAGGAAGGCGCGAGTGAGAAAAAAGTTCAGCATGCACATGTTTCTTGTAATGAGATACTGAAATGGGGGACCCAGCAGCGTGACCAAACGGCAGATTCGTGTGACACTCCCGGGATTAGGGTTAAACAAATCCCAAACCTTAGCCTGACATAAGCTTAACCTAGAGCTCGAGGATATTCAGTGAGAAATCGGTAACACAACAGTAATCCTGTGACACAAAAATTAATACAGCAAGCTCATAACCAAGGGAAGAACCAAAATATTACAAGCAGAGGTCACTGACCACAATCATCAAACAACGGAAAGAAAATTATGCTATTAAGTTTAGCAAACTTAACAAATGGCCTAAGAGGCCTGAAGCATAGTGATGACGTCTCAGCCCATAGATTCCAGGCTGCCAGCCGGGAACCCCAAGCTACTTGTCGGTGTCGATGTCGTACCAAACTTGTCTTTAGGGGAACACTTATTCTGCTATAAAAGTATCAACAAAGCAAGGGTGAGTACAGGGTGTACTTCGCAAAACTTATGGCTGGTGGGGTTATTTTGCATAATGCATCTTTGTTTGTAAAACAAGAGGGAGAAGAAGAAGCTCGTCTAATCAGAATGTCATAAAAGGAGATAAGAGAGCGACATCTCCGAAGAATTGATCATCATCTTTTGATATCCACCAAATCATAATCATATCCTAACTAGTATCACCCCCTCGTACCCGTGAGGAAGCATCCTTAAACACACGTTGAAACATCTAAGTCTTACGATTAGGTTAATGTTCTCTATGATCTTCATGTTCGTTCCCAAGTCGTCCATAACCGTGGACACGGCTTTTCGAAAAGATTAAATCCCTGCAGGAGTGTACAATTTTACCCACACGTACCAAACGACTCTTAATGCCAGATCATTAGCCCTCTTCCTTGGAAGGCCGGCAGAGGGTGGTTGGACATGACCTTTACCTTGCTTTCGCCGAGACCATGAGTCACGCCCTAAGGAGGGTTCTGCCATAACGGGTCAAATCCCAAATCCGGTCCCTAGAGATATGAGTCGAGTTTGGTTTATTAGGGGCGCTATCTACCCCAAGCAACCCTTGCCACGCTTACCTACTTGTTATGATTCACCTTCACCCACCAAATCTTTCAAAGTGTTTTCTATGCATATGTCGAATGGAACGCCCAAACTATGTGACTCATGGAATCAACTAGGCAAGTTAATCAGCAGACGGGATCCCAAGCCCCGTGTGGCTGTATGCTCGTCTTGGTTCAAGAGGCAAGAACTCGGTTCCTAGTGGTGGTGAGCATGGGACAATAAAAACCACATCCCACCGTGGCCTCCCATACAAGCCTTAGCATGTTTAAACTATACCACTGATCTCATCTCATCACATCCTCCTGTCATACTAGATTCTCTGCATTTGGTACATCATCTGGATGAACCAGAATTGATAGTTAAGCATGGCTAATCAAGACATAGATAATAGCTCTAGCAGTGCACACAAGCCAAACCTAGTTATGCTAGGAGCAGTGGATCAGGTAATATAATCTCAAAGGGAGTAATACAACAGATAGGATACTATATATATCGATAAAAGACCATAGTAGAATCATATGTATCCTGGCAAGAATTGAAATACTTTCGAAACCATAGGATTGTATAATGGTGGGGATATGCTTGCCTTTGCCTATTGATAACCAATAAGAAGATCTTTAGACTCCTAGTACTTGACTTGGTTACAGTTGGTCAAGTATTGTTCGTCGATCTTCGACAGTGTTGATCTCGGTCTTCGATCTTGATCTCGATATCTTATTCTACCGGAAAGAAGCAAACACCAAAAATAAAACGGGAAACATCAATCAACACATGTCATCGGTGCAATGCTTAAGCAAGGATGATGATATGACAAGTTTAATAGCGTTGAAATGTAACCCTAAAACGGGCTTGACAAATTAAGTGGGGTCCGAGGGGTGCAAACCCTAAAACAGGGGAACCTCGGAGTCACATGCGGGGTTCAATTGGTTCTTCTAATTAAACTTGCAATTTAAGTTGTTGAACAATGCATGATTCTAAGTCTATTGTGTATATCTCATTTTTCTGAACATTTTGATAATACATATTTTTTGACTTAAAATTAATTAGTTATGATTTTTCACATTTTGAATCCATTTTTAAATCATTTTAAAACAACTAAACAATTTTGGAATATTTAAATTATTTTTCCAACTTGGACCCACATGTCATACTTTTATTAATTTCAGAAAACAATTTACAAAACAATTTAATAAAATAAAAGAAAAGGGTTATTGCATCACGCTGACGTGATGCTGATGTCAGCAATGGAGATGCTCTTAGCTGGTGGTCGAATCCGGTGCTAGGGGCAGTGCGCACTTGTAGGGTTGGGGCGTTCGAGATAGGGTGTCACGGCCTACCAGAAACTGGCGGCGCCGCTGGGAGAAGGTCACAGGAGCAAGGCGTGCAACGACGGATAGTGGCAGCGGTGACATGTGCACGAGGGGGGCACGGAGGAGGGCGAGAGGGAGTCGGAGGAGAGCAGGAGCATGCTCATGAGCTCATGGAATACCCTCAAATTGGCCCTATGCAAATTTTAGCGATTCCCGCCAAACCCGTATAGAAACGATTCAAAGGTGCCCACCAGGCACTTTCGTACGGGTGGAAAATGAAGTAATACCATTACACATTAGTCCATGATGGAACCCACAGGACAGATATACAATACAAAGATCCAAATCACCTTGAAAACGTTACAACATCCGAGTACAGACAAGATGCAAATTGAGCTAAGAGCCTTGAAGAATAACCAATGGCATCCATAACACTTTCCAGGCCAAGCCGTAAGGGTAACCCTGCTAATGACGTCGAACTTATACCTGTGAAAACAAAATGGGTGCCGACAAAGGGAAAAGGAAAGAGGGAGCGGTCAGTACTGAGGCTAGTACATAGCAAGTCCAAAATTTGGTGGCTCTCGCCTACATAGGTATGGTAGACTGAAGCGGCAGTGAAGCATGCACTGAACAACCTATAAAGACTCAATACATCTATCAGCTATCAGAGAGAGGTAAGGAAGACCAATATGGGACCAACCTGATACTAACACCAATCATACCCATCCTGGAATTTCCCCCTCGAGACCAAACGAGGAAGTCAAACCGAGGAACTCACACAGTTGATAGTTTTATTTATTCCATTGTAGTTGCAGCCCTTACTAGTAAGATATAGATAGCATGAGTCATCTTGATCATAAGCAGTGGGAAGTTTTAGTTAACCATTCAGTTGTAGTTGCAATACTTACTAGTCAGATACAATTAGCATAATACATCTCAAATCCAGCAGTTGTTGGCACTTTTATTTACTCATTCCGTTGTAGTGAATCTGATCACTAGACATGTCAAAGTCAAATTTATAGCACTACTTTAATTATAGTTGTCTATGATCGAGATACTATGCTCCAAGTTTTCCATAACCGCGGGCGTGGCTTTCAGAAAGATTTACTCTGCAGGGGTGCACAAATAGCAACACACGCACGATCAACCTCAGAAAAACCAAATAAAACCCAATGAGGCATCATGACAAAACAATTACAAGATTCATAAAATATTTCAGGAGGGCCACCATACTAAGCCACCCGCAATGAAGTTGGCCGTCTCCGATACGGATCAATGGTTTGTGTCGATGGCGGTAAACGACTGGGAACCCGAAAGTGTGACTGGGCTTGCCGATACAGCGAAAATGTGTCACAAGTCCTAAATAGTACAGGCGCTCCAAGCGCAATCGTAAATAAAGCAGTAAAGCATGACATAAGTACAGGATATTAATAAATCCCCAAACTAGTTTGTGGCTCCAAGTAATAAGAAATGAATCAAGCTCTGGCTAAGTGGATTCATGGTCCCACATGCGGATAGTGTGATAGTCAAGGAACAGGTATTAAGTACTCGGGGCCTATGGGACACAAGTGAGGGGTTAAAAACCAAGTATTAGCTATTTCCCACCGGTGCCTCTGCATTAGTTATATCTATTCCTAGCATTTTAATTATCAAGTTGTAATGAAAGTCATGATCCTCTCCACCAGTAAACATGTGCCAACCTTCCAACAATGGTGGAATGACAATGACGCGAAGCAGCACCTGAGCAAGCAACTACGACTCACAAGGCCAATGGTTTATCAAACAACAGGCAATAGGATGTGTCCAAGGCAATATAGAGGCTGCAAAATAGATCAACATGGATAGCAATAGATCAACACGAATAGCAATAGATCAATATGAGGAAGTAAAGAATATAAATGCAAAATAGGTAGAAAGGGGGAGAATGCTCGTCAGGGAAACACTGTCGAAGATACATTATCTGAACGGCCTAATCCGCGAAGAATCAAAGCACTAAAAGAAACACCGGATGCACTATTTAATACTACGGCAGAAGATCGGGCATGATGCATGGTATGGCAAAGATGTGATGCAACTAGGAAATATTAAGTGGAACCAGGATCCCAACAATTAATTAGAAGGTTCATGTTGTTTAGATAACCCGCAATTTAAATGTTGGCTTAACAAGGCAAACCATGGCATCGGTTCGCTACACAAATTTAAATGGAGCCTATATAAGACTAGAATAGCCGGCATATAGTCTCCATATTTAATTATGAGGTGAATCGGCATAATGCCGCCAAACCACACAATATGTATGTGACATGAACAATTTATACGCAACAGATATATATTATATATTATAAAAATATTGGTCCCGGGAAAGGGATCACACATCAAGGTCTGAAGATCTTGGGGTTCGAGGGTTCGGCGAGGTTCGGTCTTCGGACTCTGGGATCAGGGCCTTGGCATCCGTGAAGGAGAACATGAAGCCAATGTCGAGGATTCTTTGGGTCTAGGGTCGGGGGTCTCGATGTCTTCGGGTCTGAGATGCATGGGTTCGAGATGCAGGGAGATGGCCGTCAGGTTGTAGTGGAAGTAGCATACAACGGAAGTAGTCACCGTCTTGATATTTCCACAGTCGAAGGAGCACAAACAAATACTGATAAGAAGAAGTCACATCTAACCTCCTGTGAGCATTTTATCGAACACCTGATGATCAGGACAAACTACAGACGAAGACGACGCGGTTTCGCATCGCCTGATGAGGTTCAAATGATGACAAAAGAAAAGGAAACGGTGGCAGTCGTGGAAGATGTGGTGGCCACGTGTGGCCAGCGAGCTGAGTCCATAGGGTCAATGTGTGGCAGTGCCTTCGTGCGTCGAAGGGCGAGGGATCCATGGCGGTTGCGGCTACGGCTAGGGCTTGCAGGGGCAAGGAGATGCGGCACCGTGGTGCAGAGCTCGGTGGCGGGCGGAGGCAGAGGGTCACGGGGCGGTGACGGTTGTAGGTCGGCGACGGTGGAGTGGAGAGGGGAAGGGCTCGACAACGACGAGGCACTTCGAAGGCTGGTGGCGGCTCGAGCTGGATGGTACAGAGGTGGTGCAGGGCCAAAGCATGGCGTCACGATGGCGCACGGGCCGTGTTGCAGCGGGTCAACAGCGGGCCCGCGTCTAGCAGCACTGCTGGAGAGCCAGAGCACGCGGAAGGCAGCGGAAAGGCGCGGCTGTGGCCAGGGTCGACGCTGGCCAGGCGAGGAGCTTGGTAGAGGAGGGAGGGAGCTAGGATAGGGTCACATCAGCGATGCGTAGAGGTGAGGAGGGTCGGACTCGAGCGGCGGGCTTGAGGAGATGGAGGGTCTTCGGTCGACAAGGAGGGGGCCGCGGAGGCGTGGCTCTCGGAGCAGAGGCGACGCAGAAACAGCGGCCCGCGGTGCTCAGGTTTTGCGAACGGGGCGAGGAGGAGCTCCAAGCGAGGGAGACTGACGCGAGGCGAGGTAGGTGGGAAGAGGAGCGACTAAGGATGGCGATGGAGCGGGTTTGGACGGATATACAAAAACCAAATCAAAATCCATGAACCTCACTCTAGCCCGCCCATGATGATATCCATGGGCATGGATGTCGCCCTGGATCCAAACCTGTTGGATATCCATGTACCCATGGATATCCATTGGTTTACACGCCATATATATAATCATAACAACATTCAGCATAACTACGAAATTATAGCAAATTTCGATAGCATTTCAGGAAATATTACATGGATAATACATAGGAATATTAAAGCAACAATATGTCAACCACATAGTACTTAAAATATGTCAAATATAACACGATAAAACCACAAAGTACATAGATGTCTCATAACAGTCTCACTGACATGTGGGTCCCACGTGCCAGCCGGGTATTCGTTAGATATCCATGGAGCGAAACCACAACCTATGCCCGCCCCATGAATTAGCGGATATCCGCCCCATGAAATCGTTGGGCGTAATTAGCCCTCCATAACCTTACCCTTCGGGTCGGATATCCATGGATACCTGGATCCGTGGATAAATTGCCATCCTTAGGAGCGACGAGGCGCACGATAGAGAGAGAGAGAGAGAGAGAGAGAGAGATGAGTCGCGGGTGGCTGAGCAGTGTGGCTGCGGGTGGGGTCGGGGTTAGCGAGAGGACCGGGGTGCGGGGTTGCTTCCGCGTGGCGTGTCGATAATGGAAAACGTGTGTGTGGCCACATGTGCTTGTGTACGCGGGCTCGCGGTGTGTGCGGTAGACGTGTAGGTGCGTAGCGCGTGCGCGCGCTATGTGTGGTGTGCGTCGCGCTAAGGCAGAGTAGGTGCGGCAGGGCGCATCCGGATGAGGAGAGAGGGGTAGCCGGTTGGTTAGGGTTTAGGTCAGGGACTAGGTTAGCGTTTGGTCAGTGTTTTGTTGGGCCAGGGTTGTAGGTGGCCTAGCCTAATGGCCGGGTTGCCTCCCCCGGTTTCACAAAAATAGTTTTATATTTATTATATTTTTTAAAGACTTTTGCAAATAGTTTTTAGACAAACCAAAGATCCAAAAAAGACCGCGGTTTTGATTTGAAATAAAGATGGGGGATATTTCGAAAACAAAGATAGGATTTTAGAAAATAGTTTTTGGTGAACAAATGCATGATGACATGATGATGCTCAAATGCAATGTGACATGGTGACGTGAGCATACGGTCATGACGATGCACAAAGGCAAAAGACATCAATTTTCTAGTAGTGGTTTTACTGAGGTGATATAGCTCACCACGAGAGTGAGGAGAGGGTCGGCGAGCTCGGGGACGGTCGGACGACGACGGATTGACAATGTGACTATGGCGGCCAGAGGTGAGGATGAGCGCGATTCCGGCAAGGTGGGGCCTTCTCGGCTTGCGAAGCTTGGTAGGGAAGAACAAGGAGACGATGGCGGAACTAGAGGTAGCCTTGGTTGGTCGAGGGGAGCTCGGGAGCGGTGGGGACTGGCGGTTCCCGGCGGCTAGGGTTTGGTCCTCACGCGGGAGAGAGAGGTTAGGGAGGGGAGAGTGCATGTTAGGGTTCTCCGGTGGCGACGGCAGTGGAGGTGACTTTATAGACGACCGAAGGCGGTGGCGTGCATCTTGGTGCACGCCAGCGATGGAGGCGTGGCCAGCGAGCAGCTTTGCTCGATCGGGAGGTGGAAGACGACCGAAGGAAGCTACGAAGCGGTATTGGGCCAAGGTGGGCTCGCTTGGGCCAGGCTAGGCTGCACACAGGTCGCGGCAAAGCAAGGGCAGCAGCTGGTGGCGGCTATGCACGAGCGGTAGAGAGGAGAGAAGAGAGATGGGCTTTAGCCCAGATTAGGTTAGGATCACTTTTTTCAAAACCTTTTTCTATTTAGTTTTCTCTCTTTTCTCTTTTATATTTCATTTTTTTAATCTGTTTTGGATATTTTCAAAATACCAGAGGTTGTTGTAAACATTTTAAAATACTATGGAACCCTTTATAACCATTTGGGTTCCATACTTTGATCTTTTCAATAATTCAAAACACTTTTGAATTGTTTTGAGAGAGGAGGGGAAACTAGGGTTTTTGAGTTTTTGCATTATTTTCTTTGCATGAATTTTAATGGATGGTGCTCATGAATACACAAACAAAGCCCTAATTACGATTAGCTAAAACTGGAGTGTTACAATTCGTCGAGCAACGCTATCTAGTTCGGAATAGGGTAGCGCTAGAGAAGAAAAAATTCCATCATACCCACGATTCTTCTAATGTGAGGCTGACATAAGGGACCCATGAGTCTGAATAAACGGCTGATGCAGCAAGCAATGCTATCAAGTTCGGAACATGAAGGCACGAATGAGGGCAAAAAATCCATCATACATACGTTTCTTCTAATGAGAGGATGACATGTGGGGAACAGCAGCGTGATTAAACGGTAGATGCATCGAGCAACGCTATCAAGTTCGGAACAGCGCGAGCGAAGGGAAAAAATCCATCATACACACATTTCTTCTAATGAGAGGATGACATGTGGGTCCCTACAGCCTACTTAAATGGTAGATGCATCGAGTAATGCTACCAAGTTCAGAATAGGGTAGCGCGAGGGGGAAAATCCATCATACACACGATTCTTCTAATGAGAGGCTGACATGTGGGACCCAGTAGCCTGACCAAATGGCAGACGCATCAAGCAATGTTATCAAGCTCAAATAAGGGAGGCGCGACTAGAAAGTATGGTCCTTAGAGACACTGACGTCTGGGACCCACACGCCTCAAAAGACTTCGGCGAATCAAGATCACGCGAGGAACCTAAAATCTTGCTTCTGCCATGTGTTGGCCGAGCTTTCTCCACGTTTTTAGCGGTTTCGTTGTAGTAGAGGGCCATGAAACTGGAAAAAAAGTTACCCATCAGCCACGGTCGAGCCGAAAAAATCATCGCGGAAGATGATCCTTCTACGACGACCGACGGGCCAAGTCATTGCGGATGGACACTTTTCTTGTAGTGCGAAGGAGTATGCGGTCATCACGCTAGCAACCGAGCAATCGTGGCCACGACCTTTCGGGTAGGATTTTACTGGCTCACGGCAGCCCAAGACGCAAAGGATATTGTGCGAACATGTGAGGCATGCCAATATTTTGCGACAAAACTCAATGCACCTACAGTAGAACTAGCCCCCATACCTTTGGCATGGTCGTTCACGCAGTGGGGACTTGACATGGTGGGCAAACTCCGCAAATCTTCGCCTACAGGACACGTCTTTCTGCTAGTTGCAGTCGACAAATTCACAAAGTGGATTGAAGCAGCGCCTGTACCCAGCCAAGACGCAACTTTGGCTATGAACTTCCTCAAGTCGATAGTATTTTGCTTCGGGATGCCACATAGCATCATCACGGACAACGGAACAAATTTGACCTCCAATGAGTTCAAGGAGTACTACAAAGAGATGGGCATAAAAGTGAGCTACGCTTCAGTCACCCACCCACAAACCAACGGCTAGGTGGAGAAGGCCAACGGTCTTGTAACCAATGGAATCAAGAAAAAGTTGCTAGTACCACTCGATAGAGAAAAAGCCGCTTGAGTAGACAAATTACCCTCCATCCTATGAAGCCTATGCACCACCCCAAACTATGCCACGCAAGAAACACCCTTCTTTCTGGTCCACGGTGCTGACGGCGTCCTTACAGTCGAAGTAATCATGATTCTCCTCGAGTCGTCGAGTATGACAAAGAAGCTTCCAGGGAAGCACTCGACAATGATGTCGACGCACTCGATGAAGCTTGAAACGTTGCTCTACAAAGAGCGACCATATACCAGCAGAACCTATACAACTATCGTAGTCATCAACTGCGTCCCAGGTCCTTCACCGTAGGGTACCTGGTCCTTCGCCTCAAACAAGATGGCCACCGCAAGCTGAAGTCGCCATGGGAAGGACCCTATATCGCCATAGAAGTAATCCCTAGCAGAGCATATCGACTCCAAGACAAGAAGACCGGAGTCAAGTACTCTAACCCGTGGAACGTTACGTAGCTACGACGTTTCTATACTTAGGACTTTACTTTATGCAATTTACATTCAATAAGGCCTATGGCCAGGCTTCTCAGCCAAAGACTTTGTACTTTACTTCCAATAAGGCCAACATCCAGGCAATTATGCCAAACATGTACCTCCGTATTCGACGATACATAAATCTAACTTCCCGAAACTCAGCCTCAGTCTTTTTTCTATTATTTTCAAGTTTCACCCGATACTCGGGGGCTTAGTAAATATTCATCCGAATAAAAGTAAACATCCGATACTCGGGGGCTTTGCCATTAGAGCGCCACAAAACTTCGGATTCACTGACAAACGCACACTTCTTTGACCTGAATAGCTGATTTGGCCCCAGGGTGTCAGGCAAATGAAAGGGTCTCGCATAGGGCAACTATACATCAAACAAAACACACACAAAAAATACTCTATCAAGAATAAAACAAAGTTTTACATAATTTACATGTTCTTTTGCAGGGATACATTGTGAGTTACACTGTGAAATTGAGATAAAAATTCTCCGTCGTCTTCGAGGCATCTGGGAATGATTCTAATCACAGGCTTACAAACAGCTGCAAAATGGGGCTCCATATTGATCATCCCACCTTCATAAGGAGAAGGCAATCCTCATGACATGGCATCCAAATCTAGCATAGGATGATGCACATGCACCCAAGAAAGCGCAAGTTTCGCGCCTGCAATAAGCTACAGCTTCACAAAGTGATAAATCATGTCGCCTTGCTGAAACTTCATCATCAACGCAGCAAGGTCATGAGGTTGAGGATCTCTAGGAAACATGGCATTATATATAATGGCTAGTACCTGACGACAGCATTCAACAAATTCCTCCACCTCGAACACTCGATCCTGGAGAAGGGCCAGCGTATAAGCACTATAGTGGTCAGTTTAGAAATCACTACTCGCACCTTGAGAGGCCTCCACTAAATAATTCATTTGAGCCCGTAAGCTCTAAGTTTTTTCCTTCTCACATAACTGAATACCTGGGAAAAAGCAAAGGGTTATTTTCTATGGCTAGACAATAATACTTGGGGGCTCTATGAGAAGCTTGCAAAGCATTTTTTCCGCTCGCCCTTGAGATTTATTCCAACAGGTATGCTTCACGATCCATATTTTTTCGCATCTTCGACTACGATACATCTACCATTTCCTACACAGCTCTAAGATCGCTCTCCAACCCTTTTATTTGTTAGATTTTCTCTACATACAACAGTGGGTCCACAATGCGGGTAATAACAGTTTTAGGCGTGGCCGTTTCAGATAACCTGGGTTGCAAACCCAAAGAGTGGGGAATATCCGATGAACTAGATGGATTAGTAAGTATTTGACATAATAGATGACAAAGAGAAGGAGTTTCAGCAAAAAATACAGGACACACACAAAGTGATAGATTCAACACAAGCAATGCATATATAAATGCAGAGAGCAAAAGTTTTCCTTCAACCCAAAGGTCAGATAAGTTATATATTCATTACAATAAGGGAAAGCGACAAAAGATGCAGCTAGACTATCATGAAGACTTTTTGGTCGAAAGCGTGGCTCTAGCCGAAGGAGCTTCAGCCAAAGGCTTGGCAACAAGAGTTAACACTACCAGAAGGAGTGTCAGTTGCAGGTTTGGCAGGAGGAATCTCTTGCCCTGCAACTCTCGCTAGAAGAAGCCGCCAATATTTCTTGGCCTTTTTTATAAAAGGGGTCAAATCAATTTCTTTGTCGGCGTTGTTGACTGGAATGGAGGATCTAACCTTATTCTAGTCGACCTTCTCGCTGGCCAAGACCATTGATGTTTTAGCACCTATTTTTGATTGGATCATGTCGTATCCTATCAGCGGGTTGGACTCGGCGTTGAAGACGGAAGCAAGATCATTAAGATCCTTGGGTACCTCCTTGCCCACGAAAATCTCGGCATGAAGGCTCTTGAAAGCACATCGCAAACGGATCAGAAGATTCTTCCCACAGACACTATTCGCCCCCAGGATGCCTATGGCATGCAACAATGGATCGGATCTTCTATCCTCGTCCAAAGTCATAGACTGGCCAGTAATTTGTGCAGTAGAAAGAACCAAGGGAAAAAAGGAGGCGAAGATATCAAAGGAAAATTCGGGACCAGCAGTATATAGGAAAACAACTTATGGGTCAAGGAAGTGTTGAGAGCATCCAATCTCTTTCGAAGATTTTCATCTCTTTCAGCCATAGCAGCAACTTGGTTCTCCCGTTTTTTGGCTTCAGCTTTCGCGGTATGTTTGGTTTCTTTGAGCATTTTCTCCACGACCTTCAGCTTAGCCTCAAGATACTTAGCACGATTCAATACCTCGTCCCGAGCAACCTCAGATTCTTTGACAATGGATGGACGATACGAATCTCACCAAGTCAGAACTGGTTGGACTATTACAAAGACAACATTATGAAAATAAAGTAAACCTTTAAATTCTTCAGCTTCATTACAGACCTTGATAAAGCGGGAGGCCATGTTGACCATCTCACACATCAATGGCTAGGACACAAAGAAAAGTCACTCAGGAAATCTGAAGGGAGCAAGTAGAAGCAAGCTAGAAAACTAATAAAAGAACAACACTTACATCCTTCATGTCAACTTCAGTGGAGTTTTCAGATATTGCCACGCCTTTACCCGCAACTCTCTTCTTCTTGGATGGTGGAGGTTTAGGTGCAGTAGCCACATTTTTCGGGTCTAGTTTCCCCGCGGACATCTTTTGCGGGTTCTCCTGATCCATCGAGTGAATCGGCGACTTAGCAATGGGCGACGCGACGGAAGAAACAGGTGGCAGTAGTGGATAATCATCATCATCCTCATCACCCCTGGTTCAGCAAACAGATATTTGGCTTTAGTTAGAGAATTGCTTCAAGCCTATAAAAAGAGTACAATGGGAAAAATACTTACAAAGATATATTTTGGGTCATGCGGAAGAGACTCATCCTTGGAGGAGCAGAAGACATAGGTTTCACCAATTTTGGTTTTGAACCCGTTGAATCGTCGGATTCTTCGACCGTTTCGACGGCTTCATAACGTTTCCATTTTCCAACAGTGGGTACCCTCTCTGAATATTGGGAATGAGTCGAAGGAACGGTCTCGGTGTCTTGGGAAGATTTAGTGGTACATGATTCCCCTCCTTTTTCGGATGCAGTCCTAGTTCCAATGAAATCTTTGGATGCAGTGGCACTATCTGACAAGTCGCCACTTTTGGGAAGAGGAGGAAAGGCATGGAAATGATCATGACCCTGCACAGATGCAACCAAAGTTAGGCGAGAAAAGTTTATATCACAACATAAAACACATGGAAGAAGTTGAATGCTCAAAGGAAATCAAACAACTTATGTGAGACACCAAGTTCTTCTTGCCATAGGGCTCCACACCACAATCTGACGAAACGGGGTTTTTCTTCGTCGGGGTGGTGAAAGAATGTACCCTCTTCTCAAGAAGCACAATGGGAAGATTTTCTGTCGAGATCCTCATTGGGTCTTTCTTGACGATATAGGCCCACATGCTAGTCAACCAGGCCTAGATAGGTTGGATGCACACCCGAAGGAAATAAGCCATCATTTGCAAACCTGATAGTTTGTGTCTAGCTTCAGTGCGCAAATTCTTGGTCCGGGCCATCAACAGTTTGATTTTCTCCATTTCGTCGACATTAGGGTTCTGGTCCCATGAACTGAGCCTCCGGCAAGTTTTCTTCGGGTCGAAGGGTGCCAACCCGAAGTTTTGACCCTCGACTTGCCAGTCCTTGATGTAAAACCACTTCGTTTTCCAACCTTGGACAGACTATGCAAACTTGAATTCAAAATAATTAATTTCCAGGCGAACTGAAGATACCGCGCCTCTCACATCATGAATGATGGTGTCAATAGCATTTTGGCTGACATAGAAAAAGTATTTCCATAAGCCCCATTGGGGATGGATACCGAGAAAACACTCATAAAGAGTGATGAAGCAAGCAACGTGGAGAATGGATTTTGGCGTGAGCTGGTAGAGCTGCATGTCGTAAACAAAAAGAAGTCCGCGGAGGAACTCGTGGGTCGGAAGAGAGAGACCACGGTAAAGAAAGGAGAGAAACATTACCCGCCATCCTGCTTCAGGCGTAGGAATGGCTTCATCCCCAGGAGCCTTGAAGGAGTCATCCGCTATGAGACCAGCCTTGTGTGCTTCACGCAGCTCATGCTCGATACACTTGGAGGGAGCCCATCCAATGGCCCATTTACTCGTCGCCTTGGTGGCAGCAGTGGAGGGGCCACCCTTGCTCTTGCCCATGGTGGCCTGGACGCGAAGCACAAGCGTGCACAGGGGAAAGAAAGAATAGAGAGCAATGGAGCACAGATGTGGCGCGAGGAAGAAGAAGGAGTACACAACGAAGGGGAATAGTGAGCAGTAAAATTCTCACCTTAAGCTTATAAATAAAAGGAGAGAAATCATCAGTCGTCAGATGGGGGTGGCGAAACGTCAAGATACAGAGGATGAAGACAGTGGCAAGATTTGCTGAGAGGATAAAAATCATGGGCAGTATTTACCTCGCCAAACATGGAGAAAATCCGCACTGCGCCTTGATTTTCGCACAAAAGTGGAGTCATGCGATCAAAAGAATCTTTGCAGAAGCTCCGCTTATGCGTCATCATTACTACAACAAGGGCCCACCACTCCAACGTCCCATCGGGCCTTATTTTTCGGCAACTGTGACACACCATCGTCGTTAGCACTAACGTCATGCGTGGCTTAAGGAGAAGAAATATTCGGGACAATAGGAAAAAAAACAAGCCAATGCTTGCTTTCTTTGATGATTGACTCTATGCCTATGCTCCGATGCGAGCACCCGAACATAGTCTCGGGGATACTCCCATCGGGAGCATTGGCCATGCACCTGATACAATTTTACAGATTGAATTAGTCAAGGCCTGAGCTGAGTACCTCCTCGGATGAGTACAATGCTCTAAGCCTATTCTCCGGTGCAAGCACCCGAACATAGCATCGGGGGCTACTCACATCGGGAGCGCTAGCCGCGCACCAGATATAAAAATCCTCCTACGGAGTCGGCATAAAAAAGCAAATGCGAGTGGAAATTTTGAGCCTACACTTGGATGCAAGCATTCGGGTGTAGCATCAGGGGTTACTCCCATCTGAACGCGCACCCGATACAAAACATAATCCTCCAATGGAGTCGAAAAAGCAAACAGCTATGAGCATTACATAATTGTATCCTCAAATGGTTAATCCCATCAGGAGCACTCATATCACACCCGATGAAAAGAAGCTGGCAACTTCAGCAATTCCAATAGCCAAATAAGACAGCCAAAACAAAATTCCCAAAATGCGTCCGCCGCGATAACATGTCTGAATGTCATGTCCATGACATGAAGGTAAGACCTCAGGATCCGTCATGTCAGGCTTGGTAACCGCACACGAATGCGCTCTGCCAGAATTTTTTCCGTATCTATGATACGATGAAAAATCTCGACGGACGCGTTGGGTACCCAAAATAAAAACACTGGAATTCAGTATTCGATAAGCCCTCCGCGGCCCGAACTGAATTACGCCAGCATATACCAAGTTTGAACCCGGGGACTTGAATTTGATTTAGGTTCATGATGTTTTTGTCCAAGAAAAATTAACTGATTCCTGATCCGTAGGATGCATCAGGCTTGTTATACCAAATCCGCATGACAATGAATACATAAAATATTAAATTACTCGTCTGCGGGAATCTTTGACTTATAGTTGAAATTGTCTTTGAAACTCAATCCGAATCTACGATTCGGATGGAGTCTTAGGGGCTACTGACATGGGCATGACTTATCAGGTCCCCATAATTAACTATCCTAGACATATGGAGGCCTACGGCCCATGAAGCCCATAAAGAATAAGAGAAGTCCCAGAAGCATCCGACGGATAAAAGCGTGTCTTGGCGATTAAGAAAGATGTACAAACCGACGTAATATTAGTGTTGTAATCATAACTTGTAACCTATCGATATACGGTTTTGGGACCCAGCCTATTATATAAAGGCTGGGAGGAGCCAACAGTGAGGTACCGAAGTTTTGAGCAATCTGTAACCATACTCTCCACAATAATCAGACAACTTCGACTCCCTTGTTTGTCTGATTAGCTGCCGAAATCTCCAGTGTTCTCTTTTTCACGAAACCCTAAGTCCATAATCATGGGCATTGTCGAGGTTACCCATCGTCACAAACCGCCGAACACCTAGTGGGCAGCACGGGTGTGTGGCGGGCTTGGAGCTACCGGTGGACGTGGGAGGGCATGGAGGTGGCTCTGGAGGGCGTGGGGAGTATTTTTGGTGGCTGCGAGGGTGGCTCTAGCGGACTAAATGGCAGACGGCAGGGAGGGGTGGTGGTGGGGGCGAGCTGCTGGAGTGGTGGTCATTGGGGGTGAGGGGAATGCAGAGTGTGCGTGACTTTGCGGGCGCGTGTCGCCGACAGGGCTGGCCCGTGTCGTTTTAGTTCCATCCGGCGCCCCGCTTGCCCTCCCCCGGATTGGGTTCTGCCTGGGGCGCCGGATAATAAAACGGGCAGCGCCGGCGCAAAATAAAATTGGGAGGGGGCTGCTAGGCGTGATTTTGGACGCCGACACCCTCGTAGCCCTCTAGGGACCCGAGTGGAGATGCTCTCACATTGTCTGAGTTTGTATGTATCTAGACGTATTTTAATGTATTCGAATCTATTTAGACGGAGGGAGTACATTGAACGGTAAACCTGAGAATAGAGTCGCTACTCCACGGTTCAGTTGGACAGGCACACCTGATGTGGCGTGTCGACAACACAAAGATGCTGTGAACCAGCAAACTTGTTTTGCTACATGATGAGATCAGGTTCTAGCTCTGTTGTGCAATGTATGAAACCGGGACAGCAATGCACCGGCATAGGCCCTGAACTCAGAACTGACTATTATATTAGAGCACCAAACAGTATAATAAGCAGCTACCAGTTGATCTCTGAATATGAAATCGGCTCCACATGCATGTTTACACCATTTGTTGATATAGTACACAGTCTTCATTAACATTATGGGATCTTAAACTTTTATAAATCACTCGTAGAGTAGAATTATAAGGGAAAATCAGCACACATTGCGCCTTGGGTTTATTCTGTCAAGGGCAAGCAATGAAGACAAATGAATAGCAGCTACTATGTAATCTGGGAGACATGATACGACGACTCGTAGTAGGGTGTTTGGATCAGAACGCCGGGAACTCGACCCTGTTGCCGCACGGCCTGCCGCCTGGGCTGACAGGGCACTCGACGAAGCCCGAGGCATCGGCGGCGACGCAGAAGTAGAGCTGGTAGAGCTGGGTGTTGCCGGACTCGTCGCGGTTGCAGTCGACGTAGGGCGCGTAGCCCGTCCCCTGCTGGATGGCGTTCTTGATGGCGGCCTGCGTGTAGTATCCGCCGTCAGGAGAGATGCCCGCGGAGGCGAGGGCGTCGAGGACTTTGAGCTCGTCGCGGAGGCTGAGCGCGGTCTGGAAGTAGCCGTGCTCGTTGAAGAGGTTCTGGGCGCAGGTGCCGTGCTTCTCCCACTCGTGCGCCCAGAACTTGAGGCCGTCGCTGGTCGGGCACGCCAGAGTTGGCCAGTTGCTGCGGAGGCTGCTCAGCAGGTCGCTCACCTGCACGTCAGAGTCATTTCTCGTCACTTGTTGCTCTGCACTGGTAAGTATACTTTTTTTTTTTTGGTTCTCGGGCGGCCAACAGTGCGTGCACGCAACGCAAGGTCATCAACAGAGAAGGGAAATTTCTGCGGCAAAGATGCGTGAATCTTGAACGGATATCCAGCATTGATATCGGATTCCTTTCAACAGAAGTCATTGATTTCGGATAACAATAAATCCGGCATGAATTTATTTCGAGAAATAAATTTACCCTTTTTTTTCTTCTGGGGCGAGCAATTAAATAAATACTAGCATTGACCAAGCGTCTTCCGTCCGTCTCAAAAGCCTCTAGTAGTAGAATTTTGTTTGTTGAAGCGAAATCCAAATGGAAGAACACAAGAACTACGATAGAATCAACACAAGCACTACGATAGAATCAATGAGTAGTGTTTACAGACACAAAACGTCAGAGGCAAACATAGAAACTTCCAACACAAATAGAAAGCAGAGACCCTGTAAACAGAAAACAACAGATAGATAGATAGATAGATAGATAGATAGATAGATATAGCAGAAAAACGAAGAAACCAAGAACAAGGACGGTCATACATGCAAAGCGAGAAGAAGGTCTGACCTTGGAAGGGTCGAAGGCGCTGTTGGGGTTGCAGTTCTGCGGGTAGGATCCATCTTCGCGGTTGGGCCACAGACCGTGGATCCCGAAGTCCGCCACCGGCTTGCCGGACCGCGGGTAGCAGCAGCTCTGCTTCGTGTCGCAGTACGACCCTGGCCACTGCACAGACACGCCACCACGAAACCCATCAGCAACAGCACACCACGTACTCGGCAACTGCCGACGAACTGAACTGAACTGAACTGACCCCGCCCGCATGCACGGCACGGCACGGCACGGCGGGGGCACTCACCTGCAGCACGAGGTAGAAGAAGTCGTAGTCCTGCGCCGCCGCCGACGCCGCGCACCCTGCGGCCAGCACGAACAGGACGGCCAGGGAGAGGTGCGTCATCATGGCTTGGCTTGGCTCTCTCTTTGTAACGACCTCTTTCCGATGGTTCTTTGGAGCCCTGCTCTGTTCTGAATTTGCTAATGTGTTGAGGTGTGAGGGTGATGATGGATTGGGGAATGAAGCGACAGGGCGTGTGAATTTATAGGCATCTCTCTCGGGCAGCTGTGGATCCTACATTATTGATGTGCATGTATGGCATATTCCATCGGCAATGGAGGTTTGGAAAAACGTGCATTCTACGGAGAGATTTTATTGCTTGCTCCTTTTGGCTTGCAGGTAGTATGCCAGAGATAGAAGCATCAGCTGTGTGTGGGTGGCAATGTGTACGAGTAGAAGGCAAGCAGAGGACCCAATTTCAGAATTGACAGGTCGGTGGAGATCCAGCGGCAGCTCTGAATTCATGATTGGGCAGTTTTTCATTTTTTTTTCCTTAATTTCGGAATTTCCCTTTTGGTTCGGGATACGATGTGTGGTGGTCAGCACAATGGACGTTTTGTTTTCGTCATTACTCCCTCAGATCCAAATTAATTGATTCAGATTTGTTTAGATTTAGATGTATGTAGTAATATTTTAGTGTTAGATATATCTGAATTTAGATAAATCCAAGTCAATTAATTTGGATAGTAGTACATTGTTTATTAAAAAATATCAGATAAAATTCGAGAGTTACAGTTCACCAAGCAAGATTCTAGCATTAACCGAGACAGCACCGTTGGCACTTTTTGAAGCCATTTTCGTTTAGCGTTTGGAAGGAAAAAAACGTTGGTGTTCGGCACATTTGGCAGTTCTGACCTACTATTTGCGTGTTGTTGTTATGACGCACCCACCTGTGTGGTTCAGTGTCTGATGTAGATAAGGAGGAGCAGAAGCTGCTGCTGCATACAAATTAGGGGCGTTCATACTGCCGGCAGCGGCATGCCGTTGCTGGTGACGGGGGCTAATGGCGTCCTTGTCACGGTGGGAAAGAGGAGCAAACGGCAGCCTGTCGTCCATGTACGTGGCGTGGCGAGTTTGCGACGCCATCAGTATCACTCACCGGCCGGGTCAATGAGGGTTGCGGACGTATGTGAGCCAACACACGTTCAGATAGATGATTGAGCGAGCGGAACACCAGACAGCCAATGATTATGACCAAACGTGCCGGCCAGTCTGAACAGGCGGCCGAAAATATATTGTCAAAGACGACACGCTATAGTAGCACTCATGTGCTCCATAAAAATATTTCACGTCCGCTCCCGGTATAATTTCTAAAGAAAAATAGAGGTTTTCCCGCGAAAAAAAGAAGTCAAAATGTAGTACTCTACGAGCTTTTGCCACACATGTATTTCAGTTTAGTACCTGCACGAAACCCGAGCTCGCCATTGTCACCGAGCCGCCAACCCAAGGGCCCGTTTTCCCCGCCGGCGGCTTCGCCACTGACATCAACAACGGCGGCATCCGATGGTCGCTCGGGACGTTCGACACGGCAGAGCTCGCTGCACGTGCGTACGACACGGTGGCAACCTCAACTTTTCAGATGTGCAGACGCAGGCGGAGGCAGAGTTTCTCGCGTCGCCGACATGCGTTGGCAGCAGTAGCGCCGCACCGCAATGCTGCAGTAGGTCCGCGTCCGCGGGCTCAACGAGATGAGGATTGCGGGGCTACATCACAACCACCCCGAGTACGTGTAGGAGGAGCTCGCCTTCTACTCGGCACCGGCGAAGAACAATACCGATGGTGCCGGCCCCGTCCAATGTTGCACCGCCGCCACCCCCCAGCGTCGACATCCTGGGTTCCTCGTCGGAGCTAGGGTCCAACTTTTGGGACACCAACAACTCCAATTTTGACTCGGAGTAGTAGATTTCATGTTTAGATTTTAAATTAAATGTTGTTTAGCTTCAAATTGTTGAATGATCATAGTGTTAAACTATGTTTGAATTATCTAAGTGTTGAACTATGTTTGGATTTGAATGTGAATTAGTCCAGCGGGCAGTGGTCTGAGAAGCCGTGCTGCAAAATGTGACGGCTGATAAAGCGACGGCCGTTTTGCTTCCTAAATCGCAAAACAGTTGTCTCATTTCTAAAATCGGTTGTCTCAAACGGAGTAGTTGTTAGATATGCTCTTACAGAGTGCAGAGCCGGTGCTCCGATTCACTATGATCGAAGAAAACCCTTATTGTGAATGCCTGTTGCATGCGTCCAAACCAAAGATTCTAAAAAGATGGCACAACCGAGACGTAGCCACGGGAAGATAAGCCTTCTCCTTCCCATGTTTTTTGGTCTGCTTCCCTCCATTTTAATCTATCAAATGATGCTAATGACATAAAACTAAGAGTATCTCCACCAGCGCTCTCCAAAGGATGGCCGGCAAGCGCGCCGCCAATGACTTTGTGGGCTGACGCATAAACTGTCGGCAGTTTGGGGAAGCAACCCCCACCGGCACCCCAACGATAGGGCCTAACGATCACGCCGTGGATAAAAATATTCAAATTTGAAATAGGTCACACAATTGGAGCATGTTTATTACAACAAATGCAAATAAAATCAAGTCTATTTCATCAAATTGAATGTTTGAAGGGAACTAATTCACACGATAATTTACATAAATGAAAATTTAAAATAGATCAAGCAGTAGGGGTTCCGTTGGCTGGGGTTTTTGATGTATATTTCCTCTGAGCACCTACAATTGCTCGACGAGATCTTCTAGTAGCTGCGTAAACTTGACCGTCGTGGATTTCTAGATGCATGGCGAAGAAAGCACTAAAAATAGTCGGCACCTCGTGATCGACCTTAGCAAGAGGACCCATGCCTCAAAGGGCAACGGATCAACCACTGTAGCATCACGCTCACTCTCGGTGATCATATTATGCATGATCACACAAGCATTTATCACCTTTCACATCTATGATGTTGACCAGGTTAGAGTAGGATACCAAATGATAGCAAAGCAATCTTGGAACACACAAAATGTTCGCTCGCCATCCTTCCTCCAAGCATCCTCGCACTTGGAAAACCAAGCTCTTGCGTCAGTATGTGGGTCAGGGATTTTATTCACGAAGGTGCATCATCTAGGATAAATACCATCGGCTAGGTAGTAGCCTTTGGTGTATTTCCTGCCATTGACCACAAAGTTTACCATCAGGGAATGCCCTTCTGTAAGTCTGCCAAACACTAGACATCACTGCAACATGTTGATGTTATTGTACGATCCTGTCATGCCAAAGAAAGTATGCCAAATCCACAAGTCGTGATCTTCCACAGCCTCTAGTATCACATTTCATTCTCTAGTATGGCCTTTGTACATACCTTCCTAAGCAAAAGGGTAATTCTTCCATGCGCACGTAGTCATCTCATGTATCTACATGAGCTCTGTATGCAAAACATCGCAAGACAGCCGTGCACTTGTGAACGGAGGTGAAACCAACCAAGTAGGTACAGTCCTTCTTGTAAATGAAATATGGATCAAACTCTCACACACCATGCACAATCTTCATGAACAACTCCTTGTTCATTCTAAACCGGCACCGAAACACAGTAGACCCATTGGTTGCATCATCTTGAAAATAATCCATCTCCAACATCAATGTGCCGGCTAGGCGCTACCGGTCTCTATTCTTCTTCTTCTTCCCCGGCACTAAGCCTCCACACCGATGATCTCGCGGGCTATCATGTAGGCGAATGAGGTTGCCGATGATCATATTATGCTTTGCCTCATCGGCTTGCGTGTCGGCCTCCTCTTGCATAGTCATGAGCTCATCGCCACTATCCATGACCTAGTCAAAAGGATGAGCACCTTGTGTGCATGCTAAGCTTGATGTGGTTCGTGGTCGAGGGGCGCGGCTTCTAGCCATGATGCAACCCCAAAAAACAGTCGGGTTGACTCTGGTATGCGACCTATGGGAACGACCTCTGAAGAGAGCGGAGGCAGGCCGTCATCGGTCGGTGGTAGGTGATGCGCTAGGACACCATCAGTGGCTCTCAATCGGCTGCAAGAACCATGTGGTTGACTACTAGGGGATGGGTGGCGCACTAGGAGGGTGATACTGGGCAAGGATGGCCAGGAGTGGGTCGGAGATGGCCGACGGCGATTCACAGGGTGGTAGGAAAGGAAGACAGGAGGGGCCATGGGGGTTGGGGTTTCCCTTGGGTCAGTGGCAAGGGGGTCCATCATTGTCTTTCTAGCGTGGCGCGCATTACTGTGCATTGTTGGCAGCTCTAGCCCATCCCCTGATTGATAGGGAGGCAAGGGGTGCCGGACAGATTGGTGGGTGGTCCAATCTACCAGCAGCGGTTGGGGGCCGATGGTGCAGGCCAAATTTTCATCTCCACTCCCAACTCGGTTGGGTGCCGGGTTGGGAGTCGCTGGTGAGATGCCCTAATATTTTGAAAATAGAAATTGCACCATGGGCGCATATACGAGGTTCCCGTCTCCTGGCGACTAATGCAAGATCGGATGGGGAACTAAGAGCATGTCCACTCGCCGCTCCTAAAGGCCCTCCCTATGCGGGTTATGGGGGTGTCGACGCAAAAAAACTTGCATAGTCCTCCAACCCCTCCACCCCCCCCCCCCCAAAACATATTTTCATCTGATGGAGACTCAAAGTTACGTGGCATCCCCAGACCAACCCCAACCCATAGGGAGGCAATCGGGGGCATCGGCTACCATCTTTGGTCCCAACCACCCGACAGTCTCTCCACTCTCTTTAGTGTTGAGGGTGTGACTGGGTCTACCGCCATCATCAAAAATCATCTGGTTCCCTCCATACAGTCTACTGTCGAACACCATATTAGGAGGAACGAGTGGAGATGCTCTAACCGTACTTGGTAGTGAGCTGATAACCCAGTTAATTGGATGTCTAGGTTTTGTAGCAGAGCATGGCAGCTATCCCTACATAACCGTAGATCGTGGTTGGTTTTCGTCCATGGTGGTCCCACCATGCGGACGGAAAAACACGGCGAGGTCGGGCACCAAACATGTAACTGTTGAGCGGAATAGTAGCAAAAAGATGTCTTGAAAAACACGGCGAGGTAGGGCACCAAACATGTAACTGTTGAGCCGAATAGTAGCAAAAAGTTGTTTTTTATACTGGGCGTGTTTGATAGGCCGGATTCTCGTTTCTCACATGAGAGGGAAGAATTTGGCCTGTTTGTTTTGCTGGGTCACACCGAATTTCTGCACAACATGGTTTTTAAAGCAACCCAAAAGTTGGCCCGTTAGAAACATTGTGTCGTCGGATTGATGACAAGTACGCCATGAGGGGGTCCTCGAGGCGTACGGAAGAGGGGTGTGAGACGTACGGTATTCCGAGACGGTGAGAACACAAGTTTACCCAGGTTCAAATCCGGGCTTTGGACGGACCCTACTCCTACTAGCAATCCAGTAATACGACAGAGCCGGAATATGGGTTACAAGGGTGTGTGAGTTGATATTGTAGACTATTGAGGTGTGCCCTAAAGGCTCTCCCTAGGACGGCTTATATAGATATCCGGCCTAGGGTTTACAGGAGAGATCTATCCGGCTACGACTAAGAGTCGGTTATAGAGTATATCTTGAACAACAAGTAACACTATGGGCCTAAGTCGGTAAGTCTTCTGGGCCTTCCCGTAGCCAGATTGGACTCCGTCTTCTCTCCCTGACTGGGCCGCCCGTGAAGCAAATCTCTAACCCGAAGTGGGCCACCCTGGTCAGTGAGGAACTGTGAGGATACCCGAAAAGTATATCCCCAACAGCAGCCCCCGGAGGCCTCCAAGATCCAAAGTCGGATTTATCATCATCTAGCTTGATATTCGGCTTGCAGAATCTTGAAGGGTTCCTGAAACTTCACAACAAAAAATATGATCCGGGTCTTAAAAATATCGGACCTATCAACAGGTTACTCGGATTTTCCAGCTTGATTTCAAACTAAGCCAGAACTTGGTCTCTAACGCCACCTGACACAAGTCATGGTCAAGTCACGTCATCTGACAGACATCCTGTCAGTACGACCGTTGGTGGGTCCGCAGTTCGCGGAACCGAGGCGTCGTTTCAATGCATACACGGAGATCGAGGCGACGTAATCATCGCGTGGGTCCTTCCCAGTTCCTTCCACGACACATGGCGTTTATACAGTGTCATTTGCACGAATCTTGGCGCGGTTAGGTGGATATAAGGGGTGAGGATTCTCCTCCTCCTTTCTTCACATGTTCCCTTGCCGTTTCTCCTCCTCCAAATCTCCCCCGCGCACAAAGCTCCTCTGCTTTCCCCAAAAACTCCCAGTGCCGCTCATCCTAGGTCACCGGCGCACCGGAGAAATGGCTTCTTCATCCGCTTCCGGCTTGGACACGGCGGCAACGGAGGCGGCGGTAGAAAAGGAAATCTTTCGTGGGGTCTGGATCCCCTGCGTTCTTGACGATGAGAAGCTCCGCGCCGTGGAGACAGAAGGGCTCCTCCGCGCCGGCGACTGGCGGAGCGGCGCCAGGGAGACCGTACCCAACCCGCGCGCCGACGAGCGGGTCCACTTCAGCACCCACCTCGACAGAGGTTTGTCATTTTCTCCCTCGGAATTCTTTTCCGAGGTGATAGATCATTATAGTGTTCAACTCCACCATCTTCCTCCCAACTCTCTCCTAGAGATGAGCGCCTATGCGGCTTTGTGCGAGGGATACATCGGCATTAGGCCAAGTATGACTCCTTTCCGGTACTACTTCCATGTCCGGAGAAGTTCTATCACTGCCGGTGTTCCTTATATCACCGGTACCATTAGCTTTTCACTTAGACGCGAGCGTGCATATCCTAAGATTTTAGCTAGTGACTCGGTCAAACAATGGCCAGCCACCTTCTTTTATCACAAGGATATTCTGGCTCCTGGCAAAGCCACTACTTTGTCAACTTTTATCAACGGAGCTGCCATGGCCCAACCGTCTTGGGACGAGGCTCCTCCGGCTCTCACTGACGATTTGATCCTCGCTAAGAGGCGGATCGAATATCTGATCAAACACAAAGGGCTGAAGGGATCCGACTTGGTCCATCGTTGGGTGTCATGCCGGATCCAACCCCTTTAGTACCACGGAGACCGACTGATGCACTCCATCACGTCGTCCAAGAAAGATTCCCTCCGCATCAGCCCCAGAGCCTATACCACACAAGGTTATATAAGCCAGATAAAATGGTTGATAAGGGAGCGGATCGAGAGGAGGATCCCGGAGGTTTCTCTGGATATGCATACGGTGGAAAACCCCGTAGTGCCGGTAAGCTTCTAACAGTAAACCTTTTTATGTGTTTCAATCTTTAAGTTATATCGCAATACTGATATGTTTTCCTCTTTTCAGCTTGCTGACCTCCTCGAGTCGGAATTTGCTCCACTTGAGGGATATCCTCCAGAGTTTTCTCAGGAGACGGAGTTGGTCCCATTGCCGGACATTGCGCTCAAGAAGCGCAAGGCTCCGACAGGGGCTGTTGGCACAAAGGAGGTGCCCGTCGTGAAGAGGTAACTTTCAATCACAACTTCTGCCTTTGTACCTTACTCGAATTTTCTTCCGAGATGTAATGTTTCCGACTCTATTACATTCTCAGAGCTAAGCATCTCATCAAGGGCAAGGGGAAGGGAACTTCTTCGAAGCCCCTGCGATAGACGAAGCTTACCATAGCTTCTCCTCCCGTGGCTCCTCCGACTCCTGCCCCTCAACCTTCCGCAATGTCGGTGATCATTCCTTCTCTGGCTGTCACAGAAGATCTGGCTCCTTCAACGGAGCCTGCGATCCTTGAATCGCAAACTGACGTCACCATGGGTGAGTCAGATTTAGCTAAGGGTGAACCCTCTTTGGGTAATGATCCCTCGGCAGAAACTTTTGCCGAAAACCTTCTCAGCAATCCGAGACTTGCCAAGTTTGGCATGTCCCGGAAATCTGCTGAAGAGATCCAGCGGCTGGCCAGGCAGTGCCTGGAGAAAACAAATCTATCTGCCGAAGAAGAAGCGCAAGAAGCAGAAGACATCAAGCACTCTGATCTTCTTGAACAAGTGTGTCTTCGCGACGAGAGGATAAGGTCCGATGAGCTTCCAACGGCTCCAGTTACCCCTCTGACTGTCGCCGATAGGTTTGCTGTTGAAGTGAATGCGAGTTTGGATAAACTTACTCGTGAACAATATGTAAGTCGGAATTCTAACTCCTGTTTTTCCTTTATTTCATATCATATCCTCTAGCCCCCAAGCATGAAGTAGGATAAATAATCTGGGTTTATGCTTCCTTAGGATGCCAAAGAACGAACTAGTGTAGCCCCCAAGGCTCATGCTGATATTAGCAAAAATATTAGCCCGAGTCTTTAGTAGACTTCTTACTTTGGGTATTCTGACTTATAGAAAGTATATTCCTATAACCAGGATTTGTTGAAAAATGTCTGTGATAAGCGGAGAGAGATAAAAGCTCTCCAACTTAAGAATGTTGAGCTTAAAGTTGCCAAGGATGAGGCCGAAGGTAAACATTCCGAGACTCAAACCTTGTCTTTCATGTTTTCATAGTCGATTTTTTACTGAATTGTTGTTCTTTTTGACTTATAGCGCTGGTGAAACAGTCCTGCGCTATGATTGAGGAGGCCAAAACCTCAAAACTTTGGTGGTGGAGAACAAGGAACTTCGCCAAGAGCTGGATCAGCTCAAAGCGGATCATGAAAAGAGCATTGCTCAAATTCTCGAGTCCTCCTCCATGGCCACTAACGAGCGTGATCGTAAGATTGCTGCTCAAGATCAGAAAATCTCGGACCTCAATAATGAGCTATTCAGAGAGAAGGATCTTTCCGAGGCGCTCCGGGCTAAACTCCGGAGTCTTCGGGAAGAGAAGACCAAAGTTGACGACGTCATCTTTGGTATGTTCCATCTGTCTGATTTGTCTATTTTCTTCGACTTCTTTTCAATGCTGGATTTTCTTTAACTGTTTTTGTCTATAGGTCCTCTGAACTTGACGGACTCCACCTCCGCTGAGCCCCACACCCACCGGCTTACCCAAGTCGGTGACCTGCTTCATGACTTCTGCCAATCCCTTGAGGACATTGGCGAAGCTCTCAAGATTCCGGGCATGCATAGCATGTCGGATTTTCAGGTGCTGGACAAGGCAAAGGAGATGCCGCAACTTGTCCAGGATTGGAACATGTCCTACGCGCGGACCGCGGCGCAGAACGCTCTCACCATGGTCATGAGCCACCATGGAGACATGGAAATATGGCAAGTGACCAGAGGGTACTGCAAAGTAGATGAAGACGGCCAGGAGCAAGATATCAAGGCCATTATTGCCTCCTGTGCTGGATATGGGTGTCACGTGGCTGATTTGACAAGCTACGAAACTCCTTTCTTCACCCGCATCCTCCAGAAGATTCAGCAGAAGTTTCCGACGATGACCGCACCATTTCGGATGTGGACATCTCGGAACGATATCAAGGCGATGTATCCAGTGAGCCGGCAGCTCCTTCCTCTCCTCCTGCATCATAGATTGCCAAAAATATTTGTATTATTCTGAAAAACATGATGGGCTTGTAAATATGCAGTACTATAATTTTGCTAGTACTAAGCTTTTGATCTACTCAGCACTTTTGGCTTTAAATTTTTTGCGTGCCTGAAATGTTTACATAAGCACTTATATTTTTTCGCCTATACTTGTCGTTTATCTGGCTTTCCGCCTTGTCCCTTTTGTGAGCCGGCTAAACCTTCTGCTCGGAAACTTTGCCGAGCAACGGAGCTCAATTGCTAAACCAGTTTAAACTCGGAAACAAAGTCGTCTTCCAGTACTTACAATTCACTACTCGGAAAATACCCGCATCCAGCAATCAGACAAAGAACCAAAGTATAGACTAGAAACTTTAGAGTTATACCCGATGGTAGCATTTTTAGAATCGGAAATCTAAACCAGAACAAACATGAGCATAAAGTACTTTCAAGCATTCTGGGATTTTCAACTATGACATGATCATTCGGAAATAAGATGGTAAAAACTTCTCAAAAAAACTTGAGGCAACCAAAACTTTTATTTCTCATAGAACATGTACATATATATGATTACAAAGAAGGATAAACTAAGAATAAAAGGGACGTAGCTGAGCAATATTCCATGGTCTGTCTAACTCATCCGGATTTGTACTGCCTCCAGCTCTCTTTCTCTTCTTAGTAGCAGGTCTTTCTTTGACTGGCCTCATGTCAGTTAAGTAGTACGATCCATTGTGCAATACTCGACTAACTAAAAAGGGCCCTTCCCACACTGGGGAAAGTTTGTGCTTTCTTTGTTGCACAAGCCGGAGAACCAAATCACCTTTATTGAAAGATCTGTTTCGGACTCTCTGGCTATGATACTTGCGTAACTTCTGCTGATAGGCTGTTGATCTCATTTCAGCAACGACGCGAACTTCTTCGACTAAGTCGAGATCATTTTGTCGAGAAATCTCGGCATCCTCTTCAATATACGCGGCCACTCTAGGAGAAGTATGAATTAAATCACTAGGAAGAACTGCTTCTGCGCCATAGACCAAGAAGAAAGGTGTGTATCCTGTTGACCTGTTTGGAGTTGTTCGTAAACTCCATATTATGGAGGGTAATTCCTCTGCCCAAGCCCCCGCAACACGTCATAGTGGTGCTTCGAGTCTCGGTTTTAGGCCTTGTAGGATTAAACCATTTGCTCTTTCAACTTGTCTGTTAGCATGTGGATGTGCGACTGACGCAATGGCAAGCCGGATATTTTGCTCGTTGCAGAATTCAACCATTTCTCCCATAGAAAAGTTACTCCCGTTGTCCGTGATAATGCTATGTGAATAACCATACCGGATTATAAAATCCTCAACAAATCTTTTGGCTGTTGCTCCATCACAACTAGTGACAGGTTTAGCCTCAATCCATTTGGTGAATTTATCCACCATCACTAAGAGGTGAGTAAATCCACTTGGAGCTCATTTAAATGGTCCTACCATATCAATCCCCTAGACCGCAAAAGGCCATGTTATAGGTATTGTTCGCAGCTGATCAGCCGGAACATGAGCTTGTTTGGCGTACTTTTGGCAGCCTTTGCACGTCTTGACTAATCGTTCGGCATCTGCTTGAGCTGTAAGCCAGAAAAATCCGTGTCTAAAAGCTTTTACCACTAATGATTTGGCTGCAGCGTGGTGACCACACTCGCCTTCGTGGATTTCTCTTAAGATTCCACTCCTTCCCGAGATACACAGCGCTAAAAAACCCCAGAAACACTCCGCTTATAGAGCTCACCTTTAACTATAGTATAGGCTTTCGCTCGTCGGATGATCTGCCGGCTCAGAACCTCGTCTTCGGGTAATTTGCCATCTACCAGATAATCTAGGTAAGGTTGAGTCCAGCTGGAAATTATAGCCAGAACTACTATTAGAGGTGAGTCGGATTTGGTCGAATATTCCTCATCTACTCCCTTTATTGAGGGAACTTTGAGGTGCTCTAAAAAAGCACCATCCGGGACCTCTTTCCGCGCAGAGCCTATCCGAGATAATGCATCTGCTTCCTCGTTTTCTGCTCGAGGGATGTGTTGAACCTCAAACCCTTCGAACGATTTAGATAGATCATCCATGACAGCTTTGTATGCTGCCACGTGTTTATTTGCATTACAAATATCCGAAACCTGTTGAGCAACAAGATCCGAATCTCCATCACACATCAAATGTCAAATGCCAATATCCTTAGTAATCTAGATTCCATGCAGCAGTGCTTCATACTCGGTAATATTGTTTGTTGCTGTGAAGTGGATCTGCAACACGTATAGAAGTTTATCTCCTTGGGGTGATTTGAGCACCACGCCAGCCCCCGAGCCCCCTCGAGCCTTTCATATTCTCCTTTGTCTCTGTCCAATCAGCGATAAATTCGGCAAGGATTTTGGATTTGATTGTTGTCCGGGGTTTATACTCAATATCGAAAGCTAAAAGCTCTATGCCCCATTTGGCGACGCGTCCTGTGGCGTCACTGTTGTTGATTATATCTCTCATGGGAGCTGTGCTCACCACGGTAATTGGATGCTCCTGAAAATAGTGTCGTAGCTTACGAGATGCTATAAAAACACCGTAAGCCAACTTTTGATAGTGCGGACACCGCTGTTTTGATTCTGTCAGGACCTCACTAACAAAGTAAGTCGGACGCTGCACCAGGTGTTCCTAATTTTCCTCCGGTCTCTCCACTACCATGACGATACTAACGACTTGGTTTGTCGCTGCAAGATAAAGCAACATCAGTTCCTGTGGTTCCGACGCAGCAAGGATAGGAGCAGATGAGAGTACTTTCTTCAGGTCTTGTAGTGCAGCTTCTGCTTCGTCGGTCCAGACAAAATCCTTGGTCTTTTTCAGGAGTTTGTATAATGGTGCGGCTCTTTCACCAAGCTGGCTTACAAATCGACTAACTGCAGCGATGCAACCAGTTAGTCTTTGTACGTCCTTCGGGTGAGTTGGCCTAGAAATATTGAGTATAGCCTTGATTTTGTCCTGGTTCACCTCTATGCCTCTTTGAGACACGATGAAACCTAACAATTTTCCGGCTGATATTCCAAAGAAGCATTTCTTTGGGTTAAGCATGATGTTGTATTTTCGTAGATTGGCAAATGTTTCCTCCAAGTCGGAAATCAGTGTTTCCTTCTTTTTGGACATCACCGCAATATCATCCACGTATGCATGTACATTGCGTCCGAGTTGGTCGTGGAGGCAACGCTGCATCGTGCGCTGGTAGGTAGCTCCTGCGTTCTTCAGCCCAAAGGGCATTGTAACAAAACAGAAGGTTCCGAAGGGGGTTCGGCTTCTCCAAGGAGATCCACTCCAGATTCGACTTGGACCGCTAGGTCTTCTTCAGGCTCGGATTTCTCCACTATCTCCGCAACTAGTGCAGGCTGGATGGGATTAGGGTTTTCTGAGATCCAGAACTCTGCCGCCTCCGCAGACAAAGGGGGCCCAGAAGATTCTTCTGCCTCTATCATCACCGCTAGGGTGGGTTGGGCAGGTTCAGCAAAACCGATGTAAACATCGATCTCGCCAAAAGACATGATGGTGTAGGCAGTCACAGCCTCCCTAGCCGGAATCCAGGTCTCATCGAGAACGATGAGAGGGACATCGATGGCGTAGAGGATGCGACCGACGGTGATAGTCTTGCCGATTCCGATCCTTGCAGATTCTGCTTGGAACGTAGATCCAAAGCTCACCTGCCCCACGGTGGACACCAACTGTCGTCGGATTGATGACAAGTACACCATGAGGGGGTCCTCGAGGCGTACGGAAGAGAGGGGTGTGAGACGTACGGTATTCCGGGACGGTGACCACACAAGTTTACCCAGGTTTGAATCCGCTGGCTTTGGACGGACCCTACTCCTTCTAGCAATCTAGTAATACGGCAGAGCCGGAATATGGGTTACAAGGGTTTCGCCTGTGCGAGTTGAGATTGTAGACTATTGAGGTGTGCCCTAAAGGCTCTTGTTTCACATAAAGAAAACATAGCATAATAGTATTCAGCTTGTCCCTCAATAGAGTAGCAAATATAAATGCATAGGACACCTTCAAAGTTCATAAGAGTGACTAGATACAATAGTTTAAAACAAGCAATATCAAGTTATGCATCAATCAACTAGTCTTGGGACAATGCACATAGAACTAAGAATGGCCACTATGCTCTCAAAGTAAGTGCATAAAGATAGAAGGTGGAGACTCAATGTAATGGTGGAAGAAAGGCCTTTATAAAAGGAAGTAGGGATTCAAGTCTCATAAAGAGCTTCCAAAAATTATGGTACTTATAGCTTTCAGCTCTCATTGCCCCTATCATAAGCATCTTGAAGTGGTTAAGGTTAAAGTGACACAACTCAGAGGATATGCTTGACAAGTTATAAACCGAAACCTCATGCCCCTTACTTACAAAGACCGATCCTCATGCTACTCAACTTTAGTCACGAATAAGCTCTTGTCATTGTAAGTATATGTGTATCATTAAGAACCACCAACGGGGTAGCCCTTGCACATGATACAGGAGCTTTCCCATAATCTAAATGACAAGGCAAGCAGACAATGAGCATCTCAGCGATCTTTTTATTTGCTATTTGCATAGGTTTTTATTGAGGATGCTTCATAGAGTGCTCATTATGGTGATGCTGCAAGTTTATACCATGATTAGGCATGGCTTAGGCTAGCGGCCCAGGCGTTTCTCTAACACACATACAAACTCCATAATCTTACAAGTTCCACTTTTATTTCACACCGTCGGGATCCGTAAGCAAAAGAACAAGATATCAATGGGGTACAAAGTACAAGTGCAATGTTGAAAGCATTCCCCATGGTGCATGGTTCTGCTAATTTCAACTTATAAAGCGCAAGCATATACGCAACAAAGAAGGACCCAATGGTTCAAGTTTATTAGAGGCAAAAAAGTAAAGTGGGCCATCAAGTTCGTGAGAGCTTTAATCACTAGTTTTCTCATAACAAGTTTAATTTGGAAGATAAACAAAAGCATGAATATACTTGGAATAGCATAAGCTAGTAGGTAGGTATGGTGGACTCTTTGGAATAACTTGGTTTAGGGAGTTGGATGCATGAGTAGAACTCATACTTTGTTGTGGAGGCTAGCAAAAGACTGGGAGCGACAAACTAAGAGAGCAATAATGGCCATAATCATGTAGAGCGACAAAACATCATTGACCAAAGCATAAAGTGATACTACAAGTTGAAAACTAAATGGTCATAAAGGCTATGGTGACTTAAGATAGTCATAACATGGTGTGAGCATGCGCCAAGTCAACCCAAATAAAGCATCAAAGGAGAATACCACTATACTATGCTTTAATATGCTAAAACAACGCATGATTCATCCAAGGCACATTAAGCAATCTCAATTGTTTATAACAAGTCATGCTACAGCAAAGAATACTAAGCATAAATTCAAAACAATATCAAGCATTGCATGACAAAGCATTGGCCACAGTCAAAAATAAGCTCTTTTTACCACATAAGTATGAACTTTCCTACTCTTTTCCAAACCAAACCAAACTATTTGCAAACCAATGTATGAAAGAGGGGGTCCAACCAATTTATTCATAAAACTAAGCAAACCAAGCAAACTAAAAACCAAAACAAAGATGAAAAATAAGACGCTCCAAGAACAACACAACTGTGCATGAAACAATAAAAATGAAGCGTTTGGAAGAAACCTGGGATTTTTATTGATGAAGAAGGGGATGCCTTGGGCATCCCCAAGCTTTGACGCTTGTAATTCTTGGATATTTCTTGGGGTGACACGTGTGGCATCCCCAAGCTTGAGCTTTAGTCCATCCTTCATCTCATTACTCATTCCTTCCATACACCTGAAATTTTTCCTTCATACAAAACTTCACACAATCTTTATTAGCAACATTAGTGCAGTTAAGATAAATAAGTCTTAAGATTCAGTTCTAACACCAAATAAACTTCCATTAGAACACTAGCTACTGTAGCACTTCCCTCAAAAATCTCAATTCCCCAAAAGAACTCAAGAAGGAACCAACAAGAAGCAAATGCAGAAAATGGCAGAAATCTGTCAAAACAGACCAGCAGGTAAAGACAAATTTTTTCGAAGACCTTTTGTTGCTCAAATAAAAACGTGCTGAACTAACGAAAGTTAGATAACAACCTGGGGAAGAAGCACAAACAATTACAGCTCAATACGACATACAGAGCTCTCTCACGAATTTTTACGGTGAAGCACAAAAATCTGTTTCGGGACAGCAACTTTCCCAATCATTACTTCTCTCTCATTAGAGGTTACCCTTGGCACAAAAAGCAAATAAAAAGGATAAGGAGAGGTTATTACAGAGGTAATAACTTCCAACACTCGTCTAAAACTTTTGGGTTATCTCCCAATAAGTACTTTTCTTTAACGCCTTTAAGTTAGGCATAAGAAGCAAAGAAAGAATCAAGTGTTCTCAAATGAAGAAGCATTAAGACCAAATTTTGTTTTCATAGGAGAAGCAAAAGAAATCTTTTCTCTCTTTTTAGGGAAGTGTTCTATACCTTTCTTGAGTGGGAGTTGATATTTAATGGTGCCTTCTTTCATATCAATGATGGCACCAACAGTTCTAAGAAAAGGTCTTCCCAAAGTAATAGGACAAGAAGCATTGTATTCAACATCCAAAACATAGAAATCAACGGGGACATAGGAATTGTTAACCATAATAAGAACATCATTAAGACTCCCCATGAGTTTATTTTTAACATTATCATCAAGTGGGACATTCAAATAGCAATCTTCAAGAGGAGGCAAATCAAGCATATCATAGATCCTTCTAGGCATAATAGAAACACTACTATCAAGATCACATAAAGCTTTGAAATCAAAGTCATTCACTTTCATATTAATGATGAGTTCCCAACCATCCTATTGTTTTATAGGAATAGAAACTTTATGTTTCATATTTTCTTCTTTAATCTTTATGAGAGCATCAGTAATGTGTTTTGTAAAAGCCATGTTCATAGCACTAGCATTAGGACTTTTAGTAAGCTTTTGTAGGAACTTAATAACTTCAGAGATATTGCAACCATCAAGATCAAAATCAAACTTATCTTCTAAAGTAGTAGAACTATTACTAGCCTCAACACTAGTGGTGGTAATAGTAGAAACACTAATGTTTCTAGCAATTTCATCTTCTCTTTCCCACTTAGCATGTAATTCAGCTAATAGTCTAACATTTTCATCAATTCTTACTTGTATAGCATTAGTAGCTGCAAAGGGATTCTCATTAGTTTCAGGTTTAGCAGCCATTTTATTCAAAGTAGATTGAGCTTCAGCTAAAGATGCTATATTTCTTTCAGCATTAGAGAGTTTTTCCTTAATAGTTTTATTGAAAGCAGTTTGTTTACTAATAAACTCTTTAAGCATAACTTCAAGTTCAGAGGGAGCACTCCTATTATTGTTGTAAGAATTTCCATAAGCATTACCATTTTTGGGAGGATATGGCTTATAATTTTTGTTACCAAAATTACTCCTATAAGCATTATTACCATAAGCATTGTTGCCAAAATTGTTATTTCTTACGAAGTTCACATCAACTTGCTCTTCTTGAGCAACCAAAGAAGCCAAAGGGACATTATTTGGATCAATATGGGCTTTCCCATTAACAAGCATAGACATAATAATATCAATTTTATCATTCAAGGAGGATGTTTCCTCAACAGAATTTACCTTCTTACCTTGTGGAGCTCTCTCAGTATGCCATTCAGAATAATTAACCATCATATTGTCCAGAAGTTTTGTTGCAGCACCCAAAGTGATGGTCATAAAGGTACCTCCAGCAGCGGAATCCAATAGGTTCCTTGAAGAATAGTTCAATTCTGCATAAAAAGTTTGGATGATCATCCAAGCAGTCAGTCCATGAGTGGGACAATTCTTTACCAAAGATTTCATTCTTTCCCAAGCTTGAGCAACATGCTCATTATCAAGTTGTTTAAACTTCATTATTTGACTTCTCATGGATATAATCTTAGCAGGAGGATAGTATTTTCCAATAAAAGCGTCTTTGCACTTAGTCCAAGAATCAATACTATTCCTAGTTAAGGAATTCAACCATTCTTTAGCTTTTCCTCTCAAAGAGAAAGGAAACAATTTTAGCTTAATAATATCACCATCTATGTCCCTGTGCTTTTGCATCTCACAAAGTTCAACAAAGTTATTTAGATGGGAAGCAGCATCTTCATTACCAATACCAGAAAATTGTTCTCTCATAACAAGATTGAGCAAGGCAGGTTTTATCTCAAAGAAAGTATTTTCAGCCACAAGTGGAGCAATAGGTGTTCTCATAAAATCATTGTTGTTGGTGCTAGTGAAGTCACACAACTTAGTGTATTCAAGAGTAGTCATTTTTTTGGGTTTTCAAATAAGAATGCAAACTTGTAAAACTAATTTTTTTGTGTTTTTTTTTGAATAAGAAAACAAGCAAAAAAGAAACTAAGCAAAACAAAAACAACAAAGTGAAGAGATTGGTTATGAGGGACTCCCCTTGTGAAGATGTCCTTGACTCCTTGGCAACGACGGCAGAAAATCGCTTGATGGCTCAATGCACGGCGCCCAGAAAAATGCTTGATGGCGGTGTTGATGTAGAGCTCGTTGGGAACACCAAGAGGAAGGTATGATGAGCACAGCAGCAAGTTTCCCTCAGTTATGAAACCAAGATTTAATCGAAACAGTCGGAGCAAGGAAACACCCCAAAGGTGTTACTAGCTGAGCTTTGGCAGGGCGCACTACCGGTGCTAGTAGCAACGTGGAGACCTGCACAACACAACCACATGACTTTTTCCCCAACTTGCGATGAGGTTGTCAATCTCACCGTGTTTTGCGGAAAACAAAGGATTAAACGTATCGAATGGAAAGAAGTAAAAGTTTGCAGAAAGTAAACACAAAGCAGTAAAAGATTGTAGATCGAATGTAAAGAAAAAGACCGGGATCCATAGTTCACTAGAGGTGGCTCTCCTTAAGATAGATAACATGCTGGGTGAACAAATTACAGCGGGGCAATTGACAAACACCGAGAAAGAAATACATGCATATACTAATCATCTTGACTCCTTTGAGACTTGATTGGGCATTACAACATTATACATAGACCGCAATCCAACTGCATCTATGACTAATAATCCACCTTTAGGTTATCATCCGAACCCCCTCCAGTATTAAGTTGCAAGCAACAGATTATTGCTTTACGAAATGCGTGTAAAGTAAACAATATGATTGTTCTATGAACAAAGGATTGTTGTTTTCTCCCTAGTAGCAACAACACATCTAGTACCTTAGAGATTTCTGTCACTTCCCCAGATTACCAGAGGCATGAACCCACTATCGAGCATAAATACTAACTCTTGGAGTTGCTAGCATCTACTTGGCCAAGATAGCTACTAACAACGGAAAGCATGCAAGATCACAAATAACAAAGACATGATAGAATCAATAATCAATCTGAAACAGCATCTCAATATCCATCGGATCCCCGCAAACACAACATGCAAAATTACAAATAGATGATCTTGATCATGAACGGAGCTCACAAGATCTAAACATTAAAGCACAAAGGAGGAGAACCAGCCATCTAGCTACTACATGGATCCGTAGTCTAAGGATGAACTACTCACGCATCACACCAGAGGCTTGCATGGTGATGAAGAAGGCCTCCAGGGTGAATTCCCCTCTCCGGCAGGGTGCCGGGAAGAGCTTCAGATCCCTCCCGATCTAGGGATGGAGATGACGGCGCTTACAAACTCTTTCGTGGATTTTTGATCGGGTACTTAGGGTTTTCGTCCTGAGGGCATCTTATAGTCGGAAGGGGAGGCCGAGGGGGTGCCAGGGGCCACCACACCACCCCCTGGCGCGGGCCAAGCCTGGCCGCGCGGCCAGGTGGTGTGGCCGGCCTCTGGCCCTTCTCCGTCTCGTATTCTGGCACTTGATGACTTCCGAAAAAATAGGCACTTTGGCTTTTGTCCCATACAATTCCGAGAATATTCATTTTCTAACTTTCCTGGAACCAAAAACAGCAGAAAACGGGCAGCTGGCACTGTGGCTCTTGTTAATAGGTTAGTCCAAGAAATCATATGAAAATTACTCCAAAGTTGGAACAAAACACAAGAAAGTGGATAAAACCAAGCATGGAACATCAAAAATTATAGATACATTTGCAATGTATCAGCTCTCCCTAGGACGGCTTATATAGATATCCGGCCTAGGGTTTACAGGAGAGATCTATCCGGCTACGACTAAGAGTCGGTTACAGAGTACATCTTGAACTACAAGTAACACTATGGGCCTAAGTCGGTAAGTCTTCTAGGCCTTCCCGTAGCCGGATTGGACTCTGTCTTCTCTCCCTGACTAGGCCGCCCGTGAAGCAAAGCTCTAACCTAAAGTGGGCCACCCTGGTCAGTGACGAACTGTGGGGATACCCGAAAAGTATATCCCCAACACATAGATTTTGGGCGTTTTTGCGGGGACAGGTGTAGCACCCCGGTAAAACCACTACTAGAAAACCGTTGTTGTTTTTACTTGTGCATCATCATCATCATGACATCATGATGCATATTTATATCCTCTAAATATTTTCACCAAAAGCCTATGTTGTTTTCTCATTAGCCACTCCATCAATTTCCAATTAAAACCCCGGTCTTCTCGGATATTTTGTTTTTCTAAAACTATTTAAAAAAGTTTTTGTAAAATAAAATTAAATAAGAAAGCATTTTTGTCAAACCTGGGGGAGGCAGCCGCCGCCCAGGCATGAAAGCCAAGCCCGCAGCCACCTACCACTCCCTTGCCCCAAAACCCTAGCCTACCACTCCAAACCCAAGATCTTCAAACCCCAAATGTGTGACCCTACCTAAACCCATCCCTATTTTTGTAATATGACGTCTATCTTGTTGCATATTAATTGTTCATGATTGCATACATATTTTGTGGTTTGGGGGTATTTATCGATTCAACTAATAACTAAATATTGAGTATATGTGTGTGCTATATTTGTTTTATCTCGACTCCATTTAAATTTGCGTAGCTCCTGATGACATGATTTGCCTTGTTAAGTCAATATTTAAATTGCGGGGTATCTAAACAACATGAACTGTCTAATTGTAGGGATTCAGATTCCGCTTAATATTGCATAGTCGCATCGCATCTTTGCCATGTCACGAACCATATCATGAACATGCCGGATCTTCTGCCGTAGTATTAAATTGTGCATCTGGTGTTTCTTTTAGCGCTTTGCTTCTTCATGGATTAGGATGTTGAGTTCATGCGAGGTTCGAACCGTTCTTCGGATGAATCTTCAACAATGATTTCTAGGCAAGCATTCTCCCTCTTTCTACCTATTTTGCATTTATAGTCTTTACTTCCTCATGTTGATCTATTGCTATCCTAGTTATCGATGATTTAGTTTTGATACCATTGATATCCCCTGCAACCTATATTGTCTTGGTCACTTCTTATTGCCCGTTGTTTGGTAGATAGTTGGCCTTACGAGACGTTGTTGCTTGTTGATGACACACAAGTATAGGGGGTGTATCGCAGTATTTTCGATAAGTAAGAGTGTCGAACCCAACGAGGAGCAGAAGGTGCTGGCTAGTGGTATGGATCAGGAATTCTCTGCAAATACTTAGCAAACGGATCTTTAGGGGTTTTTGATAAAGTAAGTAAATAAAGTACGAGTAAATAAAAGACAGTAGGAATAAATGCAGCAAGTGGCCCAATACTTTATGCAGCAAAGGACAAGCAGGTTGTATTACTTAAGATGACCAAACGTTCTCAAGGACACATGGAAAGACTATCAAGTGTTTTCGCTTCATATAGTTGATTAATCTTCTTTAGCTTGCTTAGTGTTGTGTGGGTGAACCTGTGCTAATGTACCGACCCATCCAAGACTAATACATACTTGTGATTATACCCCTTGCAAACATCCGTAAGTGCAAGAAAGTAATTAAGGTAGAAACCTAACCACAGCTTTAAACTCTAAGACCCTTACGTCCCTTGTGTAATGGTTTCCTAACGGGGGTTCAGGTTTCTGTCACTCCGGCAACCCCTACGATTAGTAGCCAAATACACAATGCATTCCCCTAGGCCCATATAGGTGAAGTGCCATGTAGTCGATGTTCACATGACACCACTAGAAGAAGTACACCACAACTTAAATATCAAACTATTGAATCCTTCTCAACACAACTCCACTACTAACAACATGACTTCTCCCATGTCCTCAAGAACAAAACGAACTACTCACAAGACATCATATGGATCATGATCAGAGATGGAATAATGATGTATAACAATCTGAACATAAACAATAATTCAACGGTTCACTCAATAGCATCAACTACGAAGAGTAATCAACACCGGGAAAGTTTCCCCTATGAACTATGCAATATTCAACCCAATTGTTATAGCAATATGGAGATGGTGATGAGGGTGATGATGGTGATGATGGTGATGATGGTGGTGGTGATGATGATGATGATCCCGATGAAGTCCAGCTTGATGATGGTGTTGATGGCGATGATCTCCCCTCTCCGGGAAGGAATTCCCCCAGCAGAAATCTGTCTGCCGGAGAGATTTTTCTCTCTCTGTGTTTTCCACCCCGCAAAGGCGGCGGAATCTTTCTGTGGTCGCTCCCCGAGTCTCAGGGTTTCGGGAGGATGATATATGCCAGAGGGGAGAGGCTGGAGTGGGCCAGGGTGGCCACACCACCTGCTGGCGCAGCCTAGGGTTACCCGCACCAGGGGGTGGTGTGGGGCCCCTGTGGCCCATCCCCACTCTGTCTTCTGGCATCCTTAGTCTTCTGGAAAAATAGGATTTTCCGTATATTTTCCCAAATTTTCTAATCTTCGTGAATTTTGCCTCCAAACAGCACATTTTCCATCAGAATCCTGACTGCAGCGGTCCATGCTCCAAAAGTCATCAACCATGCAAAAACAGATGAAATAACATAAGTATCACCTCTCAATACGAAATATATCAATGAATAATAGTGAATTAAGACATAGAATAGTGATGCAAAATGGACGTATCAACTCCCCCCAAGCTTAGACTTCGTTTGTCCCCAAGCGAAACTGAGCTCAATAAACATGACCTTAGGTTTATGGAGTGAAGAGTCGATAAAAGAATACGGACAAGAAGCATCACATTCATCAAATACATAGATCATAATAGAAGACAACTCACTATTATATAACTCAACTTGTAATAAGTAAAGGAAAATCATAATTGGTAATGGCAAACTTAGCTCTTGGTCGAAGAATAGTTGATAATTTGCTGGAGTTCACAAATAGCTGGTTTTCAATGATAGCTTTCAAAGTAGTAAACATCAAGATAAGAGCAATGTGAAAACAAGGAACATAAGACACGATTGAATAAATCATCATATGAATAAATGAAACACAACAACTCAAAATACTTGCTGAGATAGAACGGAGTAGGTTTACTGACTCAATCTACAAAGTAAAAGAAAGGCCCTTCAAAGAGGGAAGCAGGGATTGCAAGTCTCATAAAGAGCTCCCAAAAATTATGATGCTTACTAGCTTTCAGCTCTCATTTCCCCTATCATAGGCATCTTTAGGTGATTACGATTAAAGTTGTAAGTTGAGAATCTCATGTCCCTTGAATACGAGGGCCACTCCTCATGCTACTCAAGTTTAGTCACCGGTAAGTTCTTGTCATCGTAAGCATATGTGTATCATAGAGAACCGCCAACGGGGTACCCCTTGCCCGATGATACGGAAGAATCCCCATATCAAAATGACAAGGCAAGCAGACAACAAGCATCTCAGCAATCTTCTTATTTACCATGGGAATATGGTGCTTTTTTCTCTCTTTCCTCTTTTCATAATATCTCTCCCTTTTTTCTTTTCTCTTTTTCTCAATCTCTATCTCTTTTTTATAAGAAGAATGCTTCATAGATACTCGTTATGGTTACGCTGCAGGTTTCCACCATGTCAGCATGGATTAGACCAGCGGCCCAGGCGTTTCTCTAACACATATGCATAACTCCATGGACTTACAAGCTCCCCTTTCATTTCACACCGACGACAGTTATAGACAAAAGAACATGATATCAACTTGGTACAAAGTACCAGTGCAATGTTGAAAGCGTTCCCCATGACAGCATGGTTCTGCTAATTCACAACTTACAAAGCGCAAGCATATACGCAACATACGTGAGCACAATGGTTTAAGTTTATTAAGTGCAAGAAAGTAAAGTGTGCCATCAAGTTCGTGAGAGCTTTAATCACTAATTTTCACATAACAAGTTTAATTTGGGAGGTAGACAAAACAAGAATTTACTTGGAATAGCAATAATTCTACTAGGTAGGTATGGTGGACACAAATGGCATGGGTTTTGGTTTAAAGGAGTGGATGCACGAGAAGAATACCCTCTCAGTACAGGTTTTTGGCTAGCAAGGCTGGGTAGCAAGTATAAGAGTTGAAGGAAACAAACAAACATACAAGTGATAAAAACAAACATGCAATCTTCCTTGGAAGCACAAAAGATCTTAACTAGATAATACTAGACTTATGAGCAAATCAAGAAAGAAAGATGATGAAATTATTTTTCTCTAGAGAACTTTTATCTTTTTCAATCAATTCTTAAAAAGTGTTGCTACTGACCGAGCCAGGTTTGCCAAAACCAACTAAATTAACTCAATGATCCCAAAGTGATACCAATACTAACAACAAGATCAATTATATAACCACGAATTGAAAACTAATATAAGCTATGCAAAAGAGTAAATGATAGAACTTCTCATTAATATTCCATAACGGCAACTCACACCAAGGGATACATATCTAACGAGAGAGGGGACACTTCCATAATGCAAACCATACTACATAATAACTCCTCTATTCATGATATGACTCTACTAATAAGGTAAAAAGATAGAAGATAGTGATGTGATACCGCGACACTCCCCCAAGCTTGGAACAAACCAAGGGGATGCCAAACCCGATGACGAATTACTCCTTCGGTGGTGGTGGTATCCTCTCAATGAGCTCTTTGATTAGTTTCCCCAAGTCCTCAATCTCGAAGGTGAGAGTACGAATCAACTCCGAGTTGTGCTCAATACGGCTCATAATCATTTCAGTTTGTGGATCCCAGCTCTTGTGATTCTTTTTCAGTTCTTCCCTCTTGGAGTCTTCTTTTCCTGCATGGTTATGGATAAAGGTATGGAAGGGATTCTTGGTGTGTGGAGGAAGTGCCCGTGGAGCCAAACTATGATGAGGAGCTTTTCCCCCAGTCTGCATCCGTGCAGTCCTTCTAACCCTGGCAGGTTTCGTCACCACTCAAATGCTTGCAATGGTAGTGCCGGTGTGCGGATGTTGGCCTTGCTCCTCTTCTCATTCACTCTTGATCTCCTTCTCCTTCCCGGGGTCTTGGAGGTCTTCCTCCATAGGCTCTTTTCCTTTATCCTTGGCGGACACCGTTGTGCTTATAAACCTTCAAAGAGTATGTCCTGGCAGAAACAGATCGAAACAAAAACACGACGAAAACACGATATACGAACCTCGGGGGATCCGGGGGGGTTATATATTACGAAGTTTCATGTCAAAAGGAAGGTACTGGGAGAAAATGAGTCGGAGACGGAGTTCGGGGTGGACTCACCACCTGGTGGTGCGGCCAGGCGTGGGCCCACGCCACAGGGTGGTGTGACCACCCTAGCTCCGTTTCCGTCCCTTTTTCACTTCGTAGCTTTCCTTATTGACTAAAAACTGCAAAAATATAGTTGGATAGTATTTTCGCGGAACTTTTCTTACCAGAACTATTACCTATTTGAAGACGGACTCTGCAGGTCTCTAAATTTGGTATCTAGTAGATTCTTCCGGAGTCACCACTTGAATAACATCAATATCTTCATATTTATACACTTATTACTTGAGTCATAAAACCTTTCTCTTTCTCATTACACCATTATCTCCACTACCTAGAAATTTCTTTCACACAAAACTTCACACAGTTTTCATTAGCAACATTAGTATAAGTGAAGTGATAAAACCTTTTGTGTCCAACTTCAACTGAAAACCATCAAAACATAAGCTACTGTAGCAACTCCTTCTGAAAACCCAAAAAGAATTCAAAAAGGAAATCGAATAAAGAAGAAAATGCAAGAGTGGCAAAATCTGTCAAAACAGACCAGCAGGTAAAGATCAATTTATTCGAAAATCTTCTGTTGCTCAAATCAAAAAGTGCAAAACTAACGAAAGTTAAATAACAACCTGGGGCAGAAGCACAAAACATTATAGCTCAATCCAACATACAGATATCTCTCACAAATTTTTACGGTGAAGCACAAAAATCTGTTTCGGGACAGCAACTTCCCCAAATATTACTTCTCTCTCATTAGAGGTTGATCTTGACACAAAAACCAAACAAAGCGGATAAGGAGTGGTTATTACCGAAGTAATAACTTCCAAGACTCAAAGAAACAAAAACAACTGAAAGCAAAAACAAATTGGGTTGTCTCCCAAAAAGCTCTTTCTTTATAGCCATTAAGATGGGCATGATAATTTTGAAGATGCTCTCATAGGAATATGAATTGAAGCGAAAGAGACCATTAAGAAGCAAAAATACACAAGTTTAAGTCTAACCCACTTCCTATGCAAGGGAATTTTGTAAACAAACAAGTTGTTGAAACCAGAGGCTACTTGCATAGGAAGGCAAAAGAAGTGCAACATAAAAACTTTCAACATAAAACGAGGAAACTTGATATTATTGAGATACATAAGAACACTTTTCCCTCTCTCATAATAACTTTCAGTATCATGCATAAACTTTACAATATATCTATCACAAGTACCATCGTAACAATGATCACTTATTCTAACAGAAAATACAGGAATACTAGTTCTCAGAACACTACTTTGTGAAACAAAATTAGAGGTATCCTTACAAAGGATAGTGTGTCCCTCTTCTTCATATTTAGTGACAAAGTCTTTCACATTTGCTATTATAGGTTCATCAACCATTTGTTTATCTGGTTCAACAGCTTTGATTATACTTTCATTAACCATACTAGCTATCATAGAATGTTCCTTTATCTTACATGGGAAAGGGATTTTCTCAATGTAAGGTTTAGGTAAGACATGATTAGTAGTATAAACTTCAGTATTTCTTGTAGGAACACTCTTAGCAACATCTTTATAAGGTTCATGATACGTATTCCACTTCTTTTTAGGCACTTCAATATAGGAAGCAAAAGCCTTCAAATAAGAAGCAATAGCTTGAGAGTCTAGACCATAAGCATTTTTAATATTTTGAAAGTCATCAGTTTCCATAAAAGATTCAATGCATTCATAATCATAATTTATACCTAACTTTCTACCTTTGTCATTCTCCCAAGCTTCAGTATTGTCTTGAATACGGTCCAGAAGATCCCATTTAGCTTCTTCTTCCATACGAGTGAATGACCCAGCACAAGAAGCGTCCAATAAATCCTTGTCATGTAGAGGGAGTCTTGCATAAAAGTTATTGATTATAATATTGTTGGGAAGCTCATGAATGGGACATTTGAGCATTAGTAACTTCAATCTCCCCCAAGCTTGAGCTGTACTCTCTCCATCAAGAGGCCAAAAGTTGTATATTTGATTCCGATCTTTATGAATCTCACTAGGAGGATAAAACTTTGAATAAAAGAGAGGCACTATTTCCTCCCATTCTAGAGCTTGACCATTCTTCAGCAGCTTATACCATTCCTCAGCTCTTCCTTTTAGTGATAATGAGAATAACTTCTTCTTAACTTGATCTGTAGTAATACCTGCACACTTGAACTACCAGCATAATTCGTGTATAAAGAGTAAATGATCACCGGGATGGACAGTTCCATCCCCAACATAGTAGTTATCCATAACACGATCAATAATTCTTGTAGGTATTTTGAAAAAATCATTCTCAGCAGGTGGTGGCTTATCTACTATCTTAGCAGTGGTAGTAGCATTACCAAATAAGAAACTCAGCGAATTATCCATAATGAAAATAAAGCAACTAACAGAAGTAAACAATACTCACAGTAGAAGTTTCCTTTACCAGTTCCACTCTCCAATAGCGCTTCACTCCCCGACAACGGCGCCAGAAAATAGTCTTGATGACCCACAAGTATAGGGGGTGTATCGCAGTATTTTCGATAAGTAAGAGTGTCGAACCCAACGAGGAGCAGAAGGTGCTGGCTAGTGGTATGGATCGGGAATTCTCTGTAAATAATTAGCAAACGGATTTTTAGGGGTTTTTTGATAAAACAAGTAAACAAAGTATGAGTAAATAAAAGACAGTAGGAATAAATGCAGCAAGTGGCCCAATCCTTTATGCAGCAAAGGACAAGCCGGTTGTATTACTTAAGATGACCAAACATTCTCGAGGACACATGGGAAGACTGTCAAGTGCTTTCGCTTCATATAGTTGATTAATCTTATTTAGCTTGCTAAGTGTTGTGTGGGTGAACCTGTGCTAATGTACCGACCCATCCAGGACTAATACATACTTGTGATTATACCCCTTGCAAACATCCGTAAGTACAAGAAAGTAATTAAGGTAGAAACCTAACCATAGCTTCAAACTCTAAGACCATTATGTCCCTTGTGCAATGGTTTCCTAACGGGGGTTCAGGTTTATGTCACTCCGGCAACCCCTACGATTAGTAGCCAAATACACAATGCATTCCCCTAGGACCATATAGGTGAAGTGTCATGTAGTCGACGTTCACATGACACCACTAGAAGAAGTACACCACAACTTAAATATCAAACTATTGAATCTTTCTCAACACAACTCCACTACTAACAAAATTACTTCTCCCATGTCCTCAAGAACAAAACGAACTACTCACAAGACATCATATGGATCATGATCAGAGATGGAATAATGATGTATAACAATCTGAACATAAACAATAATTCAACGGTTCACTCAATAGCATCAACTACAAAGAGTAATCAACACCGGGAAGTTTCCCCTATGAACTATACAAGATTCAACCCAATTGTTACAGCAATATGGAGATGGTGATGCGGGTGCTGATGGTGATGATGGTGGTGACGATGATGATAATGATCCCGATGAAGTCCATCTTGATGATGGTGATGATGGCGACGATCTCCCCTCTCCGGGAAGGAATTCCCCCGGCAGAAATCTGTCTGCCGGAGAGATCTTTCTCTCTCGGTGTTTTCCGCCCCACAGAGGCGGCGTAATCTTTTGGTGGTCGCTCCCCGAGTCTTAGGGTTTTGGGAGGATGATATACGCTAGAGGGGAGAGGCTGGAGTGGGCCAGGGTGGCCACACCACCTGCTGGCGTGGCCTTGGGCTGCCCACGCCAGGGGGTGGTGTGGGCCCCCTGTGGCCCATCTCCACTCCGTCTTATGGCATCCTTAGTCTTCTGGAAAAATAGGATTTTCCGTATATTTTCCCGTATTTTCTGATCTTTGCGAATTTTGCCTCCAAACAACACCTTTTCCATCAGAATCCTGACTGCAGCGGTCCATGCTTCAAAAGTCATCAACCATGCAAAAACAGATGAAATAACATAAGTATCACCTCTCAATACGAAATATATCAATGAATAATAGTGAATTAAGACATAGAATAGTGATGCAAAATGGACGTATCACTTGCTCAGGTGTTGTTTCGACTCGTCGAGTTCCACCGTTGTTGGGAGGTTGGTACATGCGTAATGGTGGAGATAATCATGGTTTCACTTATCACTTGATAATTAAATGTTAGAAGTAGATATAATTAATAAAGCGGCATCAATGGGTAATAGTTGATATCTAGCTCTTACCCTTCCGACTTGTGTCCACCTAGGACCTGAGTTCTTGACACATGTTCCAAGACCGAGCGCGCTAACCACATGTGGGGTGTATGTGAACCTCTATCAGCTTATTACCTGATTTCAATGTACTATACTGGGGCCACAAACTAGTTTGGGGTGTTATTACTATCCTATACTTATGCCATATATTACTGGTTTATTTACTACTGTTGCTCGAGGAACGGTTTACTACTGTACTATTTAGGAACAACTGTGGAATGTTTTCATGGTATCGACAAGCCCTGTCACACTTTCAGGTTCCCAGTCGTTTATAACCATTGGCACAAACCCTGGGTCTGTCTCGGAGCCGACCGACTTTGTTTTGGGTAGCTTAGTAGGGTGGCCCCATGTATTTGCTTTGGGTCTGGGAAGCTTCCTATCCGAAGCCTCGCCGACATACCGATGGGTGTGTATTACTTGATCTGGCACATACCTGATCTGGCAAACGAGGGTGGAAGTGCATGTGGATACTTTGGTGCACCCCTTTAGAGTTAAATCTTTTCGAAAATCCATGTCTGCTATTATGGACGACTTGGAGTACAGTTTCTCAATCATAGACAACTTACACTAAAGAATTATTGTTATAATTTGACTTGGATCTGACATGAATAGTAAGTTGGATAACCACCATGGAATGAATAAATGAAACTGCCAATTGTGTGAGTTCCCTCGGAAGGACTTCCTCATTTGGTCTCGAGGGGGAAATACCAGGATGGGTATATTTGGTGTTAGTATCAGGTTGGTTCCAAATAGGTCTTTCTAATCCCTCTATGATAACCGATAGTTGTATCGAGTCTCCGTAGGTTGTTAAGTGCATGCTTCACTGCCGCTTCAGTCCACCATACCTATGCAGGCAAGATCCGCCGAATTCTAAGACTCGGCGTGTACTAGCCTCAGTACTGACCCCTCCCTTTTTCCTTTTTCCTTTGTTAGCACCCCTTTTGTTTGACATGTATGAGTTTGGCGATGTTAACAAGGTTACCCTTCCGGCTTGGCCTGGGCAAGGTTATGAATGCCATTGGTTATTCCTCAGGGCTCTTAGCTCAATTTGCTTCTTATCCGTGCTCGAATGTTGTATCGTTTTCAAGGTGATTTGGATCTTTGTACTGTATATCTTCTTAACTCGCTGAGTCATTGTTGTGTATATATATTCTTGTGGGTTCCATCGTGAACTATTGTGTAGTGGTACTAATTCATTTTCCACCTGCACCCAAGTGTCTGGTGGGAATCATCGAATCGTTTCTATTCGGGTTTGGCAGTAATCGCTAAAACCTGCATAGGGCCAATTCAAGGGTGTTACAAAAGGCTCGCATGAACTTTAAAGCTGTGCAAAAAGCGACCGATTTTTTCTCTGTGGGTACCGGCAGTTAGCTCTAGGCGTGCATGCCTCTTTCTTGATTACCATTGCTAATTTCTTCCTTATACCCTCCTCTATGGCGATAGCTGCTCTATTCGTGCCCAAGGCTTCGCATTCTGGCAGCGCAATGGTGACCGTGGCACACGACGAGGAGCTACTGCCACCGTGGCGCACGATGAGGAGCTGCAGTCCGGGCAGCTCTACTTCGTGCTCCCCGTGGTGATGCAGCAGTGGCCGCTGTAGGTGGATGAGATGGCCTAGGTCATCCCATGTGGGGGAGACGTTAGGCGCCGCTGCTGTGGCTGCCAGGGCCAGTGGCGACGTTGCGGTCGTGGCATTGTTGCAGGAGCAGGTCGACTTGTCCTCGCGGTTGTTCTAGCCAGTGCCACCTGACAGTCCGTCACCGTGTGGGGACATCGCAGCGGCGTGGCAGTGGCTATACGGCACGAACGGATCATGCGGCTTGCTCGACCCGCTCCACCCGGACCTCCGTCGCGTACGGGGAGTTCGTTGACGTTGTGTACGACATGTTCCTCGCCCGCCTTGATGCCACATTTCTCGCCCGCCCCGACGCCGTGCCCGGTGATGCCAACAACACACTCTTCTCGTCGTCGCGCAGAGCATCAAGGAGGCCATTCACATCTCGATTCTTTGCTTCGGCGTGGCTGATCTGCAGCCGAGCAAGCAGCTCCCTCGCATCATACAACACACCAGTCTCGACAAGAAGCCCGCAGCCCGCATCGTCTAGGTCCCTGGCATTGTGGTGGTGCGGTGGCGGCCGTGGCGCACGACGAAGATTTGTAGCCTGGGCAACTCTACTTGGTGCTCCTCGCGGTGATGCAGTGGCGGCCACTTCAGGCAGAGGAGATGGTCGCGCTCACCATCCATGCTAGCACCGTGCTTGTGGGTGACCATGACAGCCCGCTCGTGTTCCCAGACTCGGCCGCCGGTGGCGGCGTTGGCGGAGGTACCACGACGAGGATAGAGTTAAGAGCTCCTGGCAGCGCCCCGGCCTGGGGCGGGACTTCGTGCCGGACCTCGACGCCATTGCCAAGTAGCTGACCGCCGGCGAGGATCGAGATCGAACCAAACGCTACGCGCGGAAATCACCCAGGCATAATAGTTAGGGGGTGATTAGAGCTGAGAAATCACACAGGCATAGCGGAACCAAACACGGGAATTTTGCCTCCGAAGACTAAAAGAAGACTACCAAACGATGAGTCGTTTTTCTGCCGAAATACGGGCTACCAAATAAGGGGGAGATTTTGGCCAAGAGCTTGATCCCCGCGTGCACTCCCCATGCATGCAACTTGCACTGTTGGGCCAAAACGACACCGAGCAACCAAACACACTATGTCTCAGGCTACAAGCTGCGTCATTTGTTTCTTCACTTTTTTTAAACGGGGCAAAAGCTTTACCCCAATCGATTAATTAAGGAGTTTAAAATAAAGTAAATAGTTTCAAGGTTACAACAATCTACTCTCTCGGCATATGTTCACCCAAGCGCTTTGCGCCCACGATAACCCACAAGCGGGCTTCCTTCTTAACCTTACCTAAAATTACAATTGGTGGCGCGGATTTTTTGTGGAAGACCCGCGCATTTCGCTCGTTCCAAATTCCCCATGAAGTGAGCAGAGTGAGTGACGTCATGGCCTTACGGTTTGGGATCGGTCCTTCCGAGAGCATGGACCACCAACTCTTGATAGTGAGACATGTCCATTGCGAGGGGTGGATGGCATAGAGTCCTAACCATGCTTTAATGTATTCCCAAATCAGGATGGTGTAGCGGCACTTGACGAAAATGTGGGTGATCGATTCCATGGATTGCTTACATATGGGCACAACCCACAGTTTGGCCAACCACCAAATTCTAACACTGTTGTTGACGATGAGGGTATTGGATGTGACATTTGCTTCTTGCATCTTCTTATCTATGCTTAAGGTAACTCCAAGAGCTAAACATTTACTCTGGTACTCTATGTATTAATTAATTCTAACACTACGAGGCTAATTGTTTAAAACTCGAAGATGGCGGATTGTCAAAGAGGATGTGATGGCGGCATTCTAGTCGCTATGTGAAAGAACATTTCATGTTTTCCTTTGTTTTGCGTGTTAGATAACAATACTATGGAGACTTATCATGTGTGCTAAGTGTTCAGGAAGTTTTGAGGGGGGCCGGATAATCCGCCCCTCTAAGGGCCGGATAATCCGGCCTACCTCATCTCTCAAGGAAGCCAAGGCACGTCGCTCTGTGTCCAGTCGGATTTTCTCCCGGAAAATTCGAACTGGGGCGGTTTTTCCTCCCCAGGCCGGATAATCCGGGTTTCGCAAGGGCCTGATAATCCGGCCCCCAGTTTTCGAGCAAAAGGAGCCAAGGCGCGTCGCTCGGTATCTGGTCGGATTTTCTCCCGGAAAATCCGAACTGGGGTGGTTTTTCTTCCCCAGGCCGGATAATCTGGCCTTCGCATAGGACCGGATAATCCGGCCCCTAGAAGATGATCAAGGGCAAGCTCGGCGCGTCTCATTGTGAGAGGGCGGATTTTCTGCCGGATATTCTGAGTCTGGGGCGGAGTTTTCCCAGACTGGATAATCCGGCCCCCACTTGGGCTGGATAATCCGGCCCCCAAAGTGTGCAACGGCTGGTTTTTGGAAGGGGGTATAAGTACCCCTTCTTCCCCAACGTCCAGAACTCTTGATTCACTTGAATTTGACCAGACCTTGTGCAAGAGCTCTAAATCTCGATCTCCCACTTCAACCACCCGAAGGTCTTGATCTTTGGTGGAATTGAAGGAGGAGAAGTTCATCATCAACATCAAGAATCAAGCGCTTCAACTCCTCTCCATTCACTTGGAGAAATCCCTGATCTAGTATTCTTGTTAATACCTAGATCTTGTTATTGTATTTGACAACTTTGTTCTTGTGGCAGCTTGTTGTCATTTCGGGAGCCTCCAAGTTGTTGTGGAGTTGTTGCCCCGCTAGTTGTGTAAAGGCGTCGGTGCCCGCCTCGAAGGGTACCTATAGTGGAAGGTGGATCAGGCCTGTTGTGGCGAGATCCATCGGAGAACAGGGTGAGGCCTTTTGTGGCGTGGTGGTCTTAGTACCGCCCACCCCTCCAACGCAGATGTACTTCCCTTAACAAGGAAGGAACTGCGGTCAAACAAATCATGTGTCTCTGCGTGCTTCACTTCAGTTCACTCGTTCCTCTTCCACTCGCTCTTTACTCGCTAGTAGATAGGTTTGCATATAGGGAAATTCCACACATTAGTTTATCTAGAGAATTTACCTTTGTGCTAAGCCTAAAATTGAAAAAGAATTAAAAATTGGTGTAGCACCTATTCACCCCCCCCCCTCTAGGTGCCCATACGATCCATTTCAATTGGTATCAGAGCCCCGGCTCTTAATTCGGGCTTAACCGCCTAAGAGTAGTATGGGTACCAGGGATGATGGAAATGAGGCTGTGGATAAGGTCACAATGGATGATCTCAAGGCGTTGGAAACAACCTTGTTGAAATCCTTTGAGGCCAAGATGGAGGAGATGAATCAAATGATTGCTCGCCTTACATCATCCATAGCCCCATCTCCATCCTCCTCTAAGGCTCCCACACCATCATCTAAGGAAAAGGGTAACACCGGATCCAAGGATGATGATGTGGAAGGTGAAAAACTAAATGGCTCCACCTCCAAAAAGGGAAGTGGTAAGGAGGAATATAGTGAGGTTCGCAACGTATATTCCCCCGACCCACCTATCCCTCATCCTCATATAAACAATAGGGGTGATCCACCCAAGCTCACTGCATCTTCTTTTAACCAATGGCAATTTCTAATGAAATCTCATGTTTGTAGCTCCTCTATTGAATTGTGGAGGATTATTGAAGAAGGTCTTCATATTGGAGATCAAACCAATCTAACAAGAAGGGAAGTTGTGGATAGCCAGTTGAATGCCACTGCTCTCCACATGATACAGCTGGGTGTGGGTCCCAAGGACATGCCACACATTGAACATCTCAACACAACTAAAGAGGCGTGGGATGCTCTTACGGACCTTTTTGTTGGAAATGAAAGCATGAGAAGAAACCGTATGATGCCCTTAGTAACGAAGCTGAGGGATTCTACATGTTGGATGGTGAAAACCATGAGGACATATATAGAAGACTCAAGGGCATCGCAACAACATTTCGGAAGCATGGGGCCACTCACATTGATGATGCATGGATAAAAAGAAAGTATGTGAGTGCCTTAATGCCTTTCGAACCGACGGATTTGAAGAGCTTGCAAGGTAGACACAACTATCATCAAATGACATCCAATGAAGTCATGCAAGAAATGGCATCATTCAAAGTGGCAACAAAGAATGCTGAAGATGCCCGTGCTCAGGCCATTGGAATGCAAAAGGGTGTCAATATGGCTCTCAAAGCCAATGTTGTTGAGCAAGAGGACGATGAAGGAGTTTTTGAGAGGGTATCCATGGACTGCCCCGATGAGGTCAAACGTGCTCATGGTGAGTACATGGCATTCTATGCAAGGAACTTTTGGAAGGACCCTGCCAAAGCCAAGTCTGAACTTGAGCGCAAGAATGGGTCAAATGGAAGAAGAGAAAGTGGCCCAAGATTGAGAACTTGCTTCAACTATGGAGATAGACTGCACTTTGTAGCCGAGTGTCCTTATCAAAATAGAGAAGACAATGGTGGTAGGCTCATTCTCAAAGAGAAATCCAAAGCTCCGAAGAAGAAGCCGTTTGCTAAGAAGAATGGCCCTTTCAAGAAGCAACCCAAGATGGTCCTTGTAGCTCAAGAGGAATACTCCTCCGCAAGTGAAGATGAAGAGGATGATGATAGTTCCCGCGAAGTGGCTGATATAGCCACCACATCGACTCCCTCCTCTCTCTTCGACTCGCCGAACGAGAACACCATCAATAACAACGCCACTTATCTAATGGCAAGAGGATCCGAGGTATGAACTTCTAACTCCTCATTTCCTAAGACTAACATAATTTTGGATATGGATGTTCATGATAGTCTTGAAATGAAAGAAGTTATTGCCTTGGATAATTTTTTCACTAACCTACAAGGTGAGCACAAACTCCATTTTGATGCTCTTATGAGTCAACTTGCTCAAGCCGAAGATCTCCTTGAAGAAAAGGGCAGAATTGAAAGAGAAGATGCCTTGGAGATAGCCTCTTTGAAGAATGCCTTGGAAGAGGAAGAGGAAACTCGAGTTTCTTTGGAAGAAAGACTAGAATCCCTAGAGGAGTCACAAGAAGAAGCTGTAGCTCAGCTCATTAAAGAACGTGACCATGCTCTTGCCAAGGTAAAGAAACTAAAGAAAGAAAAGATTGATTTTGGGGCTGTTCATGCTAGACTTTTGGAGAAGTTTGATGATCTTGAAAGTGCTCACAAGGCATTGAAGAGTGATCATTCTACTCTAAATGAGTCTCATGACCAGGTCCAAACTCAATTGAAACGGTATGATGTGCCAAGTACCTCCTCTTCATCCTTTGGAAAAGAAGATCTTGCAAGGAGTTCTCAACACAAAGGTAAAGGGGTTATTGATGAGATACTGAGCAGGCAAAGGACAAACAACAGCAAAGAAGGTCTTGGTTACATACCCAAGATAAAGAGCAAGAAAAACAAGAAGAACAAGACTGCTCAATCGAAGACTAGCAACATTACCAATGACAAGACTAATTATGATGGTTTTGTAGGGATCAACAATCCTAACTTCGAACTATATTGTGATTCTTATGGTGATGTTTATGCTAGTTATGTAGGGCCTTATGATTGTTACATTCCTTGGTCTATTTGGGTTCCTAAGACCCTTGTTACTAACATGAGAGGACCCATTGAAAAATGGGTACCTAAAACCAAGAAGTAATTTTCTTGCAGGGCTATGCTTCCGGTGGGTCTAAATGGGTACTCGATAGCGGTTGTACGAGTCATATGACCGGAAGCAAGGAGATCATCATGGATATACGGCCAAACCTTGATCACATTACCGTTTCCTATGGTGACAAGTCAAAATCTGAGGTATTGGGTCTCGGCAAAGTTGTGGTGGCTCACGATATCTCTCTCGTGGACGTCATGCTTGTTGAGACCCTCGGGTATAACTTACTTTCAGTGTGTGCCCTTGGTAAGATGGGCTTTGCAGTTTACATTGATGCTGATTTAGTGGTACTCTTGTGGAGCAAGTCTCTAAAAGTCGCTTTCGTGGGATATGTCGAAAACGACCTGTACGTGGTGGACTTTTCGGGGAAAACCACTACAGGTCCGATGTGTCTTTTAGGAAAGGCTAACGCGGGTTGGCTATGGCATCGCCGACTAGCCCACGTCAATATGAGAACTTTGCAAAGTCTCCACAAGGGTGGCCACATTCTTGGACTAAAAGAAAAATGTCTCTTTTGCCAAAGATCGTGTTTGCAGGGCGTGTGTTGAAGGGAAAATGCATGATTCTCCTCATCGAAGGAAAACTATTATCTCTTCAAAAAGGATTTTGGAGCTCCTTCATGTGGATCTTTTCGGACCTCCATCTCATGCAAGCCTCGGTGGGAAGAAGTATTGTCTTGTGATTGTTGATGATTACTCAAGATACACTTGGGTTTATTTCTTCAAGTTGAAGAGTGAAACTCAACAAACTGTCATCGACTTCGCCAACGAGGTTCAACGTCAACACAACGTCCCCATTCTGGCTATAAGGAGTGATAACGGCTCGGAGTTCAAGAACTACACCTTAAATGAGTTCCTAAGTGAAGAAGGGATAAGACATCAACATTCCACTGCGTACACCCCTCAACAAAATGGTGTAGCCGAGAGGAAGAATCGAACTCTAATGGACATGGCAAGATCAATGTTGGCTAAATTCAATTCTCCATATAATTTATGGGCTGAAGCAATCTCTACTGCTTGTCATTCATCCAACCGTTTATACCTCCGCAAGATTTTGGACAAGACTCCGTATGAAATACTTACCGGTAACAAGCCAAACATCTCATACTTTCGGGTATTCGGGTGTAAGTGTTTCTTTCTTATTAAAGGAGTTCGTTTATCTAAGTTTGAATCTAAGGCTCTAGAAGGTTATTTTGTTGGTTATGGTGCCGAATCCCACACTTATAGAGTCTACAATAAGCTCTCCGGAACTGTTGTAGAATCTTGTAGTGTGGTGTTCGAGGAAAATGATGGTTCCCGTGCGGAGCAAGTTGGTGTTTGTGATGCAGATGTTGAAATACCCCAAGTTGCCATCAGAAGAATGGGCGTGGGATTCTTCCGCCCCATTGAGGAACCCCTTGTGGCGGACCGGGAAGGACAATGCTCTACTCATATAGAGCCCTCATCTACACATACGCAATATGCTTCAACCACGGGGGCAACTTCTACACCATCTCCATCAACTGCTGAAGGTCAAGATGCTCCGGAAAGCTCCATGCCGGATTTTCCGGTGGATACCAGATTATCCGGCCACCCCGCTCCAGCTGACCATGCAGCTCCTGGTGGTGAAGATATCAATACAAGCTCCAGGCCGGATTTTCCGGCTGACCCCGTATTATCCGGCTCCTCGCCAGTTCAAGCAAGTCCCAGGCTTCCTGATGAAGCTGCTGCAAGTTCTCCCAGGCCGGATTATCCGGCCTCTTCATCGGCCGGATTATCTGGCCCTGACTCTCCAGTTCTGCAGCCTCCTGTTATGGCTTCAGATTCACCTCAAGGGCATGCATCTCCACCACCGGCTACTGATGTTCCAGCTACTGATAAAGGCAGAGAAAATGATTCCAATGAAGACTCAAGTGATGAATCTCCTCCACCAAGAGACAACAAACTTATTGAACTTCGTCGCAAGGCTCGGGCTGATCGTAACCTTGAGTTGCAGGGTCACACTCTCGACAAGGTTGTTGGTGATCTTCGACGAAGGGTGTCTACAAGAAGAGAATTGGCCAGTTTTGGTGAGCATCAAGCTCATATCTCCATGGTGGAATCTAAGAAGGTCTTTGAAGCTCTTGAAGACCCAGACTGGGTTGTTGCTATGCATGAAGAATTGAATAATTTCGAGCGCAACAAAGTCTGGAAACTAGTGGAGAAACCCAAAGAGTCCTGCAATGTTATCGGCACCAAGTGGATTTTCAAGAACAAGCAAGATGAGACTGGCATTGTTGTGAGGAACAAGGCAAGACTTGTGGCACAAGGTTACTCCCAAGTTGAGGGCATCGACTTCGGCGAGACCTATGCTCCTGTGGCTCGCCTTGAGTCCATCTGTATCCTACTTGCTTATGCTGCTCATAACAATTTCAAGTTGCCGCAAATGGACGTCAAGAGTGCCTTCCTTAACGGTCCTCTACATGAGTTGGTATATGTAAAGCAACCCCGGGGTTTGAGGATCCTAACTTCCCGAACCATGTCTACAAACTCGATAAGGCACTCTATGGCCTTAAACAAGCCCCACGTGCGTGGTATGAGCACCTTAAAGAGCTTTTGTTAGATCGTGGCTTCGAAGTTGGGAAAATCGACCCCACTCTTTTTACTAAGAAGGTTAAGGGGGAGCTCTTCGTATGCCAACTATATGTAGACGATATCATTTTTGGTTCTACTACCAAAGCTTTTAACGATGAATTTTCAAAGCTTATGACTGACAGGTTTGAGATGTCTATGATGGGGGAATTACAGTTCTTTTTTGGATTCGAGATCAAGCAACTTAGAGAAGGAACCTATATTAATCAAGCAAAGTACATCCAAGACATGCTCAAGAGATTCAAGATGACGGATCTAAATGGTGTCGCTACTCCGATGCAAACAAAGTGTCATCTTGAACTCAACCCTCACGGTAAAGATGTGGACCAAAAGGTATACCGGTCCATGATCGGCTCTCTTCTTTACCTCTGCACATCTAGACCCGATATTGTGTTGAGTGTGGGAGTGTGTGCAAGGTATCAAGCAGCTCCTAAAGAAAGCCACTTAGTGGCGGTCAAGAGGATCTTTCGATATTTGGTTCATTCCCCCAACTTTGGTCTCTGGTATCCCAAGGGCTCCAATTTCTCTTTATGTGGTTATACTGACTCGGATTGGGCTGGTGATAAGGATGATAGGAAATCCACTTCTGGAGCTTGTCAATTCTTGGGAAGATCCCTTGTATGTTGGTCCTCCAAAAAGTAGAATTGTATATCTCTCTCCACCGCCAAAGCTGAATATGGTGCTGCTGCCAGTGCTTGTACTCAATTATTGTGGATGAGGCAAACTTTAAAGGAATACGGTGTCAATTGTGACAAAGTGCCTCTTTTATGTGATAATGAAAGTGCTATCAAAATTGCGTACAATCCAGTTCAACACACAAGGACGAAGCATATTGAGATTCGGAATCATTTTATTCGTGACCATGTTGCTCGAGGCGATATTGATCTATCTTTTGTGAGCATTAAGAACCAACTGGTGGATATCTTTACAAAGCCACTTGATGAAGCAAGATTCTGCTATTTGAGGAATGAGCTAAATATCATTGATTCCGGGAGTTTGTCTTGATTACCCATGCACTCACTCGTACGTCTCAATCCTTGTTTGGTCTAGGTGTGGGCATGGATATAGGGGGAGTGTGGTCCTAACTTATTGGGCTAACCCTCCCCCCATAATGCCAATAGCAAGTTATATCATTTCTCTTAATATAATGTTGTGATATGTGAGCTTATTGATGAGTATTGGTCGTGAACCCAAGATATATCTTCGCGGTGTCACACCATACACTCCAACAAGGTGGCTTCGGCCACCACCCTCTCCCTTGGGGAGAATTGGATCTTTTTGGCTATTATTTGCTCTCTCATGTTCTTATGGGAATCACACTCACTCTTGGATTTTATTTTATTTGGATTTTGCAAGTTTGACTGTCTAGTAAAATCTCAATTTGGCTCTCTTAATCCCATGGGGCGCTAGCATCGCTCTTCTCCCTTTTTGGTGTCTCGATGCCAAAGGGGGGGAAGTAGTTCTATTAGGTTGTCCGTGGATTTGCATGTTAGGTTGCATGGGTCGGGCATAAGCACTTGCACTTTTCTATTCGTTATTTCTTGCTTATGCCCATTTAGCGTTGAACTTTAAATTCGTGATTTGTGGTTGTTTGAGACTTTTGTGGTTTTTTGGATTATGCTATGCTTATGGACTTCATATCATGGATTATGCTCATGGCTATATCTATTCATATCCTTTTGCTGGAGGTTTATCACGGAAGGCGCGCGCTCATAATGGTTATCCAATAATAATTGTGATTTTTGTCAAGGATGCCTATTCTCTACTTCGGTGGTATGTGCTTTTGCCCTTATGTCTATGGAATAGATTCACCTATTTGTGTGCATTTGTATTCCAATGCAAAACTCTATTATGCACACATTGAGGGGGAGTCCCTTTCGTAGTTATCTCTGTTTGTCTTGTGTCTTTCTCCTGCAAATCCTGATATTGTCATCTAACACCAAAAAGGGGGAGATTGAAAGAACATTTCATGTTTTCCTTTGTTTTGCGTGTTAGATAACAATACTATGGAGACTTCTCATGTGTGCTAAGTGTGCAGGAAGTTTTGAGGGGGTCCGGATAATCTGCCCCTCCAAGGGCCGGATAATCCGGCCTACCTCATCTCTCAAGGAAGCCAAGGCGCGTCGCTCTGTGTCCAGTCGGATTTTCTCCCGGAAAATCCGAACTAGGGCGGTTTTTCCTCCCCAGGCCGGATAATCTGGGTTTCGCAAGGGCCGGATAATCCGGCCCCCAGTTTTCGAGCAAAAGGAGCCAAGGCGCGTCGCTCGGTATCCGGTCGAATTTTCTCCCGGAAAATCTGAACTGGGGCGGTTTTTCTTCCCCAGGCCAGATAATCCGGCCTTCGCATAGGACCGGATAATCCGGCCCCCAAAAGATGATCAAGGGCAAGCTCGGCGCGTCTCACTGTGAGGGGGCGGATTTTCTGCCGGATATTCCGAGTCTGGGGCGGAGTTTCCCCAGACCGGATAATCCGGCCCCCACTTGGGCCGGATAATCCGGCCCCCAAAGTGTGCAACGGCTGGTTTTTGGAAGGGGGTATAAGTACCCCTTCTTCCCCAACGTCCAGAACTCTTGATTCACTTGAATTTCACTAGACCTTGTGCAAGAGCTCTAAATCTCGATCTCCCACTTCAACCACCCGAAGGTCTTGATCTTTGGTGGAATTGAAGGAGGAGAAGTTCATCATCAACATCAAGAATTAAGCGCTTCAACTCCTCTCCATTCACTTGGAGAAATCCTTGATCTTGTATTCTTGTTAATACCTAGATCTTGTTATTGTATTTGACAACTTTGTTCTTGTGGCAGCTTGTTGTCATTTCAGGAGCCTCCAAGTTGTTGTGGAGTTGTTGCCTCGCTAGTTGTGTAAAGGTGCCGGTGCCCGCCTCGAAGGGTACCTATAGTGGAAGGTGGATCAGGCCTGTTGTGGTGAGATCCATCGGAGAACAGGGTGAGGCCTTTTGTGGCGTGGTGGTCTTAGTACCGCCCACCCCTCCAACGCATACGTACTTCCCTTAACAAGGAAGGAACTGCGGTCAAACAAATCCTATGTCTCCGCGTGCTTCACTTCGGTTCACTCGTTCCTCTTCCACTCGCGCTTTACTCGCTAGTAGATAGGTTTGCATATAGGGAAATTTCACACATTAGTTTATCTAGAGAATTTACCTTTGTGCTAAGCCTAAAATTGAAAAAGAATTAAAAATTGGTGTAGCACCTATTCACCCCCCCCTCTAGGTGCCCATACGATCCATTTAACTATGGGAGGGGGACTCGTGGGGGTTACACAGGACGAACCAGGCGCTGATCACTCTTCTCCCAAAGCATGCTGAGGAAGTGGAAGTCAAGGATTTTTGTCCGACTAGTCTGATTCATAGTGTGGCAAAGCTCATGGCTAAAGCGTTGTTGGTGTGCCTAGCACCTAGGATGCCACAGCTGGTGGGCCCTCATCAGAGTGCTTTTATCAGGGGTCGGTGCATCCACGACAACTTCCAGCTCGTGCAAGGCACGGCTAAGAAGCTACACATGCTTAAAACGGCGACGATCATGCTGAAGCTGGACATCACCAAGGCTTTTGACACCGTGGATTGGGCTTTTCTGCTTGAGGTCTTGGCCAAGCTTGGCTTTGGAGAGAGGTGGATCGGCATGATCTGTGGCTTGCTTAGCTCGGCATCGACATGGGTCCTGGTGAACGGCTCCCCTGGAGTGGTGATCTATAGCCAGAGGGGGCTGACGCAGGGAGATCCGCTCTCCCCACTTCTCTTTGACACGGTGATGGACATGTTGCATAGGCTCTTTGAGCGACTGGCGGCCAAGGGGATCCTTTCGGAGATGGCGACCAGTGGGTTGCGACACCGCACCTCCATGTACACGGATGATGTCATTACCTTTGTGCGCCCCGCTCCTTGGATCTCCACACTTGTGCGGCGAGCGTGTCGGATTTTGGAGGGGCCTCTGGCCTGCGCACCAACCTGGAGAAATGTCCGGTTCACCCGATTGGATGCTCTCCGGAGCAAGTGGAGCTGGCACGAGACATCCTGGGGTGCCATATCGATAGCTTTCCATGTAGGTACCTGGGCTTGCCGCTGGGCCTACGTAAGCCTACGGAGGCGCAGTTGTAGTTTGTGGTGGACAATGCGGCTAACAGGCTGTAGCCATGGTGTGCGGGGCTCATGAACAGGGGAGGACGTACCACCCTAGTGAAGACCATGCTCTCAGCCATCCCGGTCCACTCTATCATGTCGTTGGATGTCCCCCCCAGACCCTGGTGGCCTTCCGCAAGATTGTCTGGGCTTTCCTTTGGAGGGGTCGTAGGGAGGCGAAAGTGGTCATTGCCTAGTCGTGTGGGAGAAGGTGTGCTCGCTGAAGGAGTTCGGTGGCCTTGGAATTCCCAACCTCCGCCTGATGAACTTCGCGCTGAGGTGCAAGTGGGCGTGGCTGCAAAGAGTGGACCCGGATAAGCCGTGGGTGGAGTTTGACCTGGGGATTCTGCGACAGTCTATGGAGCTCTTCCACGCTGCCACTTGCTACACTCTGGGCAACGGGGATCGAGCTAGGTTCTGGCAGGACCGGTGGATTCATGGCCGCCGGGTCGAGGAGATCATCCCGAACCTCCTCACAACGGTCCCTCTGAGCAAGGTGAGAACCCGTTCAGTCCGGGAGGGGTTGGACGGGACTTGGCTGAGGGACTATGGTCCAGACCTGGGGGAAGCGGTTGTTCCCGAATTCTTCCTCCTGTGGCATGCACTTGCTGGGATTAGGCTCGACTCGGAGCGCGAGGATGTGTTAACCTGGAGGTGGTCGCATGATGGGGTATACTCCGCAAAGTCGGCATATAGAGCCTTCTTTGCGGGCACCACCCGAGTCCTGGCTGTCACCCAGATTTAGCGTTCGTGCGCCCCGCATGGGTGCAAGTTCTTCGTGTGGCTGGCTCGAGGGACCGATGTTGGACGGCTGAGCGGTTGGAGCGACGCCAGTTACCACGACCGCCCAAGTGCCCGCTCTGTGATCAGGAGCCGGAGAGAATCCAACACATTCTAATTGGATGTGTGGTGGCCCGGGAAGTATGGGCTTGGGC